>JALMQS010000886.1:17440-91934 GCA_024734495.1 Forficula auricularia | reverse complement strand
TATATATATATATATATATATATATATATTATTTATTTGTTTGAGACTATAGTTTCAAAGACTTGGTCTTCATCATCAGTCTTTTTTAATTATAAATATTGTTTTTCATGGAGTCAATACCGTATGGATATTGAAAATTTTATGTTTCTTAGCTGGTAGCCAGTTTGGAATTAAAAACATTTTTTCAGGTTCACACTCAAATATAAACATATGTTTTCCTTTTTCTTTGTTGACAAAGGACAGACTGACAATGGAAAGGGGGGTTTGTTTTTCTTTTTTCCAGCTAAGAAACATCAAATTTTCAATATCCATACGGTATTGACTCCATGAAAATCAATATGTTATAGTTAAAAAAGACTGATGATGAAGACCAAGTCTTCGAAACTATAGTCTCAAACAAATAAATAATATATATATATATATATATATATACAGATATATCATCTCGATATATATGTGTGTATGTTCACTCGCACCAATGCCTAAGATGTGCGACAGCCTAGTCCTCGGTGGGCGTCTCTGTCGCATCTGACCTGTCTTGGAATGAACACATCTCCTCTGTGGCGAAATCTGCAGCAAGGAAGATTGGCTTCTTATTCAGGTCCAAGCGATTTTACAAACCCCCACAACTTCTCACCATCTACAAGGCCCAAATCCGCCCCTGTCTCGAATACGGCTCTCATCTGTGGAGAGGAGCCTCAAAATATTCTCTTGCTACCCTTGATGCAATTCAGAAACGAGCCGTCAGGCTAATTGACGATTCTACCCTCACTGACTCCCTCGACTCGCTGGCTCATCGAAGAGATGTCTCTGCCCTTTCCCTTTTCTATAGATACTATCACGGCAGGTGCTCTGATGAGATAAAATCAATAATTCCCCCCAAAGCATACTTTGCACGCAGCACACGTTTTGCCGACTCCCAACACTCTTTCGCGGTCAAATTGGAAAAGTGCCGGACCACTTCATTCGCGAATACATATATCCCCATGACTTCAAGGAACTGGAACTCTCTCCCAGCCTCTATCTTTCCCAGCACCTATGATCTTCAAACCTTCAAAACCAGGGTGCATAGACACCTACGTCTACACCCTCTCACTTAATCAACTTTCCCTTCTCTTCGGTAATGCAAGGGTCTTTCGAGATCCATAGGGGCTGCATCTTTACTGGTGCACCCCTTCTTGCATTCGATTGCATTAAAAAAAAAAATCAAGGAGAGGACAAACATCTTTGTTTCTCTTTATGAATCAACAACTCTGCTACTCTCGGCAAAACAAATAACTTTTCAATGTTTTCTATTACGTCAACAAAATATTTCGATTTCAAATATTGCTGTTTGATATTTAATGGGACTCGAAAATAGGTCAAAATGGCCTTTTTCGTCATTCTCAAAACTCTGACGTGTTGTAAAAAATTGAGAAATTGTATGATAATCAGCGTATAAAACTCTACCGGAATCCATTGTTGGATATACGGGGAGAAATTTTTTGTCGAACACTGTAATTGAAAGTAAAAAAGAAAATTCAATTTTAAAAAAAATTATATTTCCCAAAACAAGTGGTTTGATATCTGATGAATGTTTGATTGAGATGATGGAGAAAAAGAAAGTAAAGAGCAGGGGAAAGTGGTGAAAGTGTGAATTTAAAAATAATAGATTTGCAATTGGATTTGAAGAGAGAGACAGAGAGAGAGAATATAAAGTGTATGTATATGTGTGTGAGGATTAATTGATATACTGTGTGAGATAATCGAAACGTTTCCAATCAGCATGTTTCATGTCGAGTGTTGATTTTTCGTCACCAAAGAGAACGAGCGAGCGATTCAATCATCAGCTGGCTCTGAGCGTTATTTTGGTATCTCTCTCTAAAAGAGACAACCACTATTTATTTTTAGGGGTTCCGTTTAAAAACGAAAAAGAGAGCATTGTAGCTTCTAAACTAAATAGAATATTAAAAACTTGAAATTTAGAAAATATATGTAGACCAAATAAAGATAAGAGTAAATAAAATATTACATTTAATATTTATTTACTATTAGTTAAGGATTGTTTCACATTAAAATTAAATAAACTGCAACGGATCGTTGCTAAACTTTATCCAAATTCATTTGAAATATTAATATGTTTATTCCTTCATTATTAATCAGATATCACTTGCTATTTGCAGTTCAGGTTAACTTTAATCGATCGATTATCATTTAATACTTGAGGAATAATAATTCTACATTAGATTTTTGACGCTTTGATTATTATTGGTAACCATTGCTGAAGACATGGAGGAATCGGCTTAAAATCAAAAATAACGATCGATTCTTATCTAATACTAGAGGAATTTTTACTCACTTTATTTTTTATTCACTCCATAGTGAAGAAGGCCGGAATAGAGGACACCTGGGAGTCTCTATGTCAAGACAGAGGCTCTTGGCGTTAACATCTGCCACAATAATTCCGGCATCTTTCCCAATCAACACCAACTTAAGAACAGGCGGCACTGAGACATTTATCTGTTCTCAATGCCAAAGAACCATCCGATCTCGCATCGGTCTCTGAAGCCACCAACAGGCTCATGGTGGCGCCAACGGGAATGAATTGAGTGAGGGAAGGATCTTCGGCAACGAAGAAATCCCGACGACGACGACGACTAGAGGAATAACCTTATTGCATTCCAATTTTGATGTTTTGACTATTAATGGCAACCTCTACTGAAAACATGGAAGAATCGACTTAAAATCAAAAAAGACTAAATTATTTTTTTGGTAAACAACTCAAGCTTGAGTTGTTCTACCATAAAAGAGTTTAGTCTTTTTGATTTTAAGTCTATTCTTCCATGTTGAGTTATAAGACTGTCTCAAGATAAAAAAAAACTCACCCGGTATATGTTTAGTGAACAGAGGAAAAAAATAGTTTTCATTATTTAAATTATTTGAAAGGATAATCTCTCTTAGAGATGTAGGCTATTGTTAAGTAAAAATTTAGGTAGGGTAGGCTTTATTGACATAGGTATGGATAAATAAAGGAAAATTAGAAGTTCATTGACTTTTGTCTCTAGACAGGGAATATATTTTTTGGGGCTTTGTTATTAACAGGTCTATTATTATGTTTTTCTTTAAGTCGAGTTGATTATTGATAACATTTTCATCGTTCGCCAGGGCATATTTTATTTCCGTGGATTCAAGAAGATCCAATCTTAATCCTTTTCTTTCGAAATGAATAGGGGTGGGATTGGTAGGTGATGGTGAGTGATCTAAAGAATATAGATGATTAGCAAATGCGGAAGTAGAATCTGAATTTGTGGGTTGATTTCTTATTAATTGTCTGAGGGAAGCTACGTGTTCTTTATGCCGTTTTTTGAAAGATCGTCCAGTTTGTCCAATATAAATTGCATCACAATCGTTATAATTTAATTTGTATACACCAGATTTATTCATTTATTCATTTGTTTTCAAATTTTGAAATTTCAGAACCGTAATAGTCAACATTATAAATAATAGTATTTTTACAAAAATCACTGAGGCCATGGAATTACTAAAACAAACAAGGCATTTTCATTTGTTGTTTCTAAGTGACGTTTGTTATATTTGAACTTTTTAAAATCAGTTCTTATTAGAATTTATTGATTACCATAATGAGAATCTCGTTAAATTTATGAATGGGCTGAGTTTTGTATTCGTCATTGATAAATAAAAATAGTAGATTCACGTAGATGAAGTTTAGAACGAGCTTTTAAATTTTCACAAGAATAATCGACGAAATTATAAGTAATATTTTTAAATGTAATTAAAACAATAAAATTAGTTTCAAATTTTTGAACTATTCTGTCAACCGTTGTACCAGCTGGAATTGGCTGATTCGGATATTTAACGCTAAACAAGGAACTCACTTGTCGAGCATTATTTCCAGCATAAAAATACTTAATTATTTCAACTTTTTCTTGTAATGAATACATTGTAATAAGAACTGACTTTAAAAAGTTAAGTTTTGTTTTATAATCATAGATTTGTTCACCAATATGAATCCATTTTGAGACTAGTATAAACAATAAAACTTAAACAATCGACAACAATAAAAGTTTTGAATTTAAATTTTTTAAATAAATATCTACATTTTTAAAATCGTTTTTTTGGACTTTTAAATTATGAATTAGACAAAATCTGATGTAATTATCTTTTAGAATTTTAATTCTGCTCAGTTTTTTGTATTCTAATTATGCTCTAAAATAATCACTAAAGACATCACTATTAAACGTCACTTAGAAACAACAAATGAAAATGCCTTGTTTGTTTTAATAATTCCATGGCCTCAGTGATTTTTGTAAAAATACAATTATTTATAATGTTGATTATTACGGTTCTGAAATTTCAAAATTTGAAAACAAAAATATGTTCGGATTCAGTATTTTTTCTCTACAAAAAACCTATAAGAACTTTAACTCTAAAATAATTAGGGGAGCAAATAAATGCACATTCAAAAATTAACATTCTAATCGCTATGCTGCGTCGGCCAAGTCACCACCCTGTATGTGTAGAAAGAAAGGGGATTCTTTTTTTTTTTTTTTTAATTTTAATGTGAAACAAGTGACCAAGAATCCTTAACTCATAGTAAATGAATATTACATGTAATTATTGGATAAAAATGTTTCACCAAGTACCAACACCAAATTCCTTAAAAACTATTACATGTAATATTTATTTACTCTTATCTTTATTAAAGATGTTTCACCTTGCACCAACACCACGATCTCTACTAATTATATGTAGACCGCCTTCAGTGGTCATCTTGGATGGCCAGGAGGCTGCCTGGACACCGTAGTGGATTTTAAAATTAATCATTTTTTCTTCTGTTTGAACATTTATTTCTGTTTACCATCTCGACCGATTTCGATTATTTTTTTTTGCATTGGGTTCAGTCTAGTTCCTGGTGTCTTAAGGTGTTCCCCACGCTTTCGAGGTCGCAAACTTAGATTTGGCTACCCACACCTACAAACCTTTATCTTAAGAATCAATTAAACAACTTCTATCTTTGTTTAGGACAAGTACTTAATGATTCGTATATTATTTTATACGATCAGGAACGAGGCTTAATGAATCAGGTGGAAGATGGAATCCTTTGAGAATGATGTTTATTTTTCATGATAAAAAATCTTCATCATGGTTGTTAATTTATTTTATTTTGATCATGAAACATTTCGGCTTCAACTCGACGCCATCTTCAGTCTGCAATTGCGTTCAACATTACCTTACATTAAATTTAAATGGTTGTTAATTTATTTATTTTGATCATGAAACATTTCGGCTTCAACTCGACGACATCTTCAGTCTGCAATTGCGTTCAACATTACCTTACATTAAATTTAATGTAAGGTAATGTTGAACGCAATTGCAGACTGAAGATGTCGTCGAGTTGAAGCCGAAATGTTTCATGATCAAAATAAAATAAATTAACAACCATGATGAAGATTTTTTATCTTGAAAAATAAACATCATTCTCAAAGGATTCCATCTTCCACCTGATTCATTAAGCCTCGTTCCTGATCTTATAAAATTCTATCTTTGTCTTCAAATTTTTACTTGTTTCCATATTAATAAATTCATTTAATAAAATCGCTTTGTTTTAACCTTTTTTCTTTACCTAATAACTAGAAACCGTATTCCTATGCAATTGCATATTTTGTTTGCCGCCACATACGACCTAGGGGATCAATTATTTATCTATCCGGATCATGCATCTAGGTTAGTGTGAGTTGAATTTTATACTGCATATTTTTGCATATTTGAGTAATATTGCATAAAATTGCATATTTGAAGGATTTTTTGTCAAATACAGATTTTTTAAAAGTAAATTTTCGGAGAAAGAATGAAAAAAATAAGAAATCAAACAGGACGACACTAATTTAAATTCGAAGAAAACTGAAATAGGCCTAACGACAAGAGTGTAGTGTTGCTCTACGAAGGAATTACAAAGCATTTGAACGTAGCTACATAACAACAAACCACTGATTTTTTTTTATTATTTTGTTCTTCGATTTGACTAGATACTTTCCTCTACACAAAAATGACGAAAAGTTTCCAATGGGGGTTTTAAGTTACTTTAAATTTGCCTCCATTACGTCTGAGGACGTGGAGCGCTCTTTTTTATAGTGACATAATAATATGAATATAATTGAGAAAAATACTTAACATAAATTATTGACAATTATATCAAAATTTTAATTATTTTTGAGCTCCTTTGTTAATTATTATTATTATTATTTTTTTAACGGCCTTCGTGACATTTAGACATTGAGTGTTCGTGTGTGTTTGTGTGTGTTGAAGTGTGTGTAAATTAGTGTAGGAATCAGATTATTACCGATCAAATATTTGCAAATAAAAGCAACACAGTACAATCTAATCTGTTAAAAAAAAATTACCTCTCTCCCCCACCCCCCACCCCACCCCGTAATTTTTCGTTCATATTTTTTGAAACATTATGGTATATTTATTATGTTGATTTTATTAAAGTTCACCTATTTTTTCTTTGAATTTAAAGATTTTATTAATATATTAAATGTAATGAGAATTTTGGAGAATTTTTACGCAATAAAAGTACATATTTGACACTTGCTGTCTATAGCTTACTTTATCATTTTATTCCTTTCATAGCACTCCTTCAAATATATAGTATTTTTGTCTTCAATTTTAATTTTTAAGTGCATAAAAAAATTTATTTTGCCATTTTTTACTGCATATAATTGCATATTTCAGCGTATACTGCGTATATTACTTGCATATTTCATCATTTTTAACTGCATATTTTATGGCACATTTTTTCACTTTTTACTGCATAAAAATCCGGTCTCTACTGATAACTCTTTATCATACATCTATAGACCTTTGGAAGATAATTAATTATAATAAACAGTCCACTACTTATATATCGAGAATTAAACGTAATAATTGAACAATTTAATTTATTTAATCTTTATAAAACATAAGCTTTTCAAGGACTCTTTCATTACGAAGAATATCCCCGATCAGCTTCATTACTGGCACTTCGAGAAGCCGAATTTAAATTTAACATTAATTGGTCATCTTGATCAGCTAATTAATTAAATTCCCTTCCCGAACAGCTCCACTCAATAATAATAATAATACTAATTCGGGGAAGTTTCTTCAAGGTATTTCGTTAAGCCTGAACGGCCAAGAGGGCGTGAAGATCGATGGCCGGGCGCTTTTAAACGTTCCACCAAGAAATGCTTCTAGATCAGGAAACGCTTCGAAAGAGCCTCGCGTGCTAACTCTTACTTTATCTCCAGCCATTTGTCTGCTTCCCATATAACAAATGGCTAAAGATATTTGACATAGAAACACAATTGGGCGAATCCGGAAGGAAGGAAATTATACTTGTATAACACCCCTGGAAATAATACAAGGGAAAATTAAATAATTTCTAATCTATTGCGTATGAATAAAGCTGAAGTGTTTGTGTGTGTATTCCACACGACATTCATTTATCTTAACCCTTTTAATTACACGCCCCTGTAAAATTTAACTTTTCAAAAGTTGTTGGCATTATTAAGTAATATTGTTATTCTTACATTCAAATACAGTAGAAATTGGTATATAAAAAGAAATCAATGAGGTTGTCCTCTACTTGGAGCAACATATATATATATATATATATGTAGGATTTTATTCTTCGCTCCTCTCAATGTAAAAATGCTTTTAAAAATAAAGATTTATTTTCTCCTTGAGAAAGACGCTTGCCGGTCGGAATCTTTCGATAAACTGACGGATGAGCAGCAAAGACACGCCCCTTTTATATTGAGAAGCGAGCGCGTGAAAAGTTATGCAAAAAGGCCTAAAGGCGCGAATAATTAACCAATCAGCTTCATTGATAATTAGAGCCAGGTTTATAAAAGCAGCTCTCTCCTTGACGCGAGTTCAGTTGTTGTTTGTCAGTTGTGAGTTGTTATTCAGTTGATAAAGCTCATCGAAGAAGACAACTCACCTGGGAACGAAACGGCTTGTGTCTAAGAAGTAATTTGTATACACGTTCTGTAACGAAGAAGCAATAAATGCAGGTCTTGTGCCATTATTTTATTTAAAGCATGTTTCCAATTGCCTCTGGCAAATTTGTATTTTGAAAGAGACATATTTTCTTTCAACTGCCTAGTGCAAATTCTTATTTTAGAATAGCATTTTTCTGGCTTTAACGCCGCCAAGAGAGATTCTAATCTCTGAATCTCCCATCCAAGCCCGGCGAATCTCCTTCCAACTAACCCTTCGAGCCAAACATAATAAAAATCATCCATCATCTTAATCATTTCATATATATATATATATATATATATATATATATACCAATATATATAGGCAGATCCATTACTTTTCGACGAAAGTGTGCGGTGGTGGGTCACCGATTGTGATGCCGATTTTTTCCTCGAAAGTACACCAGAAAAGGAGATGATCCTGAAAATTTGAGCCCGATTCGATCAAATTTGGCCTCTGGATAATCTTTTGAATTTGGAAAAAAAGTCGATTTTTCAGTTATTTTTAAAAGTTTATATTTCAGCTTCTATATTCTTATAAAATAAGGAGCAAAACGGATGTTTGAGAAAATTGAGCGAAAAATTAATAAAAATGACATGATCTCAAATACTTTGAAAATTTGTATTCATTATAAAAATTACAAATTGATGATAAAACCACAAAACAATGTCATAATTATATCAAAAAGTTGATATTTTAAAAAATTCATAGCTCGGAAACCACTTCTATTCGAGAATTGCAATTTTCAGAGTTGTTTGAGGATATAATGAAGTATAATCCCTGAAAATTTCAAACTATTTCGAGTTGAAAGAAAAAAGTTCTGGCTATCTGAAAATAACGATTTTTCAAAAATCGATCGACTTTAGATGGCCATAACTTAACGAAATAGAAGCAATCAAGTAAAAAGTGGGTAGATTTCTTTAGAGTATACCTGAACAAAAAATATCAGCTGCTGATCAACCCGTTACTTCGAAAACTGTAGATATGAGAGCATTTTAAAAATAGGCAAAATTTCTCTGAAACAGTGGTTTAGTTAGCAGCTCGCTGTGAAGCCAGACTTGAGTCTAAAACAATGACCAATTTTTTTCTTAAAAGTAGAGGGGCTTCAGAGAAGAATGCCGCCTCAAACAAGTCTCTAAGTTATATAGAAGTTGAGATATAAACTTTTGAAAATAACTGAAAAATCGACTTTTTTCAAAATTCAAAAGATTCTCCAGCGGCCAAATTTGATAGAATCGGGCTTCAATTTTCAGGATCATCTGCTTTTCTACGACTAATCAGTGACGAAAGGTTTGGCCCATTGAATTAAGAAAATTTGCATTTAATTTAAATTCTTGTTCAACTCCCTACTATCTTTTTAAATATTTGATTATGGATGTTAACAATGAAATAATTTTTTTTTTTTGGCTTTTCGGCCTTTCTAGCCATAAGCCTAATTACGATACTAGTTATATTTTTTTTTAATTTGTCTCTACCCCCGGGGGTCAGATTTTAGCTGGATGCCTCGAGTCGGATTCGAACCCGGATCCCCTGGTTAGCTCGCTGTCACGCTACCGACTAGCCTATCTGACCCCCCACAATGAACATAATAAACTATATATTTCTAATTAAAAAGACTGTTGGTGAAGGTCAAACCTTCGAAATTATAGTCTCAAACAAATAAATTGTATACCTATTTATATTTGGCAAATATATGTATATGTTTATTTGCATCAAGCAGAGGCAAACATCATCAGGGTGGCCCCAGCTTCATGACTCACCCCTCCCCCACCAATTTCACTAATATTACCCCCTATTTTATTCACTTCTAAAGAATTAGAAGAGCAGGCTTGTTATTACCTTTTGTTGAAGTTATAAGACTTGACCTTGCTTTTACAGACAAAGTCCAGACTGTACGACCAATTCTTACTTAGTTCTACTTACAGAGATCTTTACAGCAATGCCTCACACTCTATGAAAAATAAGCTGACGTGTTCTGATATGGCCATCCACTTGACTTTACCATAAAAAACTGGCCCCTCACTTATATTTAATATTTAATCAAATTATTTATACTCATGTAGGGGGGGGGGTAGTTTTTGCACTTTTAGACTCCTGGAAGCCCACTGATTATGTATATGAAATTTGGTTGAGTTTGGTACAAGAGCCTAGATTTTCATTTTTTGACCATACACCCCCCCCCTCCATTCTGAGCGGTTAGTTTATGCATTTTTAGACTTTTGGAGTCTCACTAATTATGTATACAAAATTTGGTTGAGTTTTCTCAAATGGCCGAGACTATTCCCACTAGTTTTTGAGCTAACTCGTCCACAAGAATTTGGTAACACAGACTAACGGACATTTTGACAAAACAATTATTATCTCAAAAAATATAATTTTTTTGATGTTCACTTATTAGAGCTTTTTTTGTAGACCGAAATGCCATGGTTTTGCTCAATTTTTTAATCAAAATAGTTTCAGTCGTTTTTGAGATATTTCAAAAAAAGGAAGGAAAACCACTTTTTCATTCACGATTACAATGCTTGACCATACCCTGTATGGTAAAGTAAAATTATAATTTTTATTGGCTGAGTGCAGTACGTTGGAGGGGATAAGAGAAACGACCGCAGCGACGTAGGCGGTTGAATTTGGCAAATTTGCCTCTGCATTTTCCTCTAATAACATTGAATTCAGACGAAAAATGGGGTTTTCGAATTGTTGTGTAGTAAATTGTAATAATACATAATAAATAGTGATTCTAAATTTTAAAGATTTCCAACTGCTAGACATAAATTAATTCAAAAGCAAAATATAATCTAATTTTAATGATAAAAATACTTTGACTTTGCTACTTATATCTATTCCTGTAAAACAACGTTTTGAACAATTTGTTTTTTTATTCGCTATATTATAATTTAGTTTATTTTCTATTTTAAATAATTATTAAAATAAAATTCTTAGTACCACTCACATACATTTATTTATATTTGACATTGTGTAAAGTACGGTGAACTTTTCCTCAACGTAACTAAATTATCATGGATTTCTAAATATCTTTTTTTTTCAGGTTGAAATTGTATAGATAGGGTTTATCCTCTGAAAACCAGTTTTAATTACTATTTCCATTCTGTTCAATATTAAAGTTTCAATGTCATATCTCCAAAAGCATTTGTGAACATTTATGAATTGCACTGATGAAACAGCTTATCTGAAAATGAAAATCAATACCATAAGTTTAAAAATCATTCACACAATAATGACGATTACTAGTCACAATTTTCATCATAAATTCAGAAATTCAAGTTTTTATTTACTTTGTGTAAGCCACCATACAGAACCTCAAATAAACCTCGAACGATGAAAATATATAATTATTTACGTATATATATATTTTTTTTATTCAATCCTGGTAATCAATAATTCTCATCACATGTCAAATAAAGTTCACAAGTAGATTAAATAATTTCTTCACTAGTTTATTACATTTATCATATACAAATAGTTCGAGCTAAGTGAGGCAAAAGTACCCTATTTAGAACCACCAGATGGCGATACCAGTGATGCACCCAGCCAATAATACTGCTCTGCAAAATAGAAATAATTATATAACTGATACCATTTCTTCTGATTCTTATGTAAAATGACTTCCTGTATCCGAATATGACTTCCGTTTTCCCCTATCACACACCGTTTTCTGCGAACGCCCCCCCCCCCTATATTTATCACTTTTCGATAATTTTATGGCCATGAATCTGATTTGGAGAGAGGAAAAGGATTATTTTAACCGTTAAATTAATTCTGAGGGATATGGAGGTGAAATGTTTGAAAATATTAACATTTGCTGCAAGGGGGGAGATTTGGGGGATTTCCCCTTTTAAATTGTTAAAATATCATTAAATTTGATCGTTTTTTACTTTATATTAGCTGCACCTGTATGTATGTTGTATGTATCTATTTATGTATCTATCTATCAATATGACTTTCGTTCTGTTAAATTCCGCAAACTATTTCTCTATAAAAATAATTGTTTACCTATTATTATTATTTATCATATACAAATAGGTCGAGCTAAATGAGGCAAAAGTACCTATTTAGAACCACCAGACGGCGATACCAGTCATGCACCCAGCCAATAATATTTGACCCTTCCCAAAACTATCATTTGATTAAAATTTTGATGCAATTTTACATTTTGCGGGAAATTAAATTAAATTTCTTCCAGATCTTAAGTGACTTGATTTAAATTCTTCATTAAATTGAAGGGTTGGTTTTGTCACAAATATAATAAAACAATAATTTTAATAACTATTAGGAATTATTTAATTGATAACTATACAGTTTCGGTCACCACTGGTCGACCATCTTCAGTAGTTCTTAAAAAATTGAAATGAAACATTTATTTACATTTTTTTTTCTTTTTATAGAGAATTATATAATACAAATTTTTTTTTTTTTTTTTTTACAATAATTTGAAATTAAATACAAAATTTTAAGTTTGGATCTTAAGAAGTTAACCAGCTACAGCACCAACTTGACAGAGAGACATGGTAGCGATACCAGTAGGCCTCCGTACGGTCGTTGTACGGAACCCTAACAAAATTTTTTAAAAATGTAAGTATTCCCAGTCTCCCCATCTTGTGTTTAACTTCCCTGATTGGGTTCTTGGAAGGGCGTCGTATAAAAAAATTCATAGACAGTTGAAATGAGAGAACATTCAAGCCAGAGAGATAGATATACACCAAGTGGTAATATCAACCAGATTGACTTGGGATTTGGGGGTTATCTTTTTTGCCCACCGATGAGTAATCGCCGCTCTATCTCTTTTGCATAGGAACCTTCAGTTTTTGAATTTCATTATTTTCCGTTGAGCCCTTTTTGATTAAAAATATAGACATAATCGTACGTGACAGACAATGGAACATGAAAAGATCTAAAGCTTGAAATTGAGATTCTCATTTAAATAACCGACGACCAAATAATGTGTATTATACTGAGTCTACAATAAATAAACTTGTGTTCTTTTCACAAGACTTTTACTTGCTTTTCTTTAAAGTACCTGTAAGACCGAGTATAATAAAATTCAATTCATTAATAGAGAAATTACCTCTAGAAGCGTTAGAGGGTTTTAAATGAAGATTTTAAGTTTTTTTTTATAAAAGATTTTATTTATTATAATTTCGATTGAATGCTCATAAGAATTGGAGATTCCCGTTATTTTGTCATTGATTATATCATCAGAATTTGACCAAATTAATATGGGACTACCCCTGAGGTAAGGAAATTTATACGGGATCAATCGGCGAATATACTGTACCCAAGGCAAAAAATCATAGAAATTGGTCCACGTGGTAAAGAGAAATGGAACAAACATCATCAGAACTTGACCAAATTAATATTTGATCACCCCTAAGGTATCCCCATTCCAATGAAAAAAATCATCGAAATCGGTCGATAAACAAAGAAGTTATGTGTGAACATACATAACAAAAAAGGTCCAATACCAATGAAAAAAAACGTGACCAATCGGGTACGAGACTGAAGTCAATGAAAATAAAATCATCCAAATCGGTGCACATGGTAAAGGGAAATAAATGTTCAAAGACAAAAAAAAACAGATGTGAAGAGATGTGTTCATTCCAAGACAGGTCAGATGCGACAGAGACGCCCAACATGGATAGGCTGTCACACATTTTCAGGGTATTTGAATCGAATATCAGGAAAAATTTTATTTTCACGCCTAGAAATTAGAAAACATTGAGTCTTGTTTGTATTAAAGTTAACTAAATTTTGAGAGCTCCATTTATTCAGTTTGTCTAGGTCGAGAGTGATTGAGGAGGCAACATTGATTCGATTATTCGGGGGTGAGGGTTCGCCGTGCAGAGTGCTATCGTCGGCGTAACAATGAGTGGATATAATCGATAGTGTAATTGAAAAAGTGGTGGATATTACCAAACAATTAAATTTAGAAGTGGATGGTTATGACGTGCAAGAATTACTGGATTCACACAATCAAGAGCTAACAATTGACGAGCTTATGGAAATGAGTGAGCATGATCAAGACATTGAACAAACTGATTCGTTAGACCCAGTTGAAACGGAAAATCAAATGACGATTTCAAACTTAATAGAAGGCCTCAGTACACTTGAAAAGGGGTTACAAATTTTAGAAAAAATAGATTCCAATGAAGAGCGCGTTTCTATTACAAACCGGGAAATAAAAAAGTTAACTGGCATGCTACGAGGAAATTTTAGTGAGAAGAAAAAAACTTATCTCGTCAGGCGACATTGTTAGAATATATGAAGCTCTTCGACATCAAAATAACTTCGGTTTACGTTGTTTCAATCATAGTAATGTAAATTGCTTTCATTATCTAATACTTTATTAAACACTAGCTGACGACCGGGCTACTTCGGCCGTCTGCGCCCTGCCCTGGCGGGGAGCGTCTCGTTCGTACCAATTTAATAATTGAAATTTCAAAAATCTTACTGTAAGTATCGAAAGAATGTGCTGAATGAAATTGATTCAAAAGCAGGGAAGAATAGGGAAAGAGTTATTTAACACATTGCCTAAGCACGATCACTATCTGACCAATCAGAATCGTTCTAATAATTTAACTGCTCCGGCATTGGCTATGCTTGGCCAATCAGATCGTTTCCACCTTTCATCTACCATACTTTTCTGTTTTATATATATAGATAGAATAGTCAGTAGATGAGATGTCAAGATGAGATAGATAGATGTTTCATCTAAATTATTGTTTTCTTTAGACTCTGGTCCCGATTACACAAACTTTATATCTATTTATAAGGAAAGTTGAATCCCGATTTAGGCGAATTCGACTATACACTGCTATCGCTTGGTCCCACCTATCGCGTAAGTCCGGAGTATTACTGTATCTCGAAAAATATAATTTTTTCACTGTTTACTTATTAGAACAACTTTTTGTATAGCGAAATTCCATGGTTTCGTTCAATTTTTTTAATCAAAATAGTTTTAGCCGTTTTTGAAGATATTTCGAAAAAAAAGAAATAAAACACTTATTTCATGAACGATTACAATACTTGACCATACCCTGTATAGTAAAGTAAAAAGAACATTGTTGTAAGTATGTACATGCGTAGGGAGTATTAATTGCTCGATGCTCAAATAATTGTAAAATGAAAAATAAATATGTAAATTTTAATTTAGAAATAAAAACATTTTGTTCAAAAAACCATAAAACTCGTTAGAAACTCCCCCCCACCAGAACTCAAGCTTGAGTTGTTTACTAAAAGAATTTAGTCCTTTTGATTTTAAGTCGATTCTTCCATGTTTTCAGTAGAGGTTGCCATTAATAGTCAAAACATCAAAATTGGAATGCAATAAGGTTATTCCTCTAGTATTAGATAATAATCGATCCGTTATTTTTGATTTTAAGCCGATTCCTCCATGTCTTCAGCAATGGTTATCAATAATAATCGAAGCGTCAAAAATCTAATGTAGAATTGTTATTCCTCAAGTATCAAATGAGAATCGATCCCTATTTTTGAATTAAAGTTAACCTGAACTTCAAATACAAGTGATATCTGATTAATAATAAAGGAATAAACATATTAATATTTCAAATGAATTTGGATCAAGTTTAGCAACGATCCGTTGCAGTTTATTTTGAAGTCGGTTTTATTTTTGAAGTGATAACTTCTTTTGGGAGGGTAAACCGCTTCGTTACGTAACGCGTTACGGCGCCAGTCTGTCTGGCTTCCCCTTCTCTCACTCATATGGCAGCGGTATCAATTTTCAGAAACGCTCATAGAATTTTCTTTAAAAAAAAGACTTGCCGGATGTCAGATTAGAACCTGGTACCTCTTGCGTGAGAGGCCAGACACTTTACCACTAGACCATGGCACTAAGTCTTTGCTTTTTACTTTTACTAAAATGAATATTTTTTAATTAGACTTTATTATAACTGTGGAAATAATTGAATATATTATATATAGCTATGTATTTTATAAATAGAATTTATTGAATATATTGCGCGGCAAATTTGAAATATGTATAATAGAATTAAACTGAAAGAAAGACAACAATTAATTTTAAATCCAGAAACAATAAATATATTAATAATTATTCCTTTGCCTCCCCCCCCCACTCTTCTAATTAAAATTAAATATTCAATTCTCTTTTCTCCGGGCAATTATCCTTGTTAATTGTCTTCCTGATAAAATACTTGCTTGGTGAAAGTTATCACTTCTGTCGCGCGTCCCGAGACGCACACATTTTTATAAAAATATTTTTTTAATTTGATTTTTTTGTTCAATTTCCAACGATGTCTTTAGAATATTTGAAAATATAAATTTATTATAGTCATAAAAGTGAATTTGAAAACTCAGATTGGGCTATGTCCATATACACGTTGCCCAGCCCCTTTCTGACGCAGTAGTCTCCGCCCTTTCCCTTTTTATAGCTAGCTACTATTATAGGTTTTGTTCTAATACAATAAAGTCATTAATCAGCTTTAAAACGTATTTTACACTTGGCATACTTGATTTATTTATAATACAACAGCCCTTCCTCGTTAGATAAGAATCAAATAATAAAAACAAATAGGTCAGTTCTTTAATCACTATGATTTCTAAAAACTTGATTCTTGCTTCAAATGTATTTTTCAAATTTTACAATCTTCAATCTTTCCAGATCTAAATATGGAAAGTTGAATTTTCTACTCCTCTTTTTTTTAGAATATATCATCTTAATCAATCTAGGTGAGTCAATCGTGAATTATAGGTGTTGCATTTACTTGATTTTTATCAGAAAAAAATATGTTAGAATGGATTTAAATATATAAGCTAAGAATTGCATGGAAGAAAATCCAAGGATATTACACAAAATTCCCAATAAAAGAAGATTTATTAGAAACTTGTTATTACACATTTGAACCGACCTAGACAAAATTTAGTTGAGTTTTGTAAATGGCCAAGATTTTCATTTTTTGACCCCCCCCCCCCCATTTTGGGCGTTTAGTTTTTAATTTTTAGAGTTCTGGGGGCCCACTGATTATGTATACAAAAATTTGGTTGAGTTGGCTACAAGAGCCTAGATTTTCATTTTTTGACCATACACCGCCGCCCCCATTTTGGGCTGTTAGTTTTTGGATTTTTAGACTCCTGGGAGCCCACTGATTATCTATACAAAATTTGATTGAGTTTGGTACAAGGGCCAAGATTTTTATTTTTTGGCTCTACACCCCCCCCCCCCTCCTTCCCCCATTTTGGGCAGTTAGTTTTTGCATTTTTAGACTTCTTGGATCCCACTGATTATGTATACAAAATTTGGTTGAGTTTGCTCAAATAGCCTAGATTTTCAATTTTTACCCCCCACCCCCCTTAATTTTGGGTCGATATGGACCAAAATCTAATCAGCTCTTAATCTCAATGGACCAAAACTATGTATGAAATTTGGTTTTGATATTCACACTAGTTTTTGAGCTAGAGCTCGTCGACAAAAATTTGGTAACGCATAGACTAACCATAAACCATAAAGGGTATGGTCAAGTATTGTAAGCGTGCATGAAAAAAGTGGTGTTTTTTTTGCTTCTTTTTTTCGAAATATCTCAAAAACCGCTAAAACTATTTTGGTTAAAAAAATTGGGCGAAACCATAGCATTTCGGTCTACAAAAAAGTAATAAAACGTGAACATCGAAAAAATTATATTTTTTGAGATAATAATTGTTTTATCAAAATGTCTGTTTGTCTGTGCGTTACCAAATTTTTATTCATGCAACGTTTCGATTTATATTAAAACTTTTATGAAAAAGCGAAACGTATCTGTAGCTGCTCTCATCCTCGGGTAAGGCAACGGCTTTCGCAGAATCTGTAATGCTGAGCGGCATAACTTCTAGGTGTTTAGTCGAAAAGACATTAAAATCATGGATTTCAAGCATATTATCAAAAACAGAAAAACAGGGATTGAAAGATTCTAATAAGGATATTAGATTTGATCAAAAATCGATAAATATCAAATTATCCGCTTTTATTTCATTTAAATTGTAATTTTTAAATAAAATGTTTTAAATTTATGTTATACTTATTAAGAAAGATTAAAAATATATCATATTCAAAGTTTATTCAATTTCATTGCATTAAAAATGCATTTGATTAGATATTTAAAAAAAATCTAAGCCTAGTTTAATAAATAAATAAATAATATTAAATTTAGAAGGGGGTGAATGCACCCCCCCTCCTATGGATTTATATGATATTGAAAATGAAAAGTACCTATGTTTCCCTGTCAACTGAGATGAATGTTTAATGTTATCTTCGAGCCTCGAGTGATAATAATCTGCTACATGTGTAAAATCAATACCAGTTTGATCAGCTATCAGAGGATTAGTTAGGGGGTAATCTACTAAGTACAATCTAAGCTTAATGCATAAAATTACTAGAACAGGAATTCAGAATTATTCACAGATAGAAATGTCAGATTTATACTATAAGTTTTTAAGGAATTTGGTGTTGGTACTTGGTGAAACATTTTTTAAAATTATTGGATAAAAATACTTGGTAGGTTTCACATTAAGATATAAAAAATAAAACGAATTTATTTTTGGAGAATCTTTAATCTCGATATATATATTTCGGGTGACTAACCCATCTTCAGGAGAATCAGAAAGTTACTTTGTGTTTCTCCTGAAGATGGGTTAGTCACCGAAATATATATATCGAGATTAAAGATTCTCCAAAAATAAATTCGTTTTATTTTTTTATATCTTAATGTGAAACCTACCAAGTATTTTTATCCAATAATTTTATACTATAAGGCTTATTTCGATTTAAACATAGTCTAATTGATTAGGAAAAATTGAAAGAATAAGTATAAAGTACCAGAAAGATCAGCCGAAATTGATGGTTGAAGCACGTTTTGAACCAGTGTTTATTTACTTCAGCAGCACATTAATTTATAGGTTAGAAAACAAATGGTGCCGCCGCGACACTCCTACTTTACACCCCCGTCCTTTATTTAAATCGGATTAAAAATTTGATACAACTAATAACTCATGACACTTGATAAATAAACTATTTTTTAAAAAAATCGTTAGAGCCGTTTTTGAGAAAATAAAAAAAAAACGAAAAATCTTTCATGTAATGTCCACTTCCAGTTTTCTGATTTCAATGACACGCAGAGGGGGGCAGCCCTTTACAGAAAGAAAACAGATTTATTTACAATTTAGGTTGCAACCCTCATCAGCCGTCCAATAATTACGCCAGATGTTGTGGCTATTAGTAAAAAGTACATTATATATATGGGCGCCAGTAGGACTCCAGAACAGAGGCCAGAGTGTTGGGAGCGCCAAAAGCGCCCCACAACTGTGCAATGCGATTAAGAAAACATAATAAATAAATATTATACTATTATGAACAAAAAAATATATATGTAAATAAAAATTAACATTACTATAAATGTTAAAAAATATAAAATTCGTTTAAAATGGGCTGGCCACCGCAGAAAGGGCATTTGTCGAGGAAGGCCAGCCCAGCCAACGCACATAAATTTAAACCTATATTATTAATCGATTAAGGCCGGGCCCCGTCCGGAAAGACCGCTTCATAAAGAAAGAAAAGTTAAAAAGCTTGCTGTACTCCTTCTAGCCTATATCGAGCTTAAGTTTCGAATTTCGTAGCTCTGAGACTTATGGTTACCGAAACACAGGGGGGTACTACTTAGGTACATACGCACTGGCCAATGGATTTTTGGCCCCTTTTTGGCTTCTTGGGACCACAATTTCCTGTTTTATGTACTAAATCCGATTTTCAACTATTAAGGGCATCGATTCCTTCCTCCTAGAAGTTACAAAATGAAATGAACTTTTTTCATCTCTGGGGATAGAAGCTCTCAAGTCAGGACCCAGATTGGCAATCGCAATATTTCACATTACTATAGAAATGTGAAAGTAAAAATAGGTTCACTCCAAAATCTCATCACCCTAATCAGTAATTAAATAAAGCCTGAAAAAAAACTGAAATAAAAGGGTTTTTTCTCTAATATTTAAAATTTGATGTTCTGATGTGGCCATCCACTTGACTTTACCATACAACCTGCCCTCTCACTTATATTTAATATTATTATATATAATCATGCATTTTTATTACTGTGGGCCCACTGATTATATATACAAAATTTGGTTGAGTTTGGTACAAGAGCATATATTTTCATTTTTTGATCCCCCCCCCTTCCATTTCGGCCGGTTAGTTTTTGCATTTTAGACTTCTGGGGTCCTACTGATTATGTATACAAAATTTGGTTAAGTTTGGTTGCATTTTTCAATTTTTAACCCCCTCTCACCCCCTTAATTTTTGGGTCAGTATGCACCAAAATCTAATCAGCTTTTAATCTCAATGGACTAAAACTACGTGTGAAATTTGGTTTCGATATTCAGACTAGTTTTTGAGCTAGCTCGTCCACAAAATTTTACGTAAACAGACACCATCACTAACAGACATTTTGCCAAAACAATTATTATCTCGAAAAATATAATTTTTTCGATGTTCACTTATTGGGGCTTTTTGTAGAGCAAAATGCCATGGTTTCGCTCAATTTTTTTAATCAAAATAATTTCAGCTGTTTTTTGAGATATTTTGAATAAAAGAATAAAAAAAAAGACTTTTTTCATGCACGATTACAATACTTGACCATACCCTGTATGGTAAAGTAAGAAACTAATGAATATTTTTTCAAAATTATGAGTTTATTAGAAAGATTGGACATTTTCATTTATGAATGAAACACAAAATCATTATTCGATTTCCAAAATAGTGCACAAAAGATCGATTAGTTACGTTGGCTGTGTGGCAAGTGGCCCCATCCTATTGAAACCAAATGTCTTTTTCAATTTTTGGAAACAAAAATATGGTTTTTCATTCTTAAATGAAAATGTTCAAACTCATAATTTTGAAAAAATATTCATTAGATATATATACGAGGGGTGAACCGCAACCTAATATGCTGTACACCTACTTACACTTGTACTTCAACAAATATTTCCAAGTACTTCCAAAATACTTCCAAAGAGATGTACACCTACTTCCAATCGCGGATCACCCCTCGATATATTAGGTACGGAACCCTTGATATGCGAGACCGATTCGCACTTATCCGGATTTTTCATCAATGTAATGAACCTAAGAAATCCCACAATTTAAAATGTTAGTTATTCCAAACAAAATAGCTAGAAAATTATTCCCCTTCAGAGAGCGGTCCTAATGGATCTATAACTAGATTTCAAAACAGATTTTTATTATATGACCCATTATAAATTTAGATTTTGTTCAGAGATCGGCTCACCTTTGGTTTCAAAAATCCACTGTCGTATTTTATTTTCATTTCCTTGTATATATGCGTGCATGTACACGTGGTTAGCGCCTCTTGAGAGTTCCGAGTCGGACTCCAAGTTTCATCATAATTTCCCCTGAGGCACTCCAGTACTAATGCTTGACATCGCGTCTGATACCCAGGTTGCAGATATTCCTCCAAATATTTATTTCTTCTTTTGTACTTTAAATACAAGGAAATGATGGATTATTAAAACCTAGCCAGCGGTACCTCTCACTGTAGAAAAATGATTGTTAAAATTGGAAAAGAACCAAGATTCGTCTACATGTTCTCTGCAAAAATTCGGAAAAACATGCACTTTGTAATTCTATTATCTTTGAAAAGGTAATATTAAAGGTGGCGTTTTTATTAGAATTCACAAAATAAATAGAAACTACATACAACATATGAGGAAGCTGATCTTATAAATATAAATACCTGGAACACCGATTTATTAATACTATTTTAATTTGCCAATTCAGGTAAGAAAGGTCGATTTTAAATAGCATCAAATATAAAATTGACATAAAACTTAATTTATATTTTTTACCAACGTTTACACTATCTATAACCATCATAAAGAAGTATCCCTAGCTTCAAAAGATTTGAATGTAATTGGAATTTAAAACAATAATGGGTGAAGGGAAAAGTTTCTGAGCCTTTTCCGTTAGATTTTTTAATGCAATCGAATGCAAGAAGGGCGCGCCAGTAAAGAAGCGTCTATGGATCTCGAAAGACCTTGCATTACCGAAGAGTGGAAAGTTAATTAAGGGAGAGGGGGTGGAGACGTAGGTGTTCTGTACTCGGGTTTTGAAGGTTTGAAGATCATAGGTGCTGGGAAAGATAGAGGCTGGAGAGAATTTCAGTTCCTTGAAGTCATGGGGATATATGTATTGGCGAATGAAGTGGTCCGGCACTTTTCTAATTTGACCGCGAAAGAGTGTTGGGAGTCGGAAAAACGCGTGCTACGCCCAAAGCATGATTTGGGGGGACCTATTGAATTTGTCTCATCAGAGCACCTGCCGTGATAGTATCTATAGAAAAGGGAAAGAGCAGAGACATTTCTTAGAAGAGCTAGCGTGTCGAAGTGAGTCGGTGAGGGTAGAATCGTCAATTAGCCTGACGGCTCGTTTCTGAATTGCATCCAGGGTGGCAAGAGAATATTTAGAGGCTCCTCTCCATAGACGAGAGCCGTATTCGAGACAGGGCCGGATTTGGGCCTTGTAGATGGTGAGAAGGTGTGGGGCCATGAAAAATCGCTTCGACCTGAATAAGTAGCCAATCTTCCTTGCTGCAGATTTCGCCACAGAGGAGATGTGTTCATTTCTCTCGAAGTTCCCGATCGGTTGGAAACCTATTTCCTTTTTAATAATACATTTCAATCTTAAAATTTATCTAAAAAGTGTCTCTAAATTAATTATATATAATTGAATGTAATGGAAGGCAGCCCAGAGGTAGTGAGGAAAGAAAAAATTAACACATAAAATAAGGTGTAATTTATTGGAATCCTTCCTCCTTTCCTTTCAAACCGACGTTTCGGAGGATTTTTCCCTCCTTCTTCAGGGTTTTCAAAGGTCAATGAATGAAACAAATAAAATGTTTCTTTCTTCTCTCCACAGTAGTGTTCAAAAACTTTCTTCATTTTTAACAAAGGCATAGAAAAATAAAGAAAGTTTTGGAACACTACTGTGGAGAGAAGAAGGAAACATTTTATTTGTTTCATTCATTGACCCTTTGAAACCATGAAGAAGGAGTGGAAAATCATCCGAAACGTCGGTTTGAAGGAAAGGAGGAAGGATTCAATAAATTACACCTTATTTTATGTGTTAATTTTTCTTTCCTCACTACCTCTGGGCTACCTTCCATTACATTCAAGTAAAATTTCTACCAGTCCGTCTCTCGAGAGAAAATTTCGTTGCAAAAAAATTATATATAATAATTTTAAAAATAATTTATCTACTAAAATTTCAAATTAAGAATTAATCTCATTATCCCATTAAATATCATCTCAATTAAAACTTATATTATAAATTAAATATATATATTATATGTATATTTTAAAATTAATTTGTCTACACAAATTTTAAGAATTTATATTTTTCTTAAATTCAAAAAAAAAAAAATAATTTTTCGCGGTACTTCGAATTATTTCTAAAAAATTAAATATATATTAATATATAATATATTTAAAATTAATAAATCTCATCTACTAAAAATTTCAAAATGAGACACGCCGTAAAATCTAATATTTTAAGCTATATAGAGGAAATGTGTAATATAGAGATATTACTAGATATATAATATAGAGAATGAAGAGATGTTTTATTTGTAAAATTTGATATATAACAACTGTCATTGAATATTAGTTGCTTTTTCTACTGCACTCCCCTTGGTGCGCCACGGGTACTGTCTGACAATGGCTTTTGTATATATAGATTATAAATTCTTCATAAAAAATGTGTTGAATGTGTGAGTGAGATTCGGGGTGGATTCTTCCCGGAGGGCCGAATGCTTTGCCGAGTCCATCGCGTCAAGACCAGTGGTTCATCGCTGCGCAATTAAAGGCCAGAGACGCGTAATTAATACCACACAGACACATATATACACACAGTGAGACTCACACTCTCTCTCTCTGTCACTTCTGAGAGGCTTAAGAAAGGAAAGTATGGAAGGCGATGGCGGATACACCATCGTGAAGGAATGAAGGGAAATCCAGAAGCAGACAATAGACTTTCTACCTCCCATTGAAAATTTAATTATTATCAAAATATTTCTCATGATGCGTTATTTCGCCAAATAAAAATCATCTAGGGTGTTCACCTCACGACTTTCATACTTCACTTTACCATACAGGGTATGATCAAGTATTGTAATCGTGGATCTAAAAAGAGGTTTTTTTTCCTTCTTTTTTTCGAAATATCTCAAAAACGGCTTAAACAATTTTGATTAGATACAAAAAAGCTCTAATAAGTGAGCATCAAAAAAATTATGTTTTCGAGATGATAATTGTGTTGTATCAAAATGTCTGTTAGTCTGTCTGGTTGTCTGGTTGTCTGGTTGGGTGTCCGTTCGTCTTGTTGCGATACCATATTTTTTTGTAGCCGAGCTAGCCCAAAAACTAAGTGTGAATATCGAAACCAAATTTCACACGTAGTTTTTGGTTCATTGAAATTCGAGCTGATTAGATTTTGGTGCATATCGACTCAAAATTAAGAAGGGTGGAGAGGGGGGTTAAAAATTAAAAATCTAGGCTATTTGAGCTAACTCAACGAAATTTTGTATACATATTCAGTGTAACCCCGGAAGTCTAAAAAGGAAAAAACTAACCCCCCAAAATTGTTGCGGGTAGAGGGGGTGTAGGGTAAAAAAATGAAAATATAGGCTCTTGTTCCAAACTCAACCAAATTTTGTATACATAATCAGTAGGCACACAGTAATCTAAAAATGCAAAAACGAACCCCCCTCCCCTACATGATTATAAATAATTTTATTAAATATTAAATATAAGTGAGAAGCCAATTCGTAAGGTAAAGTCAAGTGGATGGCCACATCAGAACACGTCAGCTTATTTATTTATTTGAAATCATCGCCACGTAGGCCGATTTCAATGATTCGTTTTTTATTGGAAAGTGGGTACCTTAGGGGTGGTTTCATATTAATTTGGTCAAGTTCTGATGATATGATCAATGACGAAATAACTTAAATTTCCAATCTTATGAGCAGATAATCAAAATTATAATAAATAAAATCTTTTATAAAAAAAATCTTAAAACATTCATTTAAAACCCGCAAACGTTTCGAGAGAATTTCTATATTTATGAATTGAATTTTATTATCATTTCTGATTCATTCGCCTAACGCTTCTCTTACGAGATACATGCAAGATATTGTCTTAAGTCACTATTAATAACATCACTAAAAAGAGGAAAAATAAAAATAATTTTTATAAAAAAAAACGTCTCAAAAAAATTAAATTCAACATATAAATCAATAAGAACTCAAAAATAAAATAAAATGCACTAAAAGGTATAAAATAATTATCTAATTTAGTTACAACTAAACAATAAAATATTTACATGAAATTACTTTTTGAAGTCGGTGCCAAACAAACTATATAACCGAGCTTACCCACCAAACGTAATATAATTATTAAATATAAATTTAAAAAAATATGCGTTACTCACTTTTTAAAAACATCAAAAGAAAAAAAATGTAGAAGGAAATTTAAAAAATGAATAAGTATTAATTTTTTCAACATTTTGCACATTTTTTTAAAAACTTGATAAACATTTAAATAAATATATATAAATATGTGTGAAATATAATTGTAAAAAACTATGTTTATCAATTAATAATAAATATTTAATAGATAAATTAAAAAGTCCTTTATTTTTAAATCTTAACCGTAAGTAAAGTTTAGGGAAAGCGGTGTTGGTTTATAGTGAAACATATTAAACACAGGAATTATTTAACGGGTTATAGTGGTGTTTCACAAAGAGGTCTTCCTATAACACCACTATAACCCGTTAAATAATTCCTGTGCACTAGGTAAGATTTGTTCGAGTTTGATTCATAAAATGTATATGTTTTGCACCGACTTCAAAAAGTGATTTCATTTAATAATTTCATCGTTTAGTTGTAACTAAATTAGATAATTATTTTATACCTTTTGGTGCATTTTATTTGATTTTTGAGTTGTTATTATTTTATTTGTTGTATTTAATTATTTTTGAAGTCGGTTTTTTTCTTAATTTTGTTTTTTTAATTTAGAGCTTTTTAACGAATTCATCTATTTCTTGCACATATAAATAAAAATATTGAATTATGAAATATAAATAAATAGCAGTACTAATTGAAATTCTTAAAATGTAGTCTGAATCTCAACTTGGTTTCTAACGTTGGTGCGCCTGTATTTAGGTAACCAATTGAGCGCAGAGGAATGAAATCTGCGTAAGAGCTAGGCGAGTCCAGTCGTTGATGGAATTAATTCATTCATGAACAATTCATCCGATTGAAATGAAATTGAAAACCTTCCATTACTTAAAAAAATGAAGAGCTGATTAGTTTTTGACCCAAAAACATTAGTACTTTATTTCAGTACTTTTTTAGTTTTTTCTAAATATCTTGAAAATGGCTTAACCAATATTGATGACATTATTGCATTTAATTCTTACTTTACCATACAGGGGTATGGTCAAGTATAGTAATCTTGCATAAAAAATCATGGCATTTCGATCTACAAAAAAGCCCAAATAAGTGAACATCGAAAAAAATTATATTTTTCGAGATAATAATTGTTTTGCCAAAGGGTAGTGAGGGGGTCCCGGTGGAGGGGGCGTTTAAAATTAAAAATTTAGACCATTTGAGCAAAATCAACCAAATTTTGTATACATAACCAGTGGGACCCCAGAAATCTAAAAATGCAAAAACTAACCGCCCAAAATGAGGGGGGGTGTAGGATCAAAAAATGAAAATCTAGGCTCTTGTGCCAAACTCAACCAAATTTTGTATACCTAATTAATGGGACCCCAGAAGTCTAAAAATGCAAAAACTAAGCCCCCTCCCCTACATGATTATAAATAATTTTATTAAATATTAAATATAAGTGAGGGGTCAGGTTGTATGGTAAACTCAAGTGGATGGCCACTTAATAAATTAATTCCTGTGAATCCATTGTAATAGACTGATGAAGAGGGCAAAGACCTCGAAACTATAGTCTCGTTATAAATAAATAAAATTTATGATTCCAGCAGAAGACACACTCTTTTTATTTTCTCCTTCAATATATAATAGTTTCACTTCGAAAATCGATATATAGAACTTTTATATATTTTTCATCAATTTCATATTAAAAACATTTATGAAGAGTTAATTTTAGGGTTAAAAATGACTTAAAATAAATTATGTTTAAAAAAGAAAAAACTAAAAAAAAACACGCTTCTAAAAAGCACAAAATAATGTAGGTAATACTTAATAAAAAAGTATGGGGCGCAGAGCATGTAATTTTACTTAATTTCGACAATGTCCCACTCTTTTTGATTAAGTATTACATTATTTTCGTAATTTTGGAAAAGTGTTTTTTAGTTTTTAAAATATAATTCTTTTTTTACTTTTAATTTAATTATTTTTATAGAGAAAAGTTTGAAGAATTATTTTTATGTAATTTGATTTAAATTGAGTAGGGAAATAATTATTTTTATAGAGAAACGAGCTGCAATGCCCGCCTTCCGGCACCCCTGGAAAGCAAGAGGGCTCCCTGGACCCCACCCTACGAACCCCACCCTCATACCCCACTCCCATCCACCACACCCCCCGAAACCCACCGAGCTCCCCCTGTACCCAGTTTTTGCATTTCTAGCCTTCTAGTGACCCACAGATTATGTATACAAAATTTGGTTGAGTTTGGTCCAAGAGCAAGAATTTTCATATTTTGACACTCCCCCTCTTTTTGGGTGTTTTTTGGGGGTGGGGGGGGGTTTAAACAAAAGTTATCAGTAATCACATCCCTACAACTTTGCTTATAGTAAAATTTGACGTTAATAGTTTAGCAGTTTTTTGATAGTTTTCATTCGTGCCCCCCCCCCAAACCCCCTTTTGGGGTCAAAATATAAAAACTTTATATAGCTATAAACGTAAGTTAGAAGACATCTGATGCAAATATGAAATTTCATAAAAATCCTTTCAGTTGTTTTTACGTGAATCGTGAGCAACTTTTCGCGGAAACCACGGAAACAGACAGACATACATACATACAGGAATTTTGTCGAGGGTGTTAAACAATATATATACTTTTGTATTTTTTATTAATAAACTTCCATTGTAACTACACGTTTTGCACTTTATTTCAATCCAATACCTTTAAAATTGACAGTTTGATAAGTATTTTAACACCACCCGACACAGTTTGACAAGTATTTTAAAACCACCCGATCCATCTGCGCCACCCTGTATATATATAACATATCTTCCTTTATTTCATTTTAAGCTTTAACAGTAGATAAGGTTTTAACAAAAATTATGAATTGAATCTTTTGTGTATTTTATTTATTTATTTTTATTTATTTTTTTTTATATTTTCTTTAATAACATTTTTTCTTGAAAATAACTTTACTATTTTATGTATATTTTAAATTTTAATTTAATATTATTTTATTTTTTTGACAATCTTATTATTTTTATAGAGGTCGGGAGTCTTTTCGAAACAAAGACCAGCAATTCCAACAACAACAAAAAAAGTCTATAAAAAACAAATTAAGCAGTGACATCCATCAGAAATATATTCAAAGAAAATTCTTGGGGTGTATTTTTTTTTTTGCGTTATTCATAGCGAAGTAGATGGATAAAGAAAGCACTGTAATCTGTCTCGAGCCAAGCGCGAGTTCAAAGGGTCTTCGGGCAAAGTCTACGGAACCCATGGTCACAACCAAAGTCACTAATTGTAGTAGTATTCAATCAGGCTGAATTTTAGGACACTTTTTTCGCAAAAAATTAAATGGGGTCTCGGCCAGAGTCCAAAAGTGCTATTTTTTCATTTAGTCCGTGAAAATGTAGGTACATATATGTTTCAGTAAAAACCCGTTTTTAGTAAGTATTTTCAAAAAAATTTTAATGGAAATGTCAAAAATTACATCCTCTACAACTTTGCTTCTAATTTTTGACATTTTCGTTTAAGAATTTTGAAAATAAACACCCAAAATGAGGCGGAAGGTCAAAAATGAAGATTCTAGACCAAAGGTCGGGGAAATTTTTTAGCCATTACGCCAAAATATTTTTGCGTAGGTCGCTGTTACCCCTACATTCTGTAAAAGCAAAAAAAAAAATTATATGAAAACTATCTAAGTAAATAAAAATTGTAAACATTAACATTATTCAAATGCTTTTAAATTTTAGAAAAATGATGTTTCATTTTCGCTAAAATGACTTCAAAATTAGGACTTATTGACGTGAGCGCAATTTGAATACAGTACTCTGCATTCAGCCGATTTCTGTTTTTAGTTTTTACGTTTAATAAAGTCGAAAATATATATAATATATTTATTAATTTTACGATTTTGAATTCTTGGAAAAGCTATCAAAGTAAAACATACTATAATATTTTAAAAGAACCGTATTTGGTGGCTCTATTTTATTTTAATGAATTAGCTAAGGACTAATTATGGGAAAAAGTTTAAATAAAAGCTAACTCTTATTTAATACTTTATTTTAAGCAGAACGTAATCGATATTTTACAACGTTTCGAGCGCTACACCTCTGCTCTTTATCAGTGCACGTCAGCTGGAAAAGATCATTGTATCTTTTAAATTTTTGTTTTAAACTTGTTAAAATAAATTTTTAAAGGGTCGAATTGAAGGAGTTTATATAGTACTCCTCAAGTCACAAAAACACGCAAAGTTGATCTTCAGCAGACGTTGCTTAAAATAAAGTATTAAATAAGAGTTAGCTTTTATTTCAACTTTTTCCCATAACTGGCCCCTTAGCTAATTCATTAAAATACGATAATAGTTTATAAAATAGAAAATTTTAAAAATGTCCTTATTACCCCCGATAGTTTCATTGTTACCTTATTTGGGGTAATTTAGCCCGACAGCTGTTCTAGACCTTTGAACCAAACTCAACCTACATCAGTAAATTCTAGTTGGCACAAAGATATTCAGTGAAACGCGTTTTATCTAGTAAAAACGGGTTTTCACTGCAACATATACACATATATATGTATGAATCAGTGGCGTGCGGTTCATGGATGCTGTGAATGTGGCGCAACCCCAAAATTTCAAAATGTCAAGAGTATTTTGATACAGGATTATATTTGAATATTTCTAAAATTTAAAAAAATATTTTAATAAATACTATTGAAGGAGATAAATAAAATTTATAAGCAGAAGACACACTCTTTTATTATCTCCTTCAATATATAAAAATTCTGATACTCTCGGCACAAAAACTTTCAATCTAATAAATAGTATACAACTAATCCATTTCGATATATCAAAAATTTAAAATTTACGGAATTTTTTTATCGTTAACAAATTTAAAGTATTTTTTTTTTTTAATATAAAAAAATGAAAAAATTTAACTAGAAAAAAATTGAATAGGTATATTTTTGAAAAGAACATAAAATAAAGTAAAGAAAATTTTGAAAAATTTTTTTAGAAACTTTTAAAATTTAAAATATAAAATACTAGGTAAAAAGAACATAATTTTTTTTTAATGTGTTTTATTCTTATTAGACGAAAAATTGGGGAGGGGGAGGTGAAAAATGAAAATTCTAGCCCTTTCGACCAAACTCAACCAAATGTTGTATACATATTCTGAGGACCACTAGAAGGCTAGATATGCAAAAACTAACTAAATTGTGTGTATATAGTTTGGTTGAAAGGGCTAGAATTTTCATTTTTGACACTCACCCCTATTTTGGGTGGTTAGTTTTTGCATTTTTAGCTTTCTGGGTGTCCACAGAATATGTATACAAAATTTGGTTGAGTTTGGTCAAAAGAGCTAGAATTTTCATTTTTCACCTCCCCTTTTTCGTCTGATATAGTAATGTTTAAAACACAATAATAAAAATATTTTATGTTCTTTTCAAAAAATATGTTCAGTTTTTAAAGTTGATACACTTTGATGGCTGTATATGTATATAATTAAATAATGGAGAGGGACTCAGCCAATGGGTAGCTTCTGCTGAATAAAAAAACTCCCAATTATAGAAAACGTTTCGGCTTTAATTGATGATGGCATTATTTAATTAAAGCCGAAACGTTTTCTATAATTGGGAGTTTTTTATTCAGCAGAGGCTACCCATTGGCTGAATCCCTCTCCATTACTTAATTATATATTCAGTTTTTTTCTAGTTAAATTTTTTCATTTTTTATACCTCTTCAAAATGTGGTAGATCATTATGGCCCACTTTGTATTGTAAATTCTCAACATTTGAATAAACTCAGTCTAACTAAATAACAATCTCAAATGAGAATAATCCTCTTTATATGTATGCCTCTATATCCTATACGTATTGTATTATTTCGTTGGATATATCATAGAATAATATATATCCATATGTATCTAATATTAATCTTCCGGTTGTCGTGCCTCAAACATTTATCCATAACGTTAATCCTCAATTTTGAGTAGGTAAATCCGAGCTTATCTCTAAGAATTTCAAAGGATAAATTCAATTCACATTAGGGTATTTAGAATATTCCATTTAAATCCTTATGATAATCTAATTTACATATTAATTATCTTAATATCGTCTTGAGATAAAAGGATCGTGTAGGCGATGCTGCGCCCCTGAGATTCCCATTATTCGATTGTTTATGTTCCTTTTCTATTTTCTTTGTATTATTATTATATACTCTTATTAAACGAGCAAAAATTGTATATATATATATATATATGTTCATTGAGGTTTCCTCGAATAGGTTGTATGTCATTAAAGATTTTTCTGGTATCTCCGTGTGGGTTTGAGAGTTTATCTCAGAGAAAAACTCTCAAACCCACATGGAGAAACCCGAAAAATTCTATTGACATATATATATATATATATATATATGTATATATATTTCTTTATATAGTTGTATCTTTTTATATTTTAAAAACGGCTCTATCGATTTTGATGAAACAAATTCTATTAAAATGTTTTGAGGATGAGAAAGCGCTCTGGCTAGGTCTGGACCTCATCAAAATTCATCTTAATTGACTTTTGCTTAATTAAAGTAATTATTTTTAGTTGAAAATGTCAATAAAAAAGTTTGTTTACATTTTTTTCAATTATCTTTTATTTATTAATTGTTATTTTAATTTTAAAACCCACGAATACTTTATAGCAAATATCTACTCTTATTAAACGAGCAAAACTTGTATAGTATATAGGGAAAGAATGAGACGATTGACGGGAGAAATATGGAATTGGAATAATTATCGGAAAAGAGGTTTTTTTTTATTTAATTAGTTTTTTCCTCTTATTAAAAACAAGGACTAAAAAGATGATCAAGGACAGTCGATGGTGGAGAAGTAATCTCCGGAGTCGAATCTCAAATACAATGTATACTTTAATGTAAAATTGGTTTAATAAATTTTTTGTTTAAAATTTTTTTATATATATACTAGCTGCAAGGCCCTTTATAGCAGGGCACGCCCCCTGGACCCCCGATCCACGAACCCCACCTTCATACCCCACTCACACCCACCACACCCCTCGAACCCCACCTAGCACGTACCACCCCCCGCACCATGCGCCCGTTCCCAACCACCGCCCCCACACCACCAGCCCGCACCCCAGCCCTCGCACCACCCCACTACGCCTCTGGATCATCAGCTGAACCCCTCACTCCACCTTGCACCACCCCATCCTACCATCCCCCGGACCCCACCCCGCGCCCTTCACCCCAACACCACCATTCCGCAGCATCCCACTAAGACTCTGGATTCTCGCCTGAAGCCTCACACCTCACTGAACCACCCCCACCCCCGTGCCCTCCACCCCGCTCCACCCCACCCCACTACGCCTCTGGACCCTCATTTGAGCCCCCCCCCATTACGCCTTTGGACCCTTACCTAAACCCTCCAGTCCACTCTGTCCCCGCACCCTTGCACCATCACTCCACCCCCGCACCCAGTTTTTTTCATTTCTAGCCTTCTAGTGACCCACAGATTATGTATACAAAATTTGGTTCAGTTTGGTCAAAGAGCAAGAATTTTCATATTTTCACTATCCCCTCTTTTTTGGGAGATTTTTTTAAACAAAAGTTGCTAGAAATCACATCCTCTACAACTTTGCTCATAATAAAATTTGCCGTAGAGTTATAGTTTAGGATTTATTTTATAATTTTCATTCGTACGCCCCCCCAAACCCCCTTCTGGGGTCAAAATATCAAAACGATATATAGCTAAAAACGTAAGTTATCTGATACGACATCTGATGAAAATATGAAATTTCATAATAATCCCTTCAGCCGTTTTTACGTGAATCGTGAGGAACATTTCGGAAACGACGGAAACATACAGACAGACATACAGACAGACAGACAGACCGGCGGGCAGACATACAGGAATTTTGTTGAGGGTGTTTTCCGTTCACAACTTTGCTTGAAACGAGTGCAACCAAAATTTTGCGTGATTTGGAGCAATGTACAGACAAAACTTTAATTTTATATAATTAGATATATATTTATATATTTGTATCTTATTTTGTAAATGGCTCTACCGTTTTTGATGAAACCAACTCTATTAACAAGTTTTAAGGATGAGAAAACGATCTGGCTAGGTTTGGACTTCGACAAATTTCATCTTAATTGATGTTTTCTTTATTAAAGTAATTATTTATAGATGAAAATATCGAAAATATCAATAAAAAAAGTTTGTTTACATTTTTTTCAATTATCTTTTATTTATTAATTGGCTTTTCAATTTTAAACCCATTAATAGGTTAAAACAAATATTATTATATTATTTTAATATTAGGATTGCTTTTTTTTTTGAATTATGGAAAGGTGGAAGAGAGGAGGGGAGAGAAGGAAAACCAATCGACTTGATTGGGGAATAATGAAATTGAAATAATTATCGGAAAAGAGGTTTTTTTATCTAATTAGATTTTTCCTCTTATTAAAAACAAGGACTAAAGATGAATAAGGACACTCGATGGTGGAGAAGTAATCTTCGGAATCGAAGCAAAAAATACAATGTATACATTAATTAATGTAAAATAATTGGTTTAATAAAATTTATTTATATTGCTTTTTTTGGAATGGGAGGAGACAGAGATTAGCAAACCAATCGACTTGATTGGGGAATAATGGAATTGAAATAATTATCGGAAAAGAGGTTTTTTTATCTAATTAGATTTTTCCTCTTATTAAAAACAAGGACTAAAGATGAATAAGGACACTCGGTGGTGGAGAAGTAATCTTCGGAATCGAAGCAAAAAATACAATGTATACATTAATTAATGTAAAATAATTGGTTTAATAAAATTTATTTATAATATGCTTTTTTTGGAATGGGAGGAGACGGAGATTAGCAAACCAATCGACTTGATTGGGGAATAATGGAATTGAAATAATTATCGGAAAAGAGGTTTTTTTTTTATCTAATTAGATTTTTCCTCTTATTAAAAACAAGGACTAAAGATGAATAAGGACACTGATGGTGGAGAAGTAATCTCCGGAATCGAAGCAAAATACAATGTATACATTAATTAATGTAAAATAATGGTTTAATAAAATTTATAAAAAAAAAATGCTTTTTTTTTAATTAACAGGTGGCTAAATCATAACATTACAGGTGGATGCATAACAAAACAGGTGTGTTTACAAATAAAGTGGTTGAAGTGGCTTTTTTATATAACTTGGAAACAAATCTTATTTAATTTTATGTTTTTATTTCAGATCCTATACGATTATTTTTTTAATGATTATTTTTCTATTTATTTTTTATAATGATTATCCATATGAATGAATGTGGGCAAATTGGTGTACGAGTAAATAAAAACAAAATTAATATTATAGAATTGCGGGGTTGGAGTAGGGGGTTCGGGGGTGGGGCTCCAAGGAGCATAGCGGGGGTGCGGTGCTCGGGCATGGCGGAGGTATGGTGTGCGGGGGTGGTATAGGGTTGGGGCGCAGTTACAGGGTGGTTTTTATCAGAATTTTAAATTAAAAATGATATTAATATATAACTTTTAACTGAAGCAAAAAGTTGCCGAGCATAGCTCGGTGGCTCCAGGTACTTTTTATTATTCTCACTTCTAGTGTATCAAATGAATGCAGAATTCAGTTGAGATTAACATTTTAGATATTTCAAATAGCAAAGCTAATAAATATACATCATAAAATATTTATAGGTAAGTGTATGTCTTTTATAGGATTTCTCGGCCACAATTTCCTGCACTCAGTTGCCTTGGAAACCTAAATAAACTTCATGTTAAAACGATGACGTCAATACTCTATCTCTCTGAACCCTAAAGAAAACTTTAATATTACATCAAGGATATATAGTTTCTACTCGATTAAACATCGAAGATATTAAACTCTCTCTAAAGCATGTTGTTTGTGTTCCATACGAATTTCACTTTCTTTAAGAACATCCACTTATTTCAGCAATAGAGAAACGTCAGAATTAAAGAAATACTTCCGGTACTCTGGATTAAGGTAGTTGTTACGCCAAATAGGATTTTTTTGAAATTTATACAGATTATTATTTAAATACTTCTGCATCGAGAAACGAAATTTATGAATAATATAGTTACGGAGATATTATATTTCAAAAATCGAGTTTTTCAGGCTCTTTAACATTGCACTATTTTTTTTTTTTTTTTTTTAATGATATTGATGTGAAAAGGAGATAGACCAGAAGGTGGATCCCCTAAAGGCCTGTATGGGCTGGCCCCTCCATCGTGAAAAGAACAGAGTAGAAGGAAAAGAAGCCGGGATCACGAGCCAATCTCAGAAACTTAGAAACAATTCAATATCCAATTTACTAAGGCTTTAGGGGCTTCGAGCAGTGGTAAATTCTCCGCGCGATAAATTCGGTTAAATTTATCTCCCACTTAATTTTTATTACCAGACCCTATACTTACAGAAAAAATGTCTGGGTATAGCCGGGAATCGAACCCGAGACCTCCGGGTTGCCAGTCAGTTATTCTGACCATTACACCACTATACGGGATATTGGAAAATTTACATACATATATAATTATAAATAAGAAACCCTTCTTACCATTTTTACAAAAGACTAAACCAACATTAAACAATAGCCAATACATATTTTAAGACAATTTTGATTAATAGTTACAACACAGTTTCTGAGATAATAATGAATAAATAATGAAAAATATATAAAAAAATTTAGACTAAAAACAATTTGGCAACAGCGCATTTATTTAACCAGCGAAAGATGAATGAGCTAGATTTTTCCAAAATTGTAATTTTCATAAGGTGTAACTTAGGCGTTGATTACATTTGATAAAAAATCACAAAGCGATTTTTATACAAATTTAAACTGTATTTTATCTGTCATTTTAATATAAAAATATTCAATCTCTTATAATGGTGCCAAATTTGTCAAACGAGCACGGGATTGGCAGGAATTGATAGATAAACAGCAAAAAGTTTTGGGCTTATGAATTATGAATCCTTATTGTCTGTTCTATATACTCTAGAGTTAACTTTTTGCTAGCATTGTCGCGAAACAACTACCTTAAACCGGGATCCTGCTGTAATCTTTCTATTCGATATTAAGTTTCTTATATTATTTCTCTATAGCTCTTACCGTTGCTTAAGAATTTTAGGCCTTTTTAAGGTTCCGTTTAAAGAGGAAAACATAACCTTATTAGGGTCGCTAAAATGTCAGTCAGTTTGTCAGATCATTGTAACACGTAAACTAAATAAAATATCAACCAAAACATTCTGTGAAAAAACAGGCCAAGTTCGAAAAAGTAGTAAAATCTAGTGAGTAGCCAAGTTAAATTCGCCAAGATTAATTAAGTTGAGAAAATAGTAGATCTCTCTATTTAATTATTCTTGGCGAATTTAACTTGGCTACTCAATAGATTTTACTACTTTTTCGAACTTGGCCTGTTTTTTCACAGAATGTTTTGGTTGGGATTTCTCTTCTTTTTGTTAGTTATGAAGAAGCCCGTTGGTCCAAAGGGGTAGAATTTTCATTTTTGACCCCTCCCCCCTATTTTGAGCTGTTAGCTTTTGCATTTCTAGCCTTCAGAGGGGCCACAGAATATGTATACAAAATTTGGTTGAGTTTGGTCCAACGGGCTAGCATTTTCATTGTTGACCCTCCCCCCCCCATTTTGAAGGGGTTCAAAGATGGAAAGTTTATAACTAGTAAACTAAATAAAATAAGAGCCTATTTGAAGTTTAAAGATATACAGTAGACTCTTGATAATTCGAATTTTTCGATAGTTCGAACTCTTCAGCTGTTAACTTCGGTAAATCGAAAAAAATCTATGTATTTTAATAGGTTCGATAACTCGAAATCTTTTTCGTAACAAGAGGGGGAGAGAACGTTCTATAATTCAAACTAGGCCACTTTTTCCTCTATATAATTCGAATTTTTCCTATCAATGTTTACTCCTCATTTTCTGGGTAAATATTTTATGTTTTGTTCTTTTTTGTCATTTTCATTATTTTTACTTTTTTACTTGAGCCTCTATATAAAATCTATATAAGCTCATACATATTTTCAAAAATATAATAAAAACTCTTATAATAATTCGAATATTTTTTCGTTCCTCTTGATAATCCAAACTTTTTGATATTTCGAAGTCTCGATAATTCGAATTTTTCTTGAAGTCCCTTGGATTTCAAATTGTCGAGAGTCGGCTGTATCTTATCTATCTACTCTTATTAAACGAGCAAAAATTGTATATTTATTTATATATATATATATATTTGTATCTTGGTTCTATTTTGGAAAACGGATGGAACAAAATCTATTAACAAGTTTTGAGGGTGAAAAAACGATCTGGACCTCATCCAAATTCATCTTAATTGATCTTTTCTTAATTAAAGCAATTATTCATAGATGAAAATCTCAATAAAAAAGTTTGTTTACATTTTTTTCAATTATCTTTTATTTTTAATTAAATTTTTAATTTTAAAACCCTCTAATGGGTTATAGCAAATATTAATATATTATATTAAAATTAGGAATTTTTTTGTTTGTTTTTTATTAAGAGGTGTCTAAATCATAACATTACAGGTGTGTTTACAAATAAAGTGATTGAAGTGGCTTTTTTATATAACTTGGAAACAAATCTTATTTAATTTTATATACCCTATACGATTATTTTTTTTATTATTATTTTCCTATTTATTTTTTTATAATGTTTATCAATATGAACGAATGTGGGCAAATTGGTGTACGAGTAAACAAATATACACATAATATATATGTGGACCATTAGAAAGCTAGAAATGCAAAAATTGGGTGCGGGATGGGGTGGATGTGGGAGGTGCAGGAGGTGGGGTGCAGTTGTGGAGGATCCGGGGGTGGGAGGCGCGGTTGGGGAGTGGGGGTGCATTGGTGGGGGCGAGCTGTGTGGTTTCGGGAGGGGGGGTCAGGTGTTACCGTGCATCACTCGGTGGCTCCAGGTACTCTTATTATATTAAACGAACAATTAAGGTCTCTACCCACTAAAATGTATAATACTAAGACCGTACTAGGAACGTGTCGGGTAAAAAAATATTCTTTGTATTAAAAAGTATGAGACTATGCCCACTAGACCGTTCCGTCACCGACCAGCACCGTCGTGTGCCATGCACGGAGCGTTAATAAATTGTCGGTGAGAATATTTTGCCGGTGCCGATACGCTCCGCGCATGGCACGCGACGGTGCTGGTCGGTGACGGAACGGTCTAGTGGGCATAGTCTCATACTTTTCAATACAAAGAATATTTTTTACCCGACACGTTCCTAGTACTAATTACGGAATTACAGCAGCTCGCACCACCTAGCTTTATAACAACTACACCTCAATATGCATACACTCCATCTCCAGCATCGACTTCTTCATGCGTTCAACAAAGTGATACACCCATGCCTACGTCTCCTGAGACTTGGGATACGTCTACTAACGTTTGGAATACGTTGTAGAGGGCAGAGTCAGAAAATATTTTTGAATAGGTACATACGAGTAACAATTTGATAGTTGATTCTGAATATTTGTAATTTGATTTAAAATATAAAATAAAATAAAAGTTTGATTTAAAATATATTAAAAGTTGTTTTACTTACCGTAAACACACAGCAAGCCTTTCTTTAGATGACAGACATTCTCTAAAGTTGGTGTTTCTTCTGACAATGTCATTTTCAATTTTTTCAGCTATACATTAAATTGGAATGTAGACATTCGGAAATACTGAAAGAACTTTTCTTCATCATCAACTAAGTGCCTGAATAACGTCCAATATTCTCCTTCAGTTTTTCGTTCTTTTATAGAATCGTGAATCCAGTAGCATCGAGTGTTTTTTTGGTTCTCTTCTTCTTCCTCATCCAATATTATGGCAACTATTGCCAGTTGTCTAACAGTTAATTTTTTAGTAGGCATACCTATTTTATTATTTAAAAACTTGATAGCGCTCCCAAGACGTTCACACAACATCGATACGCATGCGAGAATAAAACGGTTTCCTATTGATTTTGGTGGATTTAGATCTGTATGATGATACAGATTACATACGGGCAATATACGGGCATCATACGGGATGTATACGGGCACAGAACGCCGTCGATCCGTTTCAGTGGGCATAGCAGGTGGTCTCGTGTTGCTTTTCATGTCTGATACGTTCCTAGTACGGTCATAGTATGATACGTTGTAGTGGATAGAGACCTTTATTGTATATATATATATAAATTATACATAGAATAGATTTCTCGAAAATGGCTCTAACGATTTGGATGAAATTCACGGGATAGGGGTTTTTTGGGTTGACAATTCGATCTATCACGGTCTCATCTTCGGTTAAGTTGTTTTTGATGTTTTTTTTTTTAATTGAAATAATTATTCACAGATGGTTGTTTGAATAAAAATTTATAATTACATTTTTTTCAATTTTTTTTTAATTGTTTTTTTTATTTTAAATTAAACTAATAGATCATTACAAATATTATCACATATTAGAATTTGCCAATTTAATTGATAATTAAAGGTATTTTTCTATAAAATAATTTATTAGAATATTAAGTTCATTCTCTTAAAAAACCCGACAATTCAAAGGATCGTACATCCTTCTTCAGGATATACATTATTTATATATATTCGTGTATTTTAATATTATTTTTAAATGAAATTACATTCAAAACTTTGTGGCCAGTGATACGTCTTGATGATGCCCATAGCTGGTCAAAACGTTGGTAAAAATATAAATTAAGTTTTATTTCAATTTTATTTTATTTTGGCTGTGATTAAAAATCGACCTTTTTACCTGAATTTAAAATGAAAAATAATATTAATATATCGCTTTTAATTGTATTAAAAAACTACCGAGCTTGTGATCCAGGTACTATATATTAATTTATAATTAAGGATGTAATTAAAACTGTGATTGTTTCCAGTAATTTTATTTAATTAAGTTAAGTGATTAATGGATTTCCTTAATTACATAAAATTACTGGAAACAAGCAAATTTTTAATTACATCCTTCGTTATAAATAAAAATAATCCAGTACCCTTTAATTCAGTATAAGAACTCATACCTATCAGTGGCGGGAGGTGTCATTTCAACCACGGGATGCTGTCCAAAAAAGAACTGTTCTTTTTTTTAAATTTTAATTTATTTTTAGCTCATTTTTGTAAAATTAATCGATAAACGAAGAATTGTTCGTTATTTTTCAAATTTAACATTATATTTTTTATGACACAGTATGAAAATAGTCTTAAAGTTTTGAAATTTTAGTGATGCGCAGCATCCACAACATCCATGGACTTCACGCCACTGATACCTAAATGTATTAATTTAGCAGAAAACCAAAAATCCCCAAACTTTTTAAGAGATGTTAACATAGAAAACTATTGGCGGCCGGATAGGTATAACATATTATACGAAAATTATATTAGGTCATTTTATTAGGTCTGTTTTATGAGTTTACTTTAAACTGTAATTATTCAATTTAATCGAAATAAGCACCATTTGAATCAGTGCACTTTTTCCAACGTAACACAAGTTTATTAATTTCGTCGGCATGAAAATTGGGTGCTCGGGATTCGATGAAGTCGACGAAGGCCATTTTTGCCTGATCCTGATTGGCGAAGGTTATCGAAGTGCTTAAAAAGTTGGTAGTCGGTTGGCGAGAGGTCTGGGGAGTATGGTGGGTGAGGCAGAACTTCGACGCTCAATTCGTTTAATTTTCGGACGGTGAAAAGAGGCAAAAAAAATTAAAATTTGGAAAAAAATGAACAGCATCAATGTATAGAGTACAAAATTCTCTATCGATCAGTATATACCACGATACAGTAGAATAAATATTTATTGAGATATGGAGCTACAAAATCACATGACATTAAAACAGACAAAACTTTTGAAACAACCTAATATTAATAATATGCTATTATATGGCATTAATATTTACATATTATAGAGAATATTTCTGAATTAATATAATTCTGTAGTAACCGTGGGTCGTATGGAAAAATTTAAAGGGCCGGATTTGCTCCGCGGGTCATAGTTTGGGGACCCCTGTGTGTGTGAGGTTTTTAAAATTTTAATTTCATTATCATCATTATTTCTACTAAACTATTATCTATATACATGGTAAAATGATTCTATTTAAATGCTTGAGGAGAGTAAATGTGTGGCTGACGTCAGCTTGATAACAGAGGGAGGGTGAGCATGCAGACAGACAGACAGACAGACTTCCACACGTTGGCATCATCTTGAAATGTACCAGACATAAATTTTGGCAGATATATCTTGTTAATGGCGAAGAAGCGATCAATATTGATAAACGCTTAAAGGCAGATAGATTAAGATGATAAATGAGTCAATAAGGCTTACAAGTTGGGGGTGATTATGTCTAGGATTAGGAAATGAAGGATAAAAGATGTGTATAGATGAACTCAAGAGGGTTCTTCTCTACAAATGTCAATTGGGGGTAAAAAAAATCACAAGACGAGATAAACAGACAAAAATTGATTGCGTTACTTGGACATGGCTTTTCAGGGAGCAGAATTCAAAATCAAAAATTATTATTAATTTGAAGTTATTTCAGTAGAATAAATAAGTGAATTTTTAAGGTGCAGTACGGGGATAAGAGAAACGACTGCAGCGTTGTAGGCGGTTGAATTTGGCAAATTTGCCTCTGCATTTTCCTCTAATAACATTGAATACAGACGAAAAATGGGTCATTTATGATGTTATATGACATTATTGAAACAGGGGTGCGATATACCGGGTGAGTTTTTTTTATCTTGAGACAGTCTTATAACTCAAAAACAGTCCATTATATGAAAAAAGTTTTAAATAAAAGTTTATTTATATCAGGGGGAAAACTTATCTAGGCTATTGTTTGTCGACCTAGAACAAGCCTTCAAGGGTATTTCGAGGTCAAGTTCTGTTTTTTAAATAGTAACCTATCTGTTTCTGTACATATTCCCAATCTAGAAAAAAAACTGAATAACTTTCATTAGAACTATTTTTTAGGTTACATCAAATAAAAAAATATTAAATCAATTAGATCTCTAAAAAATCCTAATAATTATTTTTAACAATCATGAATGCATTCAACTTAATTATCAAATAACAATGATCAAATATTTAATTGAAAGAGAATAAAGAGTGTGTCTTCTGCTGGAATTATAAATTTTATTTATTTATAACGAGACTATAGTTTCGAGGGCTTTGCCCTCTTCATCAGTCTATTACAGTGGATTCACAGGAATTAATTTATGAATGAAAGGTTAAAATCTTTCATGTGGTTAGGTAAGGAAATTATACAGGGTGGGCAAGTTAAGAATTGAAATTTATACTTGTTTTATTATTTTGGCTGTAGGTGGCGTTGGTGAAGTTTAGATTTTAGCGGCTATTTTTAAAATAAAGCTTTGGGAAATTTCTATTTTCCCATTTAAGAATGTTTTTGGTGAATTATTGCATGATTTTAAAATTTCTAACGTTTCGAAAATACTAATTTTTAAGGGATCTAATTCTGATCTAATTAATTTAATATTTGATCCATCTGGAAAACAATGTTTCTCGAATATTAAATGTTCTGCAAATGCACTATGCCCCAAACCCCCTTTAAAAACTCTTTTGTGTTCCGAAATGCGTGTGTTTAAATTTCGTTCTGTTTTTCCTATATAGGTCGAATCACATTCTCCACATGTTATGGAATAAACACATTTTTTTGTCCATTTTTTGAATTTTGTCTTTCTTATTATTGTTAATATCAGATCCCAATGTTCTAGAGGATTTGAAAATAGTTTGATATCCTAAAGTTTTAAATTTTAATTTAAATTTTTCCATAGTATGGGATTATTAATTTTGGTTTTGATTCTGGCTCAGACATTTGGGAATAAATCAGATTCAGAGTTGACTTTTCAATTTTCTTTTTTATTTACTATAATCTCGTTATAAATAAATAAAATTTATAATTCCAGCAGAAGACACACTCTTTTATTGTCTAATTCAATATATAAAAATTCTGCTACTCTCGGCAAAAACTTTCATTTTAAAATATTTAATTATTAAATAAATAATTTATAATTCTGTTCTGAGACATTTCAGAGTGTATCCCAAGTCTTCTGGATGAATTACTGTTCCAATTTGGTTATTTTTCCCTTTTAAGTTTCTTTGTGGCCTTTAAATTCCTATTTATTTATTTGTTTAATAGATTTACAACATGATAAAATGAAGCTCCTGAGGGCAAAATTATTCATTATTATTAAATTATTTATTTAATAATTAAATATTTGATCATTATTATATGATAATTAAGTTGAATGATTGTTAAAAATAATTATTAGGATTTTTTTGAGATCTAAATGATTTAATATTTTTTTTTTATTTGATGTCGTATAAAAAATAGTTCTTATGAAAGTTGTTTAGTTTTTTTTCTAGATTAAGAATATGTACAGAAACATATAGGTTACTATATAGAAAACAGAACTTGACCTCGAAATACCCTTGAAAGCTTGTTCTAGGTCGACAAGCAATAGCGTAGTTTAGTTTCCCTCCTGATGTAATAAACATTTATTTGAAATTTTTTTTCTTATATGCATTGTTTTTGAGTTATAAGACTGTCTCATGATAAAAAAAAACTCGCCCTGTATATTCGTTATATACGGATGTACTATATGTATATCAGCATCAAGCAGTAGACAGCCTCATTGATTTTTTTATGAACTGATTATATCCATCGAAATGGAGGTTGATTCGGGACGAGCTAATTCTACCCAAGGGTTGATCCATTGGGCCGTAATACCATAATCAAGGTGGAACGATAATACACACACCATACCTGAGGCAGGATCGATTCTTGAAAAGTTACACTTTTCGAAATACAATAAGAAAAATGAAATAGAAAACCGCCCACACACCCACTCCCTCACTCATGTCTCACCTGCCACAACGTTTTCTCGACACTCGATCCAAACAAAAGAAAAAGAAAAAAATAGTAGTTCATTCACGGTTCCTTAATCTTCAATTTATTATTAGATTAGAATCTGCTACGTCCGGAGAAATGTCAAACGGCAGACAAAAAAGGTGTGAATTAATAAACTAGTGTATCTAACGCAAGTCAATATCAATAGACCAGTATTTCCTACCCTTTAAGTTTTGTGACCCCTATGACCAAGCAAGACGTGTCTTTACCCTTGTTATAAAAAAATATAAAACTAATAAAATATAGTTTAAAAAAAAACTAAAAAAAGAAGCTTTTGTCAGTAATGGAGTAAAAAGAATAAAATATTGTACCTAAATTTTTACTTTTTCCAATGCGAAGCATGGGAGAAAGTATTGCAATCGGTCGCGCGGCAAGCGCGACTTCAAAGGGTCCTCAGGTAAAGACTACGGAACCCATGGACTCAATTAAGGTCACAAATTGAAGTATTCAATGAGATTGAATTTTAGCACGTGACGGTTTTGCCAAAAATTACCTGGAATCTCGTCGAGAGGCCAAAAAGTGCCATTTTTTTTGGAAGTGCGTGCGGATGGATGGATGGATGTTATCGTTTTTTTCGTCCACGATTTTTTCCACACCGTTACACCGATTGAAATGAAATTGAAAACCTACCATTAGTTTAACAAAATGAAGCGCTGATTAGTTTTTGGTACATATCGGCCCATAAACATTAGTATTATACAACATTATTTATTTCTATACTTTTTTAGTTTTTTCTAAATATCTTTAAAATGGCTTAACCAATTTTGATGAAATTTAATATCCTAATTAAGTACCTTGGGGCCGACAAAAAAGGTTAAATAAAGTTTTTAGTAAAATTATATTTTAAAGTACTTTACTCTAAAGTAAGATTTTTTAAATTCTTTAAAATTTATTCATTTGATCTGTTTCATATAGGACTCATTTAACCTAACTAAGTAAGAGTGGATAGGCTTCTCTCTGTGAAATGCTACAAATTTGGGAGGAAAGTTTATAAGTAACCATAGCAGCTGCGTTCTTTTCTTATCCGTTACCTTTATAGAGGAATCGAATTAAAAACAAAAATAGCAATTGATTCTCATCTAGTACTTGAGGAATAACCATTCTATATTGGATTTTTGACGTTTCGGTTTTTATTGGTAACCATTGCTGAAGACATAGAGGAATCGACTTAAAACCAAAAATAGCGATTGATTATCATCTAGTACTTGAGGAATAATCATTCTATATTGGATTTTTGACATTTCGGATTTTATTGGTAACCATTGCTGAAGACATAGAGGAATCGACTTAAAACCAAAAATAGCGATTGATTCTCATCTAGTACTTGAGGAATAACCATTCTATATTTGATTTTTTGACATTTCGGTTATTGATAAGTAACCATTGCTGTAGACATGGAAGAATCGACTTAAAATCAAAAATAGCCATAGATTCTCATATAATACTCGAGGAATAACAATTTGCATTGATTTGACGCTTCGATTATTATTCTCAAGTTTGAGTTGTTTGCCATAAAGAATTTAGTCTTTTTGATTTTAAGTCGATTCTTCCACGTTTTGAGTAGAGGTTGCCATTAATAGACAAAGCTTATCAAAAATGGAATGCAATAAGTGTTATTCTCTCATGGTAATAGATAAGAATTGATCGTTATTTTTGATTTTAAGCTCAAATTGGTTATTTGACATTAAAAAAGTTTTTAAGTACCTACATTATTTTATATAATTACTGACAAAAGCGTGTTTTTTTTTTTTTAGTTTTTTTAAATTTTCAATTAAAATTAAATAAACTGCAATGGATCGTTGCTAAACTTTATCCAAATTCATTTGAAATATTAATATGTTTATTCCTTTATTATTACTCAGATATCACATGCTATTTGCAGTTCATGTTGATTATAATTCAAAAACAATGATCGATTATCATTTAACAGTCGAGGAATAACCATTCTACATTCGATTTTTGATGTTTCGATTATTATTGGTAACCATTGCTGAAGACATGGAGGAATCAGTTTAAAATAAAAAATAACCATCGATTATTATCTAATACTAGAGGAATAACCTTATTGCATTTCATTTTTGATGTTTTGACTATAATGGCAACCTCTACTGAAAACGTGGAAGAATCGACTTAAAATCAAAAAGACTAAATTCTTTTTTGGTAAACAACACAAGCTTGATGCTTCGCATTGGATAAAGTAAAAAAGAGTTCATTGTTGTAACTGTAATGAAAAATTAATATGTTTAAGAATAATATAAATTATTTAAAAAATCTAAAAAAACACGCTTCTAATTATGTTTTAAAATAATTTTTATAAAAAAATAAAACCGACTTCAAAAAAATTAAATGTTACAACTAAAATAATAATAACTTAAAAATCAAATATAATACACTAAAAGGTATAAAATAATTAATTATCTTATTTAGTACAACTAAACGACGAAATATTAACATGAAATTAATTTTCGAAGTCGGTGCCAAACAAACTATATAAGCGAGCGTACCCGCCAAACATACTAAGTAAGATCCGTGCAGTGCGATTCATAAAATGTATATGTTTAGCACCGACTTCAAAAAGTAATTTCATTTTAATATTTCGTCGTTTAGTTGTAACTAAATTAGAATAATTATTTTATACCTTTTAGTGGATTTTATTTTATTTTTAAGTTATTATTATTTTATTTGTTGCATTTAAGTTTTTTGAAGTCGGTTTTATTTTTTTTTATAAAAATTATTTTTATTTTTCTCTTTTTAGTGATGTTATTAATAGTGACTTAATATAATATCTTGCATGCATCTCGTAAGAGAAAGCGTCGGGCAAATGAATCAGAAAATGATAATAAAATTCAATTTATAAATATAGAAATTCTCTCGAAACGTTTGCGGGTTTTAAATGAATGTTTTAAGATTTTATTTATTATAATTTCGATTATTTGGTCATAAGAATTGGAGATTTACGTTATTTCGTCATTGATCATATCATCAAAACTTGACCAAATTAATATGGGACCACCTCTAATGTACCCCCTTTCCAATAAAACAAGAATCATTAAAATCGGTTCACAAACAAAGAAGTTATGCCTGAACAAACATATCAAAAAAGGTCCAATACCAATGAACAAAAACGAGACCAATCGGAAACTAGACTGAACCCAATGCAAAAAAAAATCATCAAAATCGGTTCACAATTGGCGAAGATATGAGGTAACAAAGACATAAAAAAAAAAAAAAATCCAGTCAAATTGAGAACCTCTTCCTTTTTTGAAGTCGGTTAAAAGCTAAAAAACATGCTTCTAAAAAGTACAAAATAATGTAATACTTAATCAAAAAGTTTGGGGCGCAGAAGCATGTACTTTTAATTAATTTCGACAACGTGACCCACGCTTTTAGATTAAGTATTACATTATTTTGTACTTTTTAGAAGAGGGGTTTTTAAGTTGTTTTTTTTTAATATAATTTATTTTTTTACTTCTTAGTCTTAATTATTTTTATAGAGAAAAGTTTGCGGAATTTAACTGAACGAAAGTCATATTGATAGATAGATAGATAGATACATACATACATACATACATACATACATACCACGTTGATTTCTCTTTGTGAAAAAATAGTTTCAGTCGTTTTGGAGATATTTCGAAAACACAAAGCAAAAAGAAAGAAAAACTTTTTACAATACTTCTCCATACTCCGTAAGATAAAGTAAAAGAATTATTTTATTTATATATACTGCTAAAAAATGTAAGTCTACCATCCCCAGGGACTTGCATCGAGTGATTACCGGAATTGACTTGACTTGGATCTGTCCCTCCCCCCCCCCCCTCCCACGTACTAGTTGGGGGAATTCCCTTCATTTAATACAAGCTTTCGGATTCTACCAAGGATCGACCCAGTCCTTTTTTTTTATGACTTATCTCCGGACTCTCTGGGAATATTTTCATGAATTATCTATCGTCCTCTTAAAATTCTGATCAGTCGGGTCTCAAGAGTTAAATTTGATTATCTTTGATCACTCTTCGAGTTATTGGATGTTTTTTGACATTTTTTTAAGCTAAATGATAATACATACCTATATTAAATAATTTTCTGATTTTTCTTCTTATTCAAAAACGGAAGGGCGAATAAATTTTATTATGGTGATAAAATATTTATATTTGCTAAACGTATAAATGATTAGGTTTTGGGTTTGTATAGCTTTATAATTTTCGCTTTGAAAATGCCAGATGCCTGTGGATTTTTCGATCAGCTAAAATTCGGCACACATGTTTATTTGTATTATATTAAGTACCTGGAGCCACCGAGCGATGCACGGCAACGCCTGCACCCCCCCCCCCCCTCCCGAAACCACACACATCGCCCCCACCACTGTACCCCCGGATCCCCCACAACTGCACCCCACCTCCTGCACCTCCAACATCCACCCCAACCCGCAACCAGTTTTTGCATTTCTAGCTTTCTAATGGTCTGTCTACATATTACGTGTATATTTGTTTACTCGTACACCAATTTGCCCACATTTGTTCATATTGATTAACATTATAAAAAAATAAATATTAAAATAATAATAAAAAATAATCGTATAGGATCGGAAATAAAAACATAAAATTAAATAAGATTTGTTTCCAAGTTATATAAAAAACGCCACTTGAACCACTTTATTTGTAAACACACCTGTAATGTTATGATTTAGACACCTGTTAATTAAAAACAAACAAGAAATTCCTAGTTTTAATATAATATATTAATATTTGCTATAACCTATTAGTGAGTTTTAAAATTAAAAAAACGAATTAAAAATAAAAGATAATTGAAAAAAATGTAAATAAACTTTTTGATTGAGATTTTCATCTATGAATAATTACTTCAATTAAGGAAAGATCAATTAAGATTAAATTTGTCGAGATCCAGACCTAGCCAGCTTGTTTTCTCATCCTCAAAACTTGTTAATAGATTTTGTTTCATTAAAATCGGTAGAGCCGTTTTCAAAATAGAACTAGAAACAAAACAAATACATGTTAAATATATATGTATATATATATATCATTAGAGGTTTTTCGGGTTTCTCCGCGTGGGTTTGAGAGTTTTACTCGACGTTTCGGCTCTCCTTTTGGGGCCATTTTCAAGAGAGGGGGTGGGTGGTCTACGTGATCTTAACCTGGTAGTCCAAGGTTCGTTTTGGAGGGTGTCTTCCGAGTGAATTTCTTCAGTCGGAAGGTTGGGTAGATTTGGATATTTAGGAAGTTTTGGGTGTTTTGTGGTTGAAGGTGTATTAATCACATTATGGTGGCTAAGTTGTTTTTGATGGGTTTTTTGTTAATTGAAACAATTATTCACAGGTGGTTGTCTCGATAAAAATGTTTATTTACATTTTTATTCAATTTCTTTTTAATAAATAATTGTTTTTTTAATTTTATATCCCACAATAGGATCATTATAATTATTATTATATATTAAAAATTGGGCAATTTTATTGATTAAAAATCAAGCTTTAAATCCCACAAGTATTAATTTGACAATTTAATTGAAGAACTCAAAATTGTTATTTAATTAAAAAAACTAATTATACCGCATTTATTTATAAACTATACCTATATACACATAATCTGTGGGCCACTGAAGGCTAGAAATGCAAAAACTGGGTGCGTGGGCGGGGGTAGGTGGGGGGCGGTGAGGTGGGGGTGAAGTGGTGGGGGGGTTTCGGGGGCGGAATAGGGGTGTAGGTGTGGGGTGGGGTGGGGTGAAGTGGTGGGGTCCGGGATGCGAGGGGGGTTTCGGGGATTAATAATATATAGCTATTAACTGAAGCAAAAATTTATCGAGCATCGCTCGGTGGCCAGATACTAAGTATTAACGACTACCAAATGAGCAAAAAAAATTTGGCCATTGAATAAATAATGTTAATAACGTATATTCTATTTATTTTTTGTTTTTTTTTATTGATTATTTATTTATTTATTCTTCCCAGTGTATTCATTTATTTATTTTTATTGTTTGGACGACTTGCGGTATTCCCTTTTTATTTTTATTATTATTATTATTATTTTATTCTTGGTCGCAGCATACTAAGGTTTCACACCGTTCTGCTGTGGCCACACCCTGAGCCACTCAGCCGGATCCTGAGTGGGAGGATCGGAGGGCTATAAGGGGAGATGTGGAGCCCTTTGAATTATTTCATTGGATTTCTCCACTTTTTGTTTTATGGAGTTAATCGATTTGGCAAGTGAAACATTCATTTGACTGTTACTACTATCAATCACAACCTGCTATTTATTGGAAATTCTTAGTCGGACATCAAAGAACCGGCAGTTTGTTTTAACAATGCTGGTATTTGTTTTTTGTTGATTTTTGTTCCTTTCTATTATTACTTTTTGACTTTAAGTGATATATATAGTATATAGACTAAAATGTTACCTTGTCACTTTCAAATGTATTATATAAAAGCGAGTTTTTTCTTATATGAATTCTTATAATAGAAAGTGAGTAAAAAGGCAATTTATAGATCGATCAAAAATGTAAACATAAACATTTATGAAGAAAGCGACAAGATTATAGTGAAAAATTACAGATGTCAAAATTTCACTTGAAATATTTATATGTATGAATAGCGTACTTTATTTATAAATATTGACTCTCGTGTTGACTTTATTTAGACAGGGAAAATGAAACTTAAAATATCAGATCAAATAATGCGCTTACCACACGAATTTCATTCCCTACTTGGCACTTAAAATAAAATATACCCTCAGAAGTAAAAAAACAAATTTACTGACACGTCCTGATGTGGCCATCCACTTGACTTTACCATACAACCTGGCTCCTCACTTATATTTAATAATTAATAAAATTATTTATAATCATGTAGGAGGGAGGGGTTAGTTTTTGCATTTTTAGACTTCTGGGGCTCGGGGATTATAAAATTTGATTGAATTTGGTACAAGGATCTAGTTTTTTTAATTTTTTGACCCTACACCCGACCTCGACCCAAAATTAAGGGGGGGGGGGAATTAAAAATATAGGCCATTTGAGCAAACTCAAGCAAATTTTGTATACATAATCAGTGGACCCCCAGAAGTCTAAAAATGCAAAAACTAACCGCCCAAAATGATGGGGGGGTCAAAAAATGAAAATCTTGGCCATTTACCAAACTCAACCAAATTTTGTATACATATTCAGTGGGACCCCAGAAGTCTAAAAATGCAAAAACTAACCGTCTAAAATGGGTGGGGTGTACGGTCAAAAAATGAAAATATAGGCCCTTGTACCAAACTCAACCAAATTTTGTATACATAATCAGTGGGACACCAGGAGTCTAAAAATGCAAAAACTTAACCCCCCACCCCTATTACATGATTATAAATAATTTTATTAAATATTAAATATAAGTGAGGGCCAGGTTGTATGGTAAAGTCAAGTGGATGGCCACATCAGAGCACGTCAGCTTATTAAAACTGTTTTAGTTTTTGAAAAATAGTGGGGCCCCATCTTGCCTCGCTACCCCGTCTTACCCCCCCCCTTCCCCTACATATTTGACACTTGGTGTCTATAGATTACTTTATCATTTTATTCCTTTCATATCTCTCCTTAAAATATATAGTATTTTTTGTCTTCAATTTTATTTTATTAGTTAAAAAAAAATTTATTTTGACAATTTTTACTGCATATATATTTGCATATTTCAACGTTTTCTGCATATTACTTGCATATTTCAGCCTTTTTAACTGCATATTTTATGGCATATTTTGCATAAAAATCCAGTCTCTACTTATTACATATTAAAAATAATTTCTTAAAAAGAAGAAAGGGGTTCATTTTTCTTTTCACTTTGCCTCTCTGATATGTAAATACGATAATGCCTCCAATATCGGTTTACTTTGACACCTTAGATTTGTACTTCTCTCTCCATTGATCCCATTCTTCTTTCTAAATCCTCTCCCTCCCTAGAGATATATCTTCTAAAGTCACGATCTGAATGCAATTTAATTTTTTAAAGATAGACCAATTGATGGAAATGAAAAAGGAATAGGAATTTATTCGTAGGATTGGTATTTCATTTAAACGTCTTTTATATGAACGATCAATACCGAATCAACTATTTCTTATAAATTAGAATTTTCATTGGATTCGCATCAAAAGCGTTTATTAAGGTAGTTATTTCACAAATGCAAAAAATAATTTTTAGAAAAAAAAACGATTTCAAAAAATTAAATGCAACAATTAAAATAATAAGAATTTAAAAATCAAATAAAATGCACTAAAAGGTATAAAATAATTATCTTATTTAGTTACAACTAAACGACGAAATGTTGACATGAAATCTCTTTTTGAAGTCGGTGCTAAACAAACTATATAAGCGAGTGTACCCGCCAAACATACCAAGTAAGATCTGTCAAGTTCGATTCATAAAATGTATATGTTTGGCACCGGCTTCAAAAAGTGATTTCATGTAAAAATTTCATCGTTTAGTTGTAAATAAATAAGATAATTATTTTATACCTTTTAGTGCATTTTATTTGATTTTTGAGCTCTTATTATTTTAACGGTTGCATTTAATTTTTTTGAAGTCGGTTTTTTTCTAAAAATTATTTTTATTTTTCTCTTTTAGTGATGTTAAGAATAGCGACTTATGATAATATGATTCGGCCGAAGGAATCAGAAATTGATAATAAAATCCAATTCCCAAATAGAGAAATTATATCAAAACGTTAGAGGGTTTTAAATGAACGTTTTAAGATATTTTTTATAAAAGATTTTATTTATTATAATTTCGATTATTTGCTCATAAGAATTTGAGATTTCCGTTATTTTGTCATTGATCATATCATTATAACTTGACCAAATTAATATCGAACCACCCCTAAAGTACCCCTTTTCTAATAAAAGAAGAATCATCGAAATCGGTACATAAACAAAGGAGTTATGCGTAAACATACATTACAAAATAATTTTTAAGAAAAAAATAAAACCGACTTCAAAAAATTAAATGCAACAAATAAAATACTCTAAAAGGTATAAAATAATTATTATCTTATTTAGTTACAACTAAACTACGAAATATTAACATGAAATTACTTTTTGAAGTCGGTGCCAAACATATACCTTTTATGAATCGCACTCGACGGATCTTACTTAGTACGTTTGGTGGGTACGCTCGCTTATAAGGTATACGTTTGTTTGGCACCGACTTCAAAAAGTAATTTCATGTTAATATTTCGTCGTTTAGTTGTAACTAAATAAGATAATAATTATTTTATACCTTTTAGTGTATTTTATTTGTTGCATTTAATTTTTTGAAGTCGGTTTTATTTTTTTCTTAAAAATTATTTTTATTTTTCTCTTTTTAGTGATGTTATTAATAGTGATCATATCATCAGAACTTGACCAAATTAATATGGCACCATCCCTAAGATAACCCCTTTCCAATAAAAAAATAATCATCGAAATCGGTTCATAAACAAAGAAGTTAGGCCTGAACAAACGTAACAAAAAAGGTCCAATACCTATGAAAAAAAATGGGACCAATCGGAAGGTAGACTGAACCCAACGCAATTTTTTTTTCAAAATCGGTTCACAATTGGCGGAGATATGAGGTAACATAGGCACAAAAAAAAAAAAAAATCAGTCGAATAGAGAACCTCCTCCTTTTTTGAAGTCGGTTAAAAATATTGTAAAATCAAGTAATTTCAGAATGGTTAAATTTGATTAATCATTTCAGATCTGCTTTTTTAACAGATTGTTTCTTACGCCTTTGTAAAACTACTATATATTCAATATCGATATTCAGAATTAAAAATTGCATCAAATCAATATTGATTAGGGGCCAATAGAAAAATATAAAACATCTTTGTATTTATATTTATTCAATATTTAATTCAGGGTGTCCAACCAGTCATTAAAAGCATAATACACACACTATTAAAATTTGAAGACGATTTACCACACCAAACATGAAATAATTGCAATTAAATATGGAATATTTTACATATGGTAGATTGGGAAAGGGTGGGAAAATGATCATTATTTTATTATTTTTTTCATTGAAGGACTTTCACCATCTTGATGAAAAACTAATATTTGTTAGAATAATATATTCGGAATAACTTAAACAAAAAAAAAATTGAAATTATTTATCTCGTAGATTTAATAATAAAAAAACAACATATTTGGGCGATTATTTTTAGTGGAGGGGGTGGGGGATATAAGATCAATGACTTGGAAACGAACCATTCATAAAGAGAATATAGTAGTGTAAAATGTAGAGACACGTTAAAAAACATAACTTAAAATTTTAGCATCCTTCATATTTATAGAGTGGTCACGAGGCTAAAACTTTTTGTAGGATTGTCGCGAAAGAACCTCCTTAATAAGAAAAAAAAATATTTTCAAATGATTATTTACATTGGATTTCCTTATAATAAATAAATAAATAGTAATAATAATGAATTTAATAATACTTTGGCCATCCCGGCAGGTGGGCATGAGTATTTTGTTGACTTACTATATATCGATGTAGTCTAAAACTAAAGTACTCTTGGGTAGAGCCTAAATTTTACGCAATTTTGAGAAAGAGGTGACGAATTGATTGCCTATATTCAGGCGTTTAGTGAGTACAACGATAGAATTGTTCTTTAAGAATAATCTAAATGTTTTCAAATATTGCTTAACCTATACAAATCTAAGTATATATCAGTGGGCCTCTTGCCTCCTCTAATCCCCTTCCATCTCACCAACCCTATCATTTTTCCCTGCATCCACCTCCGATCATTATTCACCAGGCCCCCGGCTAGTCTAATAAAAATAAACGATATCTCAAATTTTCAATTTTAAATAAAAAACAAGTTTTTTCGGGATTATGAATATATTTTTTTTCATAATAAAGCTGATCAGTCCTTTTTGACCGCCTTAGAGGTCGAATTTCAAAAAATCCTGAAACTACTTTTTAGATAATTGTATGTAGACTTTTATTAAGTCAAAAATAAGTAGATATTTCTCTCTTCTTAATAGATATTACATATTTAGTGTAAACACATTGCAAATATATTTTGAATTTCTTGACCCCCTTTGGTGCCGAATTTTAAAAAATCCTGAAATCCTTTTCTAGATATTTTTATCTTATCTTATCTTATTATATTAAACGAGCAATTCTTGTATATATATCCAATCGGGCTCTCGAAAACGTCTCTAACGATTTGGTGGCAATTCAGGGGTTAGGGGGTTGGACATTCGATCTGTCACGGTCTCATCTTCGGCTAAGTTGTTTTTGATAGGTTTTTTGTTAATTGAAATAATTATTCACAGGTGGTATTATTACATTTTTATTCAATTTCCTTTTAATAAATAATTGGTTTTTTAATTTTAAATCCCACAAAAAAGATCATTATAATTATTTTTATATATTAAAAGTTAATCATTTTAATTGATTGATTGAGTTTTAAATCTCACAAATATCAAATATTAGAATTTGACAATTTAATTAATTATAAAACTCAACAAATTGTTATTTAATTAAAAAAAATAATTATACGGTATTTATTTATATGTCTATATACACATAATCTGTGGGCCACTAAAAGGCTAGCAATGAAAAAACTGGACGCGGGGGCGGGAGGCGGGGTGGGGTGTAGGTTATAGTGGGGGTGGGGGGGGTGGAGAGAGTTGCGGGGTTTCGGGGGGTCCAGGGGGCGTGTACTATATATAGATTTTAACTTGAAGCAAAAAGTTACCGAGCATCGCTCGGTGGCCAGTTACTTTATCATTATTATAAGTTAAAAGCAAGTGGATATCTTATCGTCCTTAAGAGATATTTCATAATCAGTGAAAACACACTTTGCCCCTTTGACCGCCTTAGGGGTCGAATTTCAAAAAATCCTTTATTAGTGAGCGTCTATGTCATAGAAGTAATATCCTCTTCAGATTTCATATTTCATATCAGTGGTTCTGGCTGTTTTGATGCTGAGTCAGTGTCTCGGGCAAAGACTTATATATTGTATATAGTTATAGATAGATGTACGAGTCGTTTTCGATATAATCGGTTTCTCGAATACGGCTCGTACGATTTTGATAAAAATCACAATCAATTTTTGGACGTTGATAAGACGAAGGCAGTGTGACCAACGTTTAAAATTATTTGGTTTAAAAGAAAAAGGTCCAACTTACCTGGAATTCATCCAGCAATATATGATCGGATTATACATTGAATTGGACATGGCAAGCCAATAGATTCCAAGATAAATCTCTTGAATCGATGGTAGATAAGACAAGTCCGGGTATTTGGTCACTAGAATGAAGTATAAGTGATATGGTAGCCAGCAGACGGCAAAGATGATCACCACCACGATCATCATCTTCACTACCTGAAAAAGACAAAACATGAAATTAATAAATAAATAAATATATATTACTCCAATATTCTTGAAAAGTTGATATCTTTTATGTACACATTTTTTTATTTTTCCATAATCAATATAATTAAAATAACTGTCTAATTTATGAAAATATTTTATGTTTCGGGCTAGCTTCAGAATTGTATGATATACTAGTATGTATTACGATGTATGGGGGTCGGGTCTTAGCCGGATGACCTGAGTCGGATTCCAACCCGGGTCCAGTTGGTTAGCAGGCTGACATGTTAACCCCTAGCCTTCCCTGAACCTCCCACACCTGTTAATTAAAAACAATTTTTTTTTTTTTTTTTATAAATTTTATTAAACCAATTATTTTACATTATTTAATGAATACATTGTATTTTTGCTTCGATTCCGGAGATTACTTCTCCACCATCGAGTGTCCTTATTCATCTTTAGTCCTTGTTTTTAATAAGAGAAAAATCTAATTAGATAAAAAAACTCTTTTTCCGATAATTATTTCAATTCCATTATTCCCCAATCAAGTCGATTGGTCATCCCTCCTTCCTCCAATTCTTCAATCAAAAAAAAAAAAAAAAAAAAAAAAATCCTAATTTTATTATAATATAATAATATTTGTTATAACCTATTAGTGGGTTTTAAAATTAAAAAAAAAGAATTAATAAATAAAAGACAATTGAAAAAAAATGGAAATAAACTTTTTTATTGAGACTTTCATCTATAAATAATTACTTTATTTAAGAAAAGATCAAGTAAGAATTTGTCGAGGTCCAGACCTAGACAGATCGTTTTCTCATTCTCAAAAACTTGTTAACAGAGTTGGTTTCATCAACATCGGTAGAACCGTTTTCAAAATAGAACTAAGATACAACATACAAACAAATAAATATAAATATATAGTACCTGGAAACACCGACAAACATCGGTAACTTCTTCCTTCAGTTAAAACCTTTATTTTAATATTATTTTTAATTTAAAATTTCGTTAAAAAGGTCGATTTTTATTTGAGAGCCGTTTTCAAATTTAAAAAAATACAAATATATATAGTATTCGCCCATTGTACCCCCACTCCGCTTGACCCCCCCCCGAAAAGTCCTCGCCCTACCCCCAGATCCCCCACCGCTGCATCCCACCTCCTGCTCCTGTTTTGATTCAACCATATGATTCATTTATTCATCCAATTGTTAATAAATAAAACCTATCAAAATGTGTTGTTTTTTCAGAAAATTGAGACCTGCTTATGCGAAATATATTTTTTTGATTATTTTTTTATTCTATTAAATAAATAAAGTTCTTTATAAAAACAATTATAAAACGTTTATTAATATTTCTAACGTTTAGGTTGAACAAAAATATGTTAAAATCCACAATCACAATACTTCTTCAAGGCCTTTTAGAACAATGAATTAAAGCAACCCATTGTCTGCCTGTACAAAAGGAAAAGTGGGAAACCTTTTTTTAAAACCCTAAGAATGAGATTTGTCTACCTGAGAATAATTAATTTGATTACAAAAAAACCCATCAAAACAATTTTGTCGAAAGTGAGACCGTGACAGATCGAATTGCTCACCCAGAAAACCCCTAACCCGTGAATTTGATCAAAATCGGTAGAGTCGTTTTCAAAAATAGAACCAAGATACAAATATATAAACAAACAAATATATATATGTACAAATAAATATACAATTTTTGCTCGTTTAATAAGAGTAGATAAAAACATAGTAAGTGAAAATCAAACTTTAGCTTAACTTGGATAAAAATATTTTTTTTAATACGAATGCTAGGAGAAGGACTGCAAGCCTGTATAAACTGTTGCAATCCCGAATGTAAGAGAATTTATTCAAGGACTGGTCTGGAAATCTTGTTGTTGAATGTAAATAGCGCTAACGCAAATGAGTTTGCTTTTTCTCATTAAAAACGGAGGGAGCTTATAAAGAAAACATCCTTGAAAATATATTTTCGTCTTTCGACATGCTTTAAATGTTTTAGCATTTTATTTATTTTAATAGGGGGTGATGTAATGGAATATCGGAATATTGAAAATAAATAAAATTGACGCGTTAATCCATTTATAAAGTTTTTAATTAAACTCTCAATGAGGACGATAATCTGTATATATATATATATTTCTCATGTTGTATAAAACCTAAATTCCACTGACTCAAATCGAAATTTCTCAAACCATGAGGCTCATGATTGGTATTGTAAAAAATTGGGAAATTCCATGATAATAATCGTAGAAAACTCTACTGAATCCACATTGTTAGGTTCATCGTGAGAAAGTTTTGTTGGTCAGTGTTATCATTCACTATTATATTCCGCGATTAGAAAACATTTTGGCTTGTTCTCAATCTTGACAATACCAGTGACGTGCCGGGGAATGGGCTGGGGATAGCGGAGTCCAGGGGCCGTAGCTTCTGGCCAGCAAGATGCCCGCCAAAGGTGGGCTTCGCAGGTGTATATAAATTATGTGTTTTCTTTTCGTGGAGGGAGTTTTTTTTAAAACAATCGCAAGATTTATTTTTAAAATACTTTTATTTTGAAACACTTTTTATAAATTTTACATGTGTTTTACAATTGAATATATTAAGAGGGATTATAAGAAACTTGAATAACCGATTGTTATTCTGGGGATAAAATAAGTTTTTGTCTCGAGGGTGTGAGCTGACCGCTCAGATAGCGTGTTAGTTCTCAGGTTCGACTCCCGGGGGGATGAATCCCCTCTGATATCGCAATTTAATATTATTTCTACTAAAATTTTAGAATTTGTCCGAAAAAGATTGATTGAATTCTTTCTCTTTTAAAATACATCTTGGTTAATCTGAATTTTGCCGATTTTTTGAAAAAACTACCAACTATTTTCAAAAAAAAAAGATGCTCAAACTTTAATTATAAGTTTAATAATATTTAATTATTAAGATGGGATGACCCGACAGTGAACCGTAATGCTCCTGTGTGGAAAAGTGAGCAGAGCAAGCAAGCTAGGGTCTGATCAAGTCTGTCTTAGCGTCGTGGCTAGGGACTTTTATATCTTTCTAATTTGATGAATCGACAGTCTTGATGATGCCATTAAGATTGTCGATTCTGCACCTTTTGAGGGCGTAACTTATATTTATATTTCAAATGACTATGGATATGGATAAATTAAAGGTGACTGTGGGTCAATGAAGCAGAGTGTCGGGTCGCTGACCTTGAGATCGCTGGTTCGAGACCGAGTCTCTCCCGGCAGATAGATATTTGCAGACGCCTCCTCTTGGAAAGTAATGGCAACCTACCAAGAGTATAATTGCCTAGTCACCTCTCCAAATTAGCTGTTCGGAACCGGCGTTAAAAAAGTAGGTCCCGTATATCTGTCTAAAAACAACTAAAACACACTCAGCACAGGCAGGCGGGAGAGGCACCTTACACCCGTTTCGGGTATGGCACTCGAAGAAGAAGAATGGATAAACTGAGTGGATATTGAAGAGGCAGTCCAAAAAAAAAGAAGAAGATACCAGATAATTATATTTTTATTCGTAAACCGACGTTTCAGGCTATTCCCTCCTTCTTCAGGGTTTTGAAAAGTCAGTGAAGAAAATCCAATGCGACATTCCTCTGTCTCCTCTTTCAGTGGCAGTAACACCAAAATATTGTATTTCATTCTCAGCAAGAATTATAGTGTAATTAGGGACAACTTTTATGGGATACTTTTTGCCTTGAGGGCAAATATCCTTTTGAGGAGCAACCGTTATTACCAATTTAGTATCTGCAATCTGCAATCCCTTATTTGGAAACTAGAATCGTTATAATTTGAGGGGATTTACAAACCAATGTTCCGCAAACTTTTTATGTTCAAAATACACTCCTACCAAATCAAGAAATTTTAGAGGTACACTAAAGAAATAACAATGTTTATTTAATATTTATTTAGTTATTATATAATCAATATAATAGAAAAGATGTTTAATGAGAATGTGAGCCTGCTTAACTGAGCACAGGCGATCAAAATTTGGAGGAATCGTTGAAAACTCTCAGCAATGTGTAGGTGCATTATCTTAACAAAACTTGACATTTTTCCGCGGCACACCATCTAATGACCATGGTACACCAGTGTTCCGCGGCATACACTTTGCGGAACACTGCTGTAGACAATGCAACCCTATTTTCACAATACACTTCCTTCTTCCATTTGTTGTCACCACCATGGTTATTAATCCATTTGCTCTTTCTTCATCAAACAGGGTCTAACAACCTACTCTATAATTCTGCTGAGAATGAAATACAATATTTTTTATTGTTACTGCCACTGAAAGAGGAGACAGGGGGAATGTCGTATTGATTTCCTTCACTGACTTTTCAAAACCCTGAAGAAGGAAGGAATAAATAGCCTACGAAACGTCGGTTTATGAATAAAAAGATAGTATAAAATTATCTTTCTTTTTTAGGACTGCCTTATCAATATCCACTCAATTTCACTTATCAGTCCATCTCTAAAAATTACTTCAATCCTACTATGGATAAATTCTAGCAACCACTAATATCACTTAATTTATTAATTTTAATGAGTAGATACATATAGAAGGTACCTAAGGCAAACGCACCAGTAATGGGCCATCTAAGAGAAAAATTGAAGTAAAACAGAGTTTTCACTGCTGTAAAATTAAGCAAACTGGTCCAAATGCTTTACCTGTCATTCTATTACACTCATAAACAATGAAATTTTCCTTTAAATAAAACTAAGTGATCTTTATGTATTCAGATGCTGATAACGAATATCGCATCCGTTTTTCTCAATCACCTAAATTAAAAATCGAAGCATTTGAGCAAATTTTGTATACATTATCATTGGGACCCCCAGAAGTCTAAAAATGCAAAACTAACCGCTCAAATTGGGGGGTGGTGTAGGGTAAAAAAATGAAAATATAGGCCATTGTACGAAACTCAACCAAATTTTGTATACATAATCATTGGGACCCCAGAAGTATAAAATTCAAAAATCTAACCCCTACATGAATAAATAAATATAAGTGAGGGGCCAGGTTGTATGGTAAAGTCAAGTGGACGGCCATATCAGAACACGTCAGCTTATTTTATTTTACCATAGGATCGTAAGGCTTGTATTTGAAAGTTTTCAACTTTTTTGGTTCTTTCATTTTTTTCACCTGTTCTTGGAGAACGCATTGATATTCTAGCAACCACTAATATCACTTTAATTTATTAATTTAATGAGTTGATACATATAGAAAGTGTACTATTCTTGAATTATTTATACATATATACACATATTGTAATTTTATCCTTGTCAGAATCAATTTAAGAAACGATCAAAAGAAATAGGAGATTCTTTCTAAAGTAATTCGAAGAATTTCTAAATTCGTTTTTCAAGGGTAATTTATTCGCAGAATTCCAAAAACGAGAATTTGAATGGCGAGAGAGAAAAAATGGAATGAATGACCTCCTTCCTGCCTCCCTCCCACCCACCAACCCTCTCACTCAATGGAACAAAAGAGAAGAATGCATTCTTAGGACACACTTGCTCTCTCTCTCTCTCTCTCTCTCTAATGGGTTGGATATAATTATAAAAAAAAAACTACCAAAAAAATCAAATAATAGTGTAGGAACAGGGGGTATATGGTTACTTTGCTCCCCAACAATGCTTTTACCCCTCTCCTCTCTGGAATATATATTTTTACAGATAGTTATTTTACAATTTTTTTTTACATACAGGATATAGTCAAGTATTATAATCGCATAAAAAAAAGTGTTTTTTTCGCTTATTCTTTTCAAATATTTCAAAATCGACTGAAACTATTTTGCTTTAGAAAAATTAAGTGAAACAAGGCATTTCGGTACAATAAACCTTTATAAGTGAACATGGAAAAAATTATATTTTTTTCGAGATATTAATTATTTTGTCAAAATGTCTGTTAGTTAGTCTGTGCGTTACCAAATTTTTGTGGACGAGCTAGCTCAAAAACTAGTGTGAATATCAAACCAAATTTCACATGTAGTTTTGGTGCATTGAGATTAAGAGCTGATTACAGATTTTGGTGCATATCGACCTAAAATTAAGGGGGAGGGAGGGGAGTTAAAAATTAAAATAAAAATATTTTCAAACTAAAAAAACAATAAAAAATGAAATATACTGGTAAAATGAACCTTTTCTGGGTTCAAAATTAGGGGGGTCAAAAAATAAAAAATCTAGGCCATTTGATCAAACTCAACCAAATTTCTGTATACATAATCAGATTCCAGAAGTCTAATAATGCAAAAACTAACAGCCCAAAATGGGGGGGGGGGGGGGATTTTATGGTCAAAAAATGAACATCTAGGTTTTGTATCAAACTCACCAAATTTTGAATATAACTTTTAAGGAGTTCGGTGTTGGTTCTAGGTGAAACATTTTAATATAATAATAAAACTAAGATACGAGGTAGGTTTCACAAAAAAAAAGAAATAAAACAAAAATTGAGTTTTGAATTCGATATATTTTGGGGGTTAGCCCATCATCAGGAGTCTAAGAAAACTGATTACATATTGGAAAATAGTTTTACAAGTAAGAATTTTAAAATTTTTTTTAAAAATGTATGTGGTGGGGGGGAATGTAGCGGAAGAGGGGGGGGAGAAGTTGGGGTTCTTAAGAATTAATATTTTCATTGAGATTTGAGCTGGCTTAAAGGGATCTATACCTGCTATTATAATAACGAATGGACAAGTACCTGAGAAGGTACAACTTGAAAGGTATATGAGAGAGTGCAATTACCCTAGTATATTCAATGTGCAAACAATGAAAGGAATGTTTATTTAATTTATTATAACATATAATCAATAATTGTATTTTTATACACTTCCAATTGATTATTTAAAATATTTGAATTATTAGAGAGGGCTATTTTTATCTCGGTGGATTTCGGGTGTCCAATTTAAGGCCTTTTCTTTCAAAAATGAATGGGGATAGGGTTATTATTAGAGGGTGAATGGTTAGATTCATGTAAGTGAATTGCGAAGGCTGAGGTCGAATCTAAATTAATGTTATCGGATTTGTTGAGAAGATTAAGCGGCTCTTACATGCTCAGAGTAACGTATTTTGAAAGCGCGACCTGTCTGCCCAATATAAAAAGCGTCACAATCTTGACAAGTTAATTTATACACTCCTGATTTGTCTAATTTATCAATTTTATCTATTTTATTGTTAATTAATTGGGAGCCTAAATTGTTGTTGTTGTATAAAGCAGGAGTGATTCCGTATGATCTAAGGGTATAAGCTAATGGAGATGTCAGATGATTAGAAATGAAGGGTATTCTTCTATATATTTTTTCAGTTCCCGATTCTAATGAGTGTAAGTGTGAAATAGTGAATTTAATGTTTGATTTTATTATAAATTTTGTTGATAGTCGAAATGTTATATCCATTATTCAGGGCTATATTCTGAATGATGTTAAGCTCTTTATTGAAATTTATAGTATTCATGGGTATACTGAGGAGTCTATGAATCATTGAATAGAATGCTGCAAATTTTGTATTAATGGGGTGATTAGATGAGAAGGGAATGACTGTGTCCGTGAAAGTGGGTTTTCTATATATTTCATAGTGTAATTTTTGATGTGAAAAGAAGGTTTGAAGGTCCAAGAAAGCGAGAGTATTATTTGTACCTATTTCAGAAGTAAATTGTATATTTTCATGGAGAGTATTAAGATATTGTTGGAATAGATTAATTTGTCTTTTAGTGCCAGACCTCATATGACAAAAATATCGTCTACGTATCTACGCCAGAACACAATATCTTTGAAATAGTGGTTGGTTGGGCTAAGAATGGTTTGTTCTAAATGAGACATATAAATTTCTGAAAGCAAGGCCAAGGGGACTACCCATGGCTAATCCTTTTTGTGGTTTATAGTAGTTATTGTTAAAGAGAAAATAATTTTGGTTTAGGCATAGGTCTAGTAATTGGCGAATATGATTATTTCGAGATGGGTCTGTAGTCTTAGAACAACTTCTCCCCCCCTCTTCCCCTACATTCCCCCCCACCACATACACATTTTTAAAAAATTTTTAAAATTCTTACTTGTAAAACTATTTTTCCAATATGTAATCAGTTTTCTTAGACTCCTGATGATGGGCTAACCCCCGAAATATATCGAATTCAAACTCAATTTTGTTTTATTTCTTTTTTGTGAAACCTACCTCGTATCTTAGTTTTATTATTATATTAAATTTTGAATACATAATCAGTGGGCCCACAGCACTCCAAATGCAAAAACTAACCAATGGGGGTGTAGGGTCAAAAAATGAAAATATAGAATCTTGTACCAAACTCAACCAAATTTTGTATACATAATCAGTGGGACCCCAGAAGACTAAAAATGCAAAAACTAACCGCCCGAAATGGGAGGGGGTGGTGGGGAGGGGTCAAAAAATGAACATCTGGGCTCTTGTACCAAACTCACCAAATTTTGTTTACATAACCAGTGGGCCCTCAGTAATCTAAAAATGGAAAAACTAACTCCCTTCCCTATATGATTAGAAATAATTTTTTTTTTATTTAATGACTCCTCGGATATGGATCCATTTGGCCAGTTTCTTTCTTTTTTTTACAATATTTACATTTTTATATTAACATAATTATATACAGTTGCAATATTATTTAACAGTGTTTACATTTTTATATCATATAAATAGTTTGGATGCTATTAATAGTTTAATGATTATCTCTGAGTCTCGGATTCATGACAGTCAGGATTGAGATAGCTAAGAATTAATCCCATTGATGTAGAGAATGAAATTTTATGAGCAGATCTAGTATAAAATAAGTCAACAGCTTTGTTGTTTTTTAAACACCCTAGGAAGATGTGATTGACATCACCCATTTGGCTGCCATCACAGTCACAAAAGGAGTGTCTCTTAGATTAAACTGAAAGAGTTTTCTGGGGTAGCTGCATGACCCATTCTCAACCGTACAATTAGAACAATTATTCTCCTATATAAATGACTGTCATGAAACCATGACTTGGTTCCAATTCTGGGCATTATCGAGTACTAGTAGGATCCCTCGACTCTGAAGAGGAGTCCCAAAATTTTGCCACAATCTGAAGTAGATTTTTTTGATAATATTAATAGTATCTACATAGGTGAGGCCCATGTTTAATTGATCCCCATCTGAGGCTGCCTGTTTCGCTAAAGAGTCCACTATTTCATTAGCCTGGATACCCACGTGGGAGGGACACCATAGGAATTCAACTTTTTTATTTGTTTTACACATAAAATCACAAATTTGATATATAAGATAGTTCTCTGAATTAGATTTAAAAAAGTTTCTGATTGCCATTAAAACACTTTGAGAGTCGGACACTATTAATAAACTTGTCGGATTGGTCTAATGATTCTATATAAACAAGAGCTCTTATTATTGCAATAGCTTCTGCACTGAATATAGAAAACTCCTCAGGTAATTTAAATTTTTTCATAATATTTAGTGATTACATGATAGAAAGCACATCCAACGTTATCATTTATTTTTGAGCCGTCTGTAAAGATCAAATCATAATCGAAAAATTCCTCTTTAAGAAGTGAGTTAAATTTTATGTTAATATAGGGTTCTTCCTTTGCCCATGAGGGAATATGTATTTGGAAATTGGATTGTTTGATTTTGTAAGGGAAGTGGTATGTGAACGGCTTTGGACTAACATGTAATTTGGAAACTATACTATTTAATTTATCATATTGGTTGATTATGAGTAAGTTTTGCAGATTGTACGTTGTAGTCTGTAAACTGGAATGAAATTTTTAAGTTTCAAAATTGAATTTAACATCAATGACTCACTGTTTATAATCTTTTCTGATCGGGAATTTCTGAGTCAGAAACCCCCTTCTAATATGGAGAGGCATCTCAGAAATAATTTTATTAAATATTAATTATAAATGAGGGGCCAGGTTGTATGGTAAAGTCAAGTGGATGGCCACATCAGAACACGTAACTTATTTTGTTATAATAAAAGGGGAAATGACCTGATAGAGGGGAAATCAAAGACAACCTTGATTTTAAAATAATAAATTATTAAAACCAATTATTTTACATGAATTAATGTATACATTATTTTAGCTTCGACTCCGGAGATTACTTCTCCACCATCGAGTGTCCTTGATCATCTTTTTAGTCCTTGTTTTTAATAAGAGAAAACTAATTAAATAAATAAACCTCTTTTCCGATAATTATTCCAATTCCATTATTTTCCCTATCGTCATCCCCATAATCAATTCAAAAATAATAATTAAAATTTTTCTAATTATAATAAATTTGATTTATCGTAAACAATTAGTGGGTTTAAAAGTATAATTTAAATTTCCAATTTTTAATAAAGTTGATTTGTCATGGGCTATTTCTATTCTAGTGGGTTTTAAAATTAAAGTTTCACTTCCCATGTGAGCTTATGTGCATGAGGCTCAGACATTTTTTTTAACTTTTCAATTTAAAAAATAAACAAATATCAAAATCTTTCTAAAATTATCTGCTTTGTTCTAAATAAGGGTTTCTAGCCACGTCCCCCTTAAAAAAATTTCTTCTGCGGTGCGGTGCTATGAAGTAGTGGTATTAAAATTTCAATCATGTGATTATTTTAGCTAAATTAATATTTTTTGAGGAATTGAATTTTTTTTATTATATCGGGTGGTCCAGAAAAAATTCATTTTTGAAAATAGAAAGAAAACAAAATTTGATTTCTTCAAAACTTCAACCTCATGTTACTGTTATCCCAATTAAGATGAAACTTTATTTAAATTGTAGCAAATTTAATCTAGTTTAAAAATGTATAGAGCCTGTCAAAAGCGTGCTCCTTCGTGGTCAAAAATGGAAAAAAAATCGAAAAAAGTACGAGTTTTAGGGATATTCAAACGTGATCCCGGGGCTGTTTTTTTACAGGCGCTAGTACCGATATTACTGAACCTAAATAGGATGAAATTTTTCATCATTTTAAGCGTAATTTAAACAGCTTTAATTTATCTAATGAATATCCTTTAGTTTTGATAAGCTGTTTTAGAGTTATTCAAGAAAAACCCAAAAATTTTCTCATTTTGAGGCGCGTAGAAAATTTCCACAACACAGATTTGGGAGAAAACTTAGAGTAGTAATATTGGTTTTACTTAGCGAAAGTGGTGGTGATTTTAGGTGAAATATGATATTAATTAATAAAAGTAAAAGGAGTGTAGTTTCACAGTGAATTTAGTTTTTAATCAGTAAATTCCATAATGGACTATTAACCCGAAATATTGAGTTTGTATAAGCCTCATTGAGTTTTATTTCATTCACTGTGAAACTACACTCCCTTTGCTTTATTAATTAGTAATATTGAGTACCAATAAAGGTATTCCAGCAATAAAATCTTTACCGGTAATTATTTCCAGTTAAAATCGTAATTTTCTTGCACTACTCTATTATTAGACCAGCTAGTCTTGTAAAAGTTTCACTTCCTCCAAATTATATCTCACAGCGAGAAGGTGTTATTAAATTGAATTTCTCAATAAATCATGTCACAAAAAAGCTATTATAAAAACGGATAGGTGGAAATAAAAAAATACATAAATAAATTGTATTATATTAAAATTCATAACTGATTGTATTTTTATATTTTCAATTCAGTCCACTCTTCTTTGGTTATATTGACGTTTTGATTTTCTTTGAGCCATAGCGGGGGAGCGTTATGCCTTTAGATATATTTCTATAGGTGCGTAGACAGATTTGCAAGTAAATGCAAAAGAGACGTAATCAGAATAGGAAATGAGCGAGATCAATTCAAGGGATGAAGGAAATCATAACCTAAATTCGATAATCCAACACAACATTTCGCAAATTTAAATTCATATTATATTTAATATTATAATCCCTATGGTCTCCTTCCCTGCCCTTCAACTTAATCTTTTCCTTCACTCTTCTTTTACTATATTAATCACCTAAAAATTCATTAGTAAATAATATAAAAAATAAAAACCAACTTCAAAAAATTAAATGCAACAAATAAAATAAAATACACTAAAAGGTATAAAATAATTATGTAATTTAGTTACAACTAATGACGATAAATTTATATGAATTCACTTTTGAAGTCGGTGCCAAACATATACATTTTTTGAATCGAATTTGAAGGATCTTACTTAGTACGTTTGGCGGGTACACTCGCTTATATAGTTTGTTTACAAAAAACTTAGAAAGAGATTTTTATGATCAGCAAAAAAGAATTTGGGGAATGATCCGAAACCAGAAGAAGGGAAACCTTAGAATATATTTCTATTAACAATAATTTATTTATTTAGATAATTTTACGGACTAGTAGTCCACTTACAAAAATGTCAAATACGTGTATAATGAGTGTTATATCAAGAAAAATAAAAATAAAAAAAATTTTTTTACAATGAATTACAAAATAAAACATCAAATCATATATAAATAATGCAAAAAAATACAATAATCTATACTCGAACAATAAATATAATTAACAGTAAAAGAACAATCACATGAAAATCATACAGAAAACAATAATGAAAGAAAAGCAAAAAGATAAAAGAGAAACATACATAAAGAGGTACATAATTCAGTATTACAATGTTTACGGTGCTGGAGGGGATGTTCACATTCATTCAAAAACAAACAAAATCTCGCAAAATTAAGTAAAGACATAATTCAACAAAGATATGCTATTCATATAGTATATAATATATAGATAAAGATAAGTGGATTGACTATTTTAGACTTCTATGCCGGAACAACGGAGGAAATTTTGAAAATAATATCCTCAGCCAGAATTAAAAGAAATAGATATTATAGAATCAATCCAGAAATTAAAAAATCGCAAAACTCCAGGCGAAGATGGTATAACTAATGAGATGATCAAATATGGTGGTCCGAAATTATGGAAAGAAATCATCTTATTATTAAATATATGGGATGCCAGACATTTAGAGAGGTCAAACAGCTGGCGGGGGACAGAGTCGAGTGGAGACGGATTGTTGCATCAAACCAGTCTTAGGACTGTATACTCAATGATGATGGATTAAAACAAATATTCACCATCTGTAAGGTACCGGAAGAATGGAAAACTAATATAGATATTCCAATTTTTAAAAAGGGAAACCACGAAAACTACAGAGGTATCAACTTGCTCAATACCCATCTAAAGCTCACCACGTCTATTATAGCAAACATACTCACTAAAATAATAAATCTCGAAGATGAACAACAGGGATTTAGAAGCGGGCGTTCTTGTATCAATTCTGTATTTGTTGTGAGGCAATTAGCTGAAAAGTTTTGGAATTTAATAAACCTGCCTTTTTCTGCTTCATTGACATTGAAAAAGCTTTTGATAAGATCCAACTGAAGCATGTCCTGAAGATTTTGGAAGATCATGGAACACCAGTGGTCCTCATTAGATTAATCCAGGAAATATATCAAAATAATTATGCAAAAATCAGAATAGAAAGGAAACTGGAGGGGATGATCCCAGTCAACCAGGGAATTCGGACATGGCGATTCACTAAGTCCATTTTTATTCAACCTTGTGATGAATGAATTAATAAAAGACCTCAAAAATATCCAAGGCTACTCAATGGGAGATGAGAACCTAAATATCGTGTGCTATGCAGACGAGGCTGTTGCGGAAAGCAAAAACGACTTCCAACGACTTCACATAAATTTTCACTTTCCTGTGAAAAATTCAAGCTTAAGATATGACGAAAACTCTCACAATAGATAGAGAAACCAGTACGCTGTAAGCTACAACTTTAGCACGATAGTGGAACAAGTGCCACCATCATCCTTCAACTACCTCGGCGTTCAGATAACCAGCTCCAAAAGCGTTAGCGAGGAAGTCAGACTCAATCTATTAAGGCGTCCAAAATATCAGGATGCTCGGAATGAAACGGTTTGGTCAAAGAAGTTTCTGGGAACGGAAGCAAAGGTACGCATCTATAAGACCTTTGTGCGACCAATTTTGACATATGCGGCCGAAACAAGAACAGACACCGCAAAAACAAGAGAAATATTGGAAGTTTGTGAGATGAAACCTCTATACGCAGAATTGCGGGTAAAACAAGGATGGACAGGGTCGAAAATGAAGATATTAGGGAAAAGTGCAATATACTAAAAGTCAGCGTATGGGTCCAAAGGAGAAGATCAGAATGGAGTGCACACGTATTGCGAATGAAGTAAGGAAGACCTGGTGAGGAAGGTACATGACAACAACCCTACCGGGAAAAGAAGACGGGGCTGTCCAAGAAAACGATGGTAAGACGCTCTGGAATAAACAGGCTTTTAGCCTACCAATAAGAAGAAGAAGAATAAGAAGAATTTTTGGAAGTCGGTTTTATTTATTTTTTTTATTAAAATTATTTTTATTTTTCTCTTTTTATTGATGTTTTTAATAGTGACTTAAGATAATATTTTCTATACATCTCAAGAGAAAGCGTTGGGCGAATGAATCAGAAAAATGATACAAAAATTTAATTCATGAATATAGAAATTCTCTCGAAACGTCTGCGAGTTTTAAATGAACGTTTTAAGATTGATTTTTTTTATAAAAGATTTCATTTATTATAATTCTGCTTATTGCTCATAAGAATTGGAGATTTACGGTATTTCGTCATTGATCATATTATCAGAACTTGACCAAATTAAAATGAACTAATTCCCCTTTCCAATAAAAAAGAATCATCGAATTCATTCACGTGGCAAAAAGATCTCTCTGAACATACATAAAATAAATAAATAAATAAATAATAGTATCTGACTACCTTGAGTTATACTGATCCAAACGTGAAAGAATCATTAAAACTTATTCATAAACAAAGAAGTTATGCGCGAACATACATAACAAAAAGGCCAATCACTAGTATCACAATGTTTCAAACTATATAGTGCCTATATAGTTTTCGAGAATCTATATAGCCCCTATATAGTTACTATATAGTTTGAAACATTGTGCTATACTGAACCCAATGCAAAAAATCATCAAAATCGGTTCACAATTGGCGAAGAAACTGTAACATAGACACAAAAAAAATCAGTCGAATTGAGAACCTCCTCCTTTTTTGAAGTCGGTTAAAAATAAGTAAAATATATTTCAAGTTATAATAAAATTGTTAAAGTGGAAAGATGACGTGAGAATAACTATTAGGCAAAGAATCCCCCAGTTTGCGAGCCCGGCTCGCACTTACTGTTTTTTTAATTATCTTGTTAATTTCTATTTCTCTGTCCTCTTTATACCTTCTCCATTCATATATACAAAATAGGCCACTACACACATAACCCCCCCCCCCCCACACACACACACACTTTACATAAATATACTTTTCTGCCCTCTTGACGCTTTTTTTTTTTTTTTTTTTTTTTTTTTTTTTTTTTTTTTTTTTTTTTTTTTTTTTTTTTTTTTTTTTTTTTTTTTTTTTTTTTTTTTTTTTTTTTTTTTTTTTTTTTTTTTACTGCTTAACTTTATTACATGCAAAATGACAAAAAATATTGATATATTAAAATTTTCAAAGTAAAATAACATATTTAATTCTATTCTTACATATGATACAATTTTATAGAAGAGACTTACAATATATCAGTAATCAGACAGTTTATTCGATTACACCGTTATTTCAAAATAAATAAATAAATAAACTAACTTGTGTGACGAATGGAAGAGGGAAAATAGATTACTTAAACGAGTAAAACCAGTTGTTAGTCACTTTGAAATATATAATCTGAGTAGACGAATGCAGACTATCATAAGGGATGGAGGATGGAGGGGGATGGATGGGTAATTAAAACCAATCGACTTGATTGGGGGAATACTGAATTGAAATAATTATCGGAAAAGTTATGTTTTTTATCTAATTAGATTTTTCCTCTTATTAAAAACAAGGACTAAAGATGAATAAGGACACTCGATGGTGGAGAAGTAATCTCCGGAATCGAAGCAAAAATACAATGTATACATTAATTAATGTAAAATAATTGGTTTAATAAAATTTATAAAAAAAAGACTATCATAACAAGATTAAGAATAGGGCATTGTTTTTTTTCACACGGTCATTTGATTCTAAGACAGGATCCCCCATGGTGTGGAACCAGCTATACTAGAGTGACGGTTGACCATATTTTGATTGACTGTCCTCGGTATGGCGGACAAAGAATTAATTCTGGGTTAGAAGGTGTATCAATCGGAAGTCTGTTGACTGACCAGAAAATTTTTGAGAAATTGTTTGAGTTTTTGAGTCGAGTACACTTGTTGAAATTGATTTAATTGTATAGGGTTGTTGTTTGTTGTTTGTCGTTAATGTTATATGAGATTATTCTTACCTACGTGATGGCGCAAATGACCATAGTAGTCGACGCGCTGATAAACAAATAATAATAATAATAAACTAACTTTTTTTTACTTAGGGAAAGTGGTGTGGGTTTTAGTTGAAACATGATATTAATTAATAAAGTAAAGGGAGGTAGTTTCACAATGAATGAAATAAAACTCAGAGGTTTATACAATATATCAATATATTTCGGGTTATTAGCCCATCTTCAGGAGTTTAATGATTAAAAACTTTTTAATAGGTGCTAGCCTTTTTGTCACCAAAATAAGGACACTGCTCAACGACAAATCGGTTAATGGGCTAGTTTGTCTCAGAACTCCATTTTAAAAACTCTTATGATAACTTTTTTTGTTCTACGAGATAAGTAAAATTACATACACTTTTCGTTCTAGAACTTTATTAAACTAAGATAAGAGGCGGGCGCATGCGGCTGCGTTGGATATGCGCCTGTGGCTACGTGGGCGGAATTTAATCACGATCGCGTCAGTTGTCGTCTAGCTACAACAGCATAAGCATGTCAGCTCCGCTATCAGATTGCACCAAAGAGAAGCAACGAGGAGTGTTCAGAGGGTGTGAAAGGTGCTGAAATTCACCGGAGACTTTTGTCACAATACGGGGAAAGTGCTTTATCTCGTAAAAGCGTTTTTTGCGGATCGAAATGTTTAAAAGTGGCCAAACAAGCGTAACACAAGAGGGAGCTGGGCGACCGTCAACTTTGAGACGCTTTGAGACCCTGGAACACCCACAGCCCAGATCTCGCTCCCTCAGACTTTCATCTCTTTGGACCACTCAAGGAAGCTTTGAGAGGTCGTCGATTTGCCTCAGACATGGACGTTCCGGATGCGGTGCAAAAGTGGTTTGCTAACCAACCAAAAAACCTTCTACCAAGAAGGCATCCGGAAGATTGTGGCTCGCTGGACCAAGTGCATTGCTAAAGGTGGAGACTATATCGAAAAATAATGTATCTCTTGTACACCAATCTTAGTTTAATAAAATTATCGAATGAAAAGTGTAAGTAATTTTTGACTTATCCTCGTATTAGAAATAAATTTTTTGTTTTAATGAAAATAAATGAATATTTAAATTGTTTTTTTAAATTGATAAATTTATTTTGATTAGTAAATATTAAAAACCCGGTTTTCCCCGGGAATATCTTCGAAATATTCTCGTTTTCGAATTATTATTTGCCGGGAAATGAGAAACCCTATTCCGTTCGTTGTGTCCACAATGATTATTCTATCAATCTCCGGAGAAACTTATGAATCATTCCTGTATAAATTCTTCTGGCACAAATTACTATGAAGTTGAACTGCCCCTTAAATTATATTGTTTAAATATATGCGATTATATTTACCTCTAGATTTACAC
>JALMQS010000885.1:254908-275024 GCA_024734495.1 Forficula auricularia | reverse complement strand
GTGGGATAATGAATGTACGATTGCCAACAAGGAAAGGAAGTTAAAATTTAAAAATTACACAAAATGTATAAATTATGAAAATTATTTAAATTATAAAAAATCTGACTGTTCAGTTAAAAGGCTATTTAAGTACAAAAAGAGAACAAAATGGAAAGAATTTTGTACAAATATCAATAAGGATACACCAAACAATAAAATATGGAAGCAAATAAAATTGTTGAAAAATATACCAATAACTTACAACTCAAGTACAGATCATCTGATTGAGGAATTTGCAGATATAATATCAACACCTTCTGTGGAATCAAAAATAAATTATTTCCATGAAAATGAATTTTCATCTGATTTTCTTTCTAGTGCCTTTAATTATAATGAATTTACAAACGCCTTGAATTCAAAAAAAGATTCCTCTCCTGGGCTTGATAATATTTCATATACAATGTTAAAAGAACTCCCTCAGGCCATTAAACTAAAATTTCTAGAACTATTTAACAAATTTTTTCTAAATAATAATTTACCTAGTTCATGGACCACTCATAAGATTATAATGGTTCCGAAACCGGGTAAAGATCTTAAAAAAGCCTCATCATATAGGCCTATTACTCTATCTTCATGTGTGGGAAAGATATTTGAAATAATTTTAAAAAATAGAATTGAGTGGTGGTTGGAAAATAATAATTTACTGGGCAACAGTCAAAATGGTTTTAGAAAAGGTAAAACCACTCTAGACAATCTTACAATTTTAAATAATGATATTCATTTTGGTTTTTTAAATCGTGCAATTACTACTGCAATATTCATTGATATTAAGGGGGCATTTGATAATATCAATGTAGATATTTTAGCATGTAAATTGATTAAAATGAAAATGCCAAGTAATATAGTCAATATCATTACAAATATTACCCATTCTCGGACAATTTTTATCCACAATAAAAATCTGCAAATAGGCCCTCGAAGAATATCAAAGGGAATCGGTCAGGGAACGATTTTGGCGCCATTACTCTATATGTGCTACACAAGAGAATTAGAAGAATGTACAACCCCAGAAGTTAAAATACTACAATATGCGGATGATGTTTGCCTATATACAACTTCACATTCACTTGGAATAAACACAGACCGTCTATCAGAAACCATTTCTAATCTAAGTGCAAAGCTAAACGAATTAGGACTTGACTTAGAGTCAGATAAAACGACTTCTGTAATTTTCACCAGAAAATATAGAGTTGATATTCCATCATCCTTAAGTATCAATAATTTAAACATATGTGTCAAGCCTTCGGTAAAATTTTTGGGTCTGTACTTGGATAGCAAGCTTAATTGGAAAACTCATATAAGTTACATTATTGAAAAATGTGAAAGAAAAATTAACCTTCTCAAAACAGTATGCAATACAACATGGGGAGCAGATCCTGCAACATGTTTACTAATATATAGAAGTTTTATCAGACCCCATTTGGATTACGGTTGTCCATTATTTCACAATGCCGCCAAAACAATTACTAACAAATTAGATATAATCCAATACAGATGTATAAGACAATGCACAGGAGCCCTCAAATCTTCACCTACAAATGCATTAATTACAGAGGCAAAAGAAATGCCCCTATATCTAAGAAGAAATTCTATATGTAAAAATTATATTATTAAAAAAATTGCTATAAATGACTGTTTAGTGTTAGAGTCAATATCAAGAATTCAAAATTTATTTACTACTCGTAGAATTCAAAACATTAAATTTTCATATGTAAATAGTACTCTTCATGTCCAAGATACTATGCCTAATTTTAAAATTTTTCCAAAATTTGGTTTATATACATTTAATTATTCTATACAAAATTTTAAAATTAAAACGTATACTCTTCCTTATTCTGCTAATACACCTGATCTTAATACTTTATTTCTTAGTCATGTCCGAACTCATTTTGTTGATTATTGTATAATTTACACTGACGGATCTAAAAGCTCTGACACGAGTTTGGTTGGATCTGCTTTTATGTGCCCGCAAAGGAATACCAGTAAAACTTTTAAAATTCCGAAAGATGCTTCAATATTTACGGCTGAATGTCTCGCAGTATGGGAATCTATAAAATTCTTTAAACAAGAAAACTTTGAGAATAAATGTCTTATTTGTACAGATTCCCTCAGCATCATACATTCGATAAATGGTTTTCCAAAAAACAAAAATCCATCATACCTTATACTAAATATAGTCAATGAAATATTGGAGTGCCATTATATGAATAAGGAGATAGCGCTACTCTGGATCCCAAGTCACTCAGGTATTAGGAATAATGAAAGAGTGGATAAGCTAGCCTATTTAGCCTCACTCCAAGGCCAATTACTTGAAATAGAATTGCCAATAAAAGACATAAAAGTCATAATAAAAAATGAAACAAATACAGAATGGCAATCCTTCTGGAAGAATACAGCTCTAAATAAAGGGAAGCATCTATACAACATACAGCCTAATATACCAAAAAGACCATGGTTTGATGATATCAAGCTGTTTAGAAAAATAACTGTACAACTAATTAGGCTGAGAATAGGCCATGCTACTACCCCAGCTCATATGTACAGAATAGGTCTTCGAGAGAATCCTTTTTGTTCTTGTGATGGATCAACGATTGGGGATATCAATCACTTTTACTTGGGATGCGCAAACAATATCAACAAAATTGAACGCTTCTATACAACAATCCAAAGAAAAATAGAACTTCCAACAAATATGACAATACTTCTTTCTTATTTAAACCGCAACGATGACTTAAGTAGATATATTGTTAGATACATAATTTCTTTAGGAAAAATTAATTAATTGCATAAACAGTAGAAATATAATTTGAAAAAAAAAATACTTAAAATAATGTATGTTTCTTACTTTTAGCTTGTAAATCTTATGTACCTAATTAACATTACAATTATATAAAATTTTGTAAAAATATGTATTTTATGTATCACTGACCAAATGTTCTAACGGACAAGGTCAATTTTAAAAAAAAAAAAAAAAAAAAAAAAAAACTGAAAATTTTCTATAGATGAATGTGAATCTGTTTCAATTCGCCTTGTAATAAATTACTGTGAAGGGAGTAGCTGGGTGTCACAGGGCTGGATAGATATCATTCAAACCTAATTCGGCAATGGGATCAATGGGTGCCTTAAGGAGGACATTTATTAATGACTGGCAAACGCAAATAAAATATCGAAACGTCGCCCTCGCCCAGCCTAACGCCCAAAATCTGATAACCACAAAAAATGTTTTTTTTTTATTATTATTTGACATCTATATCGGAGGCTTACAAAGCGCAGTTATGTATTAAACCTTATTTACTAACAATGCAATGCAAAGTCGACAAAAGACGACTGCATAATCGTGGAGCGAAAGGGGTTGAAAGACAAGAGCCAGGGAGCGAAATGGGCGGCCCATGAATCATTTAATGGGCTCGGTGCAAGCCAAGGGGGCGTTGACATGCATTCGCCTCAGTCAGCTACTGTTCTATCACTTGTCCCTTTGTACTATTTGTTACAGCGATACAATTGATTGTACCGCATATAATAAGCGTGATTCGTATTGTGGGGAAGTTGAATTTATGCCACGGATCGAGCTCGTCGCGACACCTTCCACAAACACATTTTACTATCAAGCAATAAATTTTTTTTTTAAACTTTGATCGTGGTTTTTCAAGTTTTTTAAAATAATGTTTTATAAAAAAAAAAAAAAAATGCATTAAGGTAAAACCCCCAGTAGTGGACCATTTAAGAACAATTTTTCTTTGTTTTCAGTGTAGAATTATAATTTTTACCTGAAACTCTTGTTTTAAGGTTTATATGTATTATTTGCTGATATTTCTTAATTAAAAACTTATATGTTATACTTTTATAAAGTTATCCATTTTAAATAAAAATTAAGCTGACGTGTTCTGATGTGGCCATCCAATTTGAATTTTGTACTATACAACCACCCCTCACTTATATTTAATATTTAATAAAATTATTTATAATCATGTAGGGGGGGGGGGGGGTAATTTTTGCATTTTTAGAATCCTGGGACCCACTGATTATGTATACAAAATTTGGTTGAGTTTGGTAAATGCCAAAGATTTTCATTTTTTGACCCCCTCCGCCCCCCCCCCACATTTCGCGGTTAGTTTTTACATTTTTAGACTTCTTCGGGCCCACTGAATATGTATACAAATTGGTTTAGTTTGGTAAATGGCCAAGATTTTCATTTTTTGACCCTCTGCCCTCCCTCCCATTTCGGGCGGTTAGTTTTTGCATTTTTAGACTTCTTCGGGCCCACTGATTATGTATACAAAATTTGGTTTAGTTTGGTAAATGGCCAAGATTTTCATTTTTTGACCCTCTGCCCTCCCTCCCATTTCGGGCGGTTAGTTTTTGCATTTTTAGACTTCTGGGAACCCACTGATTATGTATACAAAATTTGGTTGAGTTTGGTAAATGGCCAAGATTTTCATTTTTTGACCCTCCGCTCCCTCCCCCCATTTTGGGCGGTTAGATTTTGCATTTTTAGACTTCTGGGGGTCCACTGATTATGTATACAAAATCTAATCAGCTCTTAATCTCAATGGACCAAAACTACGTGTGAAATTTAGTTTCGATATTCACACTAGTTTTTGAGCTAGCTCGTCCACAAATTTGGTAACGCACAGACTAACTAACTAACTAACTAACAGACATTTTGACAAAACAATTAATATCTCGTGAAATATAATTTTTTCGATGTTCACTTATTAGAGCTTTTTTGTAGACCGAAATGCCATGGTTTTGCTCAATTTTTCTAATCAAAATAGTTTCAGCCGTTTTTTAGATATTTTGAAAAAAAGAAGGAAAAAAACCACTTTTTTCATGCACGATTACAATACTTGACCATACCCTGTATGGTAAAGTAAAAAAATATAAAACCATCTTATTGTTTTGGAGCTAGTAGTGGACCATCATTAATTAATCTTTATCCAGACATTTAACTTGGCTAGATTAATTAAGGATGGGGTAAATCAGATAAAATAGGATATTAAACAATTTAAAAACAATATAATTAATTAATTATCATTTTATTTTGTAATAAATACAAATTATTTTCTAATCAATTTGGTTAAGGATTACTGACTGTCTCAATTGGAATATTAACCACTCACTATTTATTTAAGACTTAAACTGCTAGATTCATATAATTTTGTGACTAATGAAACATCGTTATTAATACTTAAATAGCAAAATTAATAAATTCCAATTAATCTAGAAATACAGGAATTATTTAACGGATTATAGTGGTGTTTCACAAAGTGGAAAAAAAATTAAAAAATCTTTTAAATTATTTTGGAGATTTTTTTTTATTTATCTCTATACATATTTTGGGCTATGTACCTTCATCAGGAGGTTTAACAAAAAACTTTTTTTCAAAAAAGTTCTAGTCACATTTCGTTCTGAAAAATTACACCTGACTATCAAATACAGAAGAAGGCAATGGGAAGTCATCCATGTGAAGAATTTACTCCAAAAGATTACTATACAGAAGCTACTCTACATAATAATCGGCAACGCTCAGAATCGAGTATGGGACATAATCTAGATCAATGTTCCGAAAAGTGTGTGCCGAGGCACACTGGTGTACCATGGTCGTTAGTTGGTGTGCCGCGGAAAAATGTCAAGTTTTGTGAAGATAATACACATAGCTGAGAGTTATGCGAGCAGCCTTATCAACGATTGCTCCAAATTTTGATCGCCTGTGCTCATTTAAGCAGGCTCAAATTTTTCCTAAAACATCTTTTCAAATTATAAATAAAACCCGTGAATCTATAATTTATTATTAAAATGGACATGAACCCACTAAATTTGTCATATTATATTGATTTTAATAAAAAATAAATATTAAATAAACATTTGTTTTTTCTTTGGTGTATGTCTAGAACAGGGGTGTCCAACCTCTTAGCTTCCCTGGGCCACATTAGAAGAATATGAGCTGTTTTGGGCCACACAAAAAATACACTAACGCTAATAATAGCTGGTGAGCAAAAAAACGTAGAATATGTACTTAATATACTTAAGAAATTAAGCTTTGTTACTTTATAAATTTTTTATTATAAAATTAAGAGACAAATCAGCAACATAAAATTTTTTGTCATTGTTTTGGGAACATTAATCCGTCGATATTTGGCTCAAATGAATTCTCAGTGAATTCTCAAAATGCCCATCAAATATTTTAGATCTAGTTCATTCTTTGTGTGCTTCATACTTGAAAATAGATGCTTGAAAAAATAAAATTATTTAAGAATCACTTTTTAAATATCTCATTGCAAAATAACGTATTAAATTCAAAAATTCATTATTTAGGTCATAAATGAATAGGAAGTTAAAAATATTGTATTTTTAGTAATTTCACTGGGATTTTTAGTCTCTATCTCATAAAGTTTTTAAGTTTGTGATTTTTTGTCGGGCCACACTGATAGCCATCTTGGGCCGAGGGTTGGACAAGCCTGCTCTAAAATTTCCTTGTACCTTGAACACAAGAAGTTTGCGGAACATTTATCTAGATATTCTTTTCTATCTTTTTATCTATCTATCATCTGAAGCCTCTGAGTGGTAACTATTTCACGTCCCCGGATATAATAATATACCATCTCATATTAATTATTTTTGTTTCTATTTCAAAAATATTTATCATAATACGTCATTCGTGTATTAAACTCTTTTTAACGGTTGGTTAGCTAATGTGAAGAAAAACAATTAATTTTTAAAAATGCAGACCTTTTGGATGGTTATTCGAAAATGAGCCATTTTTCGCTTGGTTGATTGCATGAAAGTCTTAACTTTTTTTATTTTAAAAACCATAACTCATAATAGATTCATAAATTTAACCAGTCATCACTCTTAGAAATTTCTAGTATGAGAGAATAGAAAAGGAGACATAAAAATAAATATAAATACTGGGAAAACTAGCTTAGAAAAGAGTGAGTAATATTAACTAGTATTGGAATTAGCTAATGCAAGAATTCTATTGTTTAGGGTGTTTCACTATTGCTTTGCATTTCATTCCTCAATGATGTATTGAGCCTTGAGATTATTTTCATACTTGTGAATTAATAAATTAATAAACTGTTTATATATATCGTATATATGTTAGTAATGAAGCTATTGAAGCTTTTATTATATATCTAGGCCAGCACCAGTCAGAAATTTATAGTCAAAATCAGAATCACTGATGAGAGGCCTGACTTTGCATTCATTTCTTTCATTTGAAAATGGACAGAGAAAATTTTCAAATGTACAAAAAAGATTTTTTCTCACGAATCAAAACATAAAAAGAAAAAGATTCCAAGCCAACTTAGCAAAGGGGGTCCTTTCGCTCCAGTTGAATCAAAAGAAGTGTAGTATCTAATATTTAATAAAATAAGTTAAAATACAAATGAAAAATAATAGAATTAAAAATAAATAGTATGAAAGTCATAAATGTTTGAAATAAAAACAATTATAAAAATAATTAAATACAAAAGTAGCTTGATTTATTCAAATCAACTGATATTAATTATTGTATGATTTGGCAATGCGTTGTATTAATACTGTCTATGCTTACATCCAAACATAGCATTTATGTGATTTTTTAAAGTAAATTTTTTAAGTAAATTCGTCGGTCAATCATATATTTTATTGCAAAAAAAGAAACCTGCATGTTTCAAAAAGCTAATTTTTAGTTTTTTTTAACTTTATATAATCAACTAATAGTAGTATAATTTAAGAGAAAGTGTCAAGATATTAATTTCCCATAAGACTCTGAGAAAATGTTTACATTTTAAAAAATTTTATTTTAAAAAATTTGCTCGCTAATGTGTGAATCAAACTTCGCCATAGCATAGATAGAGACTTAAACTTTTATAAAAAATTAAGTTATAATCTAATATTTATTATTTAACATTGGCGACGAAAGGATCTTCTTAAGACATTACTCTGGATTCTGGAATATCTTTTTTTTTATTTTACAATATTTTTCAAAACAAAAAAATTCGTATTCAATATGATTAGTTAAACTAAACATTAATAACTTTTTTGCATACTTAGAGCTTTATTTCACACTCTCTATTGAGTAAAGGAAAACATTTAATTCCATATACATTGATAGAAGTCGAGAGATAGATAATAATGAGACTCTCGATCTGTAAATCTTGAAATAGCTTTCACCTCAAAAAAGGGCCGCTGCACACGAGGCTTGTTTTAATAATTTTTTGTCTGCTTGCTCCCAGTCAAAAGCATCCCAGGACCAAGCCAAGTTAGCCAGGAAGACAGCGAGCAGTGACGTCATTTCGATCCCGACGGGCCTTCAAATTGCAAACAGAATGCTCCTATCCCAAAAACAGGTAGAGGAAAAAGCCTCGTGTGCAGCAGGCTTAAGTTGGACAGTGTTCACTTAATACCATGTTGGGTCGTGTATCATTCAAAACATTTGTGTAGCATTGGGGTCAAGGTACTTAAGATGGGGATAGAAAATTTGGTTGGTTTGCTTAAGTTAATTTTTAAGTCTATAGGACAAAAAACTGAAAGAAGAAGATGCGAATGGAAGATATGCCCGTCGCGGGACTGCAAGAGGGCCAACCTGTTCCCGAAATGAGTCTGCAACTACTGATGGCTGTCGGGGACACAACCCTTTTAGGGCTTTAGGGAATGAAGGCCACGCGACTCCAGTAAAGAAGTTGTTATTAGATTATAAACGGGGGGTGTTGGTTGGGAAACATTTGGGGTGTTATTTTATGAACCCCGAGACTGACAATCGGCCACAGCTGTTCGCCAAATGAAATGCTCACGTCAAAGGGGACTCAATTTCCATTTTCAATTTCCCCAATCCATTTGATATTGACTGGATCCAACAAAAGACAACGACTACATCTCTTATTCAGGCACGAAAATTATTTGTACATCATTAACAGAGATAGGATTTTTAAGTAATTAAATATTTACCATAGTTTGCCTGCTTTTTTCAAGCATTTGACCTAATATGTTTCCGAATTAGACCATCTAGACGCAATTAAATCCATTTTTATTTTTACATATTTTTGCATATTTATAGATAAATCTGCCATATATGGATTTGATTATTTCGATATTTTTTTTTTAATTTTAATTTATGTCTTGTTTTTATATACCTAAGTTTATTTTTATTCCTATTGGTTTTCGAAAATCCTGAAAAGTTCTCATTTCTAGGTTTTTATTTTCATTTTTTATTCTTCTTTTGATTTTCATAAGCTAAAAATAGTTTATAGTTTAAAACTTTTCTTTTATATAAAAATAATTTTTAATTAAAAATAATTTTAAAAATACTTTACCTTACGGTACGTACTTATTCCTTCTCATTTTTAAAATCACGTTCCAACTACTAAAACCAATCTCAGTTCTTTCCTTCTGATCTAGTAAATGACATTGGATCAATCAAATAAAAGACGTTTCCAGTGCTGTTTATTTACACAGGTACTAAATTTCAAACAGAAATTTATTGTATAAAAGTATATATCCCATTAAAATCCAAATTCTGAGGTCCTTCGATCACTAAAATCAGATTTTTTTTCTTCGAGATATATTATTATCTAAATTATATTATTTTTTACACAAAAACTACTAACAAAAAATTTGAATTTTTAATTTAACACGCTACTGTCAATTATGGCAAAAAAAATTATATCCCAAATGTTTCATTTCGACAAACATAAGCTCCTCTCCTGAAAGATTTCGTATTACTCCAAGGTGAGTTTCTCCTAGACTTGCTAGATTTTTTAATAAATGTCAAATTTTTCAAATTATTCACTTTTTTTTAACAGTTAATAATAGTGTTCTAGTGAAATAACTGCATTCGAAATCAAGGCGTTTTAAACCATTAAATATCACCCCTTTCTAACCATAGGACAGATATTGGAAAGTGTAATAAAATTTTCTATTATCTCGATTTTCCGATTTCTAATTACTGCCGTCTTCAATAGATGGTAATTAAAATAACCTACTTCACTCAAAATCTCAAAGTTCATTAATCTGTCCATCAAAGCCATCATTATAAGTGCAAAATAGAAATATATCATAGATCATCTTTTATATATTAAATAAACACCAAGTCCTATTTGTTTGAAGTGTAACTTCTTGGGACAAGAACTTTGACTCTATTCCTCAAATTCTACCACATTTTATTCATCAAGTCCATAAATACCTTCGATTCTAAACTAACCTTTGATTTTTGCAAAAGTTTTTATATCTCTCTTGTCTCTTTTAATCCTCATCATCTTTATTTAAGATTTATATTGTTCTTCCTGTTACGGTGCCCACTATAGCTTCGGCCACCTAGGTGTCTTCTTCCAGTTAGTCTATATTTCGAAATTTGTTGATCCTTAATTAAGCAGTATATATTTTTAGGTCGTCTTTGATTTTCTTTATTCATTTGGTCATTGGACTAGACCATTTTTTGACTACTGGTGAGAATCGAATTTTCATGATTGTCCTTTTGTCAATTCTCATATGCATAAATTACAGAGAAAAGTAACTGTGTTCTCTTTCTTGCATAGATTCAAAAGTCATTTCTGACTTCTAACTATTCTAATATACCTAAAAGACAGCTTTAAAATTACCATAGAAAATCAAAAGAGATGTCAGATGTGGTTAGACTTCGGTGAAAAATCCAGGGGTCCGGATTGCGTTTTTCTGGCATTCGGGTGCAATTATCGAAGGGATGAAACAACCCTTCTGACATAATAAAAATATTCCATAAGATCTCGGATCTAATAGTTGACCATCTTTCTTGATTTTCTATAATCAATATTCCATAATTTAGAATCCTCATAATTGAAAAAAAAAATCATAAATTACTTGATTTACAGTAATTTCATAACATTAAACACCTGAATTTCTGGCACTTTTTCGAACTTATCGATTTCTTTATTAATAATAATTCGATTCGAATGTCTTTATCATAACCTCACGAACGATCATCTCATAATTGTAAACACTTTGTTAGTTTTTATATAAGTTGATTAATCGCAGAAAGCCTACTCTATTCTTACTAAGAAACCGGTTTTTACATGTTTGTTGAGATTATTTACAAATGAAGTGGATGATAGAGAATCAGAAATAAATCATTTCTTGCTTAATATCCCTAATTTAGATTTAGATATTGTCTTCTTGCCTATTACATTCCTTCTAGAAAGCAGGCATTGTTTCCTCCCACAATGTTAGATTGAGATGGTGCCTTGTTAAAGGCGCCTTTTAAAAAGTAGCCCAACTGCAGATAAGCTTATTAATGAAAGGGAGTGAGTGACGGGTCAAGGGGTCGATGTTATCAAATGCGCTTGACGTGAAAAGTCACTGGACGTTATTGCCCCAGTCGATTTGCTGCCCACCTGCCCTTTGCCCTCTGCAACCACCCACCCCTTCCATTAAACCAAAACAATATGTTACTACTGTGATTATCGGTAGTTGGATTCTCGAGTCAAGTTCCGGTTCCGGTCTAGTTCTTCCCCCTGCAGCTGCCGATGCCCTTTCACCTGTCCTGTTCTGCTCTAGTCATAGGTCACCTAAAGTCACATTGATATTCCTGTTGAGTCCACATTTCAAATCTCTGACCATCTCAGACCTGGCCCGAGACTTTGTCATTTTAAATGGTAGAATTCAAAGTATGAAAAAAATTAGAATCGACCTTTATTTAAGCAATGATTACTGGTAGAAATGAATTCACCCTTATTTATGTAAATATGTTATTTATGCAAATCATAATCTAGTCTCTCTAGTTGCTTCATCAAAAAAGTTGGTTTTCAAACTGTTCTACCTTTTTTTTAATTCAAAATTTTATTTTCTCTTGCTATGATGTTGCAACTTGAGCAAGGTGGGCAAATCCTAAATATGTAAATTCTAATTTGGAAATAACAATTTGTTCAAAAAAAAAAAAAAAAAAATACTCATAAAAAAAAATTGATCCCTCATCTATTTTTCTGTGACCCTCCAAATATTTTTCGAGTCGCAACCTCCACTTTGAGAATCACTGTATTAATACTGATATTTACTAGGTACCGGGATGGGAGCCCGACACGCACTTGGGCTTCTTATTTACGGCTAACTCCTCTATAACCTTTAATGCAATTCAGAGGCGGGCTATCAGACTGATAGGAGATCCTGCATTAACTGACACTCTCGACTCCCTGGCCCATTGTAGATCTGTCTCCGCCCTTTCTCTTTTTTATAGATATTACCATGGCTTTTGTTCTGACGAGATAAAATCAAGTCTCTCCAAAGGCTTCATTTTAGCGAAATACTCGATTTTCTAAGATTCAACACCCCTACGCGCTTAAATTCGATACTATAATCGAACAAACGCATTCGCCAACTCGTTTATCCCTATGACTTCTAGAGACTGGAACTCTCTTCCCCTGACCGTCTTCCCAGCAACATATAACCTTCAGTCTTTCAAGACCCGCACCCACAGATACCTTTGACTTCTACCCAATTCCTAAATCTCTACTTATTTTCACGATGCGGGGGTCCACCGCGGACTACAGAGGTTGTACCTTCTTGGTGCAACTTCTTCTTGTATCAATATCATTATATATAAAAAAAGTAGTTGAAAAGATTTAATTTGCCGAGAGGCGCAGACTTTATATAACCATGTTGAATATTCGATTGAATTTCCTTCCGGAGAGTATCGAATAAAGATAGCAACTAGTTATTATTTTATCGATAGCAAATTAGGCACCTAACTAACTGTCTTAAAAAAAATCAGTTAAAGAAACTAATTTCATTGTTAAATTATCCTCTCGAAAGAAACAATAATAAATGATGTGTAATTGGGAGTCCGAGGGGCTAGGGGGGCCAGGAAGCAAGGGGACGTCCACGTATAATCAAATCGTCTTGCAAGTAGTGATGAATATGTTTGCCAGTGGCTGTCCTATTATTTATTGATAGTGGCTGATGTTATTTCGTATTTAGCGTTAGCGGGGGTGAACGTGACTCCTCGTCCTCGTCCTCACCTTGTCAGGTGACTTACCCTCAACACCTGGCTCGGGTTCCCATCAGAAGCGCCTTCTCGGCCACCCCCGCCCGGAGAAATAAGCCACGCGTCATTAGTCAACGCCGAATGCGTTTCCTCAATACGATTGCGGCTCTCAGGCCAACAACTATGGCCCAAGTGTTTCAACAAGTGCCAACAGTTACCACTTGACTATGCAAATGGATTCCTATCATGTTTCGCCATTCTCACTCCCGACGAGATAATGTTACGCAACTTTACGGACTTTAATTAGGTATTTGCATCCAATATATACATATAATCAAAAAATATATTCAATTATACAAATATAGCTCTTTTGAGTTTTTATAGACATTTATTTATTTAGAATTTCAATCAAAAGTAAAACGGGATCCTATTTGAGTGGACACAAAATACTTGACTGTCCGTCAGAGTATTGTAATGTACCTATAAACTAAAAAAGATACAAACTTGATATTTACAAGTTATATTTTTCTCGAAATCAAAAATCGCTTTAAAATTTTATTCAAATGATTATTTTGGGGAGGGTCAAATTTTGCCTGAGGCCAGAGAAAAAATTATTCTGAGGTTTGGGGTATCCCTGTAATAAAATCTCTTCTAGTGGAATTAGATTAAAATTTTTAAATTAATATACTTTATGTTGTTAGCTGTTAGAGTTCGTGACTGTATTAGATGAAGGAGAAAGTATCAGCCAAAGTTGAATGCGCTGGGTTCAATAAAACACCCTGAATAAAACGTTTCGGTCTGAATTTATTTGGCCATCTTCAGTTAAATTGAAAGTTTTTGTGCCGAGGCTAGCATAATTTTTATATATTGAAGGAGACAATAAAAGAGTGTGTCTTCTGCTGGAATTATAAATTTTATATAAAAATAAATAAAATTTATAATTCCAGCAGAAGACACACTCTTTTATTGTCACCTTCAACATCTTCAGTTAATTGGGCTACAAAATTTACAAATAGATGTTAACATTAATATATTTTATTCTTATTATTATAATATTACAAGTTGACCAAGTTGGTTGTTTAAACTTACAGTTATACACACAATGCGGTACACATATGCGATTGAACCTAGCCTTGTCAAAAATAGGAATTGTAACTTCATGTAAATTTATAATGTTCTTGCGCCAAAGGTTCAGAGAAGAATGTAATGAGTTTATATATTTTTTTTTCTATATATGGTAATTAAATATTTGACCCTATGAGAGGTCATCATCAATCCCATTATTATATATTTACATTCGAAAGGCCAAATTAGAATTAATATACTTTAAATTAATGTTGAAAAAGAGGTTCCAAATCTGTCATATTTAGTTGATTTTTGTACATGTTTTGTGGCTTAACTTAAAACTACAAGAAACATCCAGAAATTCACTCTGTCTCTCGTTATCAACGGCAAATAAACAAATTTGATATTTCCAGTATTTTGGAAAATATAAGATACGGAACGTCCCGCGAGTCCGGCTTCAAATTTAGCTAGTTTTGTTAAAATCATTCAACAGAGCCTTGGAAATTTTTACTAATGGGTTTTTGGTCCAAAGTGAGCAAGGGCAGCAACCACCTCTTAGTTAACAGTCTTAAATTCAAATGCTCATGTAAAAATCATGAAATATCCGCAACCCACAACTTTTAAGTGGGAGATAAATTTAACCTAATTTATCGCGCGGAGAATTTACCACTGCTCGAAGCCCCTAAAACCTTAGTAAAATTGGATATTGGATTGTATCTAAGTTTCTGAGATTGGCACGTGATCCCGTCTTCTTTTCCTTCTAATCTGTTCTTTTCACGATGGAGGGGCCAGCTCATACAGGACTTTAGGGGATGGACCTTCTCGTGTATCTCCTTCTCACATCAATATCATTAAAAAAAAAAAAAAAAAAAAAAAAACCAACGATAAAAATCACCAAATGATACTGAATGACCGTCGAATCAAGGTTAGAGAGATGGCTTAAATGTTTTCAAACTACTTGGTATTTTACCATCTAATTAGTATTCATGCTGTGTCCGGTAGGCTAATTAAAAGAGTCGGATGAATTGGGGATGAGAACGGGCTGTCAGTTAATTTGATAATCTGTTCGGAAGCAGATTGGTTAGCGATCCCTGTCGTCCATCCTCCCATTCGCAGGTGAGCTAGAGGTGCGCGAAGCCAAGCGAGGCGGTGCCATATGGTCCGACTGTTGGTGGTCATGGCCCATGGTCCGTCCCGTTGATTCCTATCAGGGCCATCGGAGAGATTGCCGTTTTTGCACGTTCAACCCCTCGACCATTCATGTTTTGCATTTGATTTCTAAAATCGGCTAATGGATTTCTTATCGATCCTCGAAACGCTTTCAAATTCCATAAATTCATTCCACCAGTAACAAATCGCAATGTTCCAGCATCAGTATTTCTTCGCAAAGAGAAAAACAAATTCGAGAAAATTATTAGAATTTTTTGATTAATTCCATTACGCACTATTAAAACTATATTTATTAATAAATGACAATCATATACAATAAAACCACACGTTTGATCACTTCTTCTTTAAGGAGGTTCTTTCGCGACAATCCACACAAAAAGTTTTAGCCTCGTAACCACTCTATACATATGAACGGTGCTAAAATTTTAGGTTATGTTTTTTAACGTGACTGTACTTTTCACACTACTATATTCTCTTTATAAATGAATCGTTTCCAAGACATTGATCATATATCCCCTCCACTAAAAATAATCGCCCAAATATGTTTGTTTGTTTTACTACGAGGTAAATAATTTCAATTTTTTTTTTAAGTTACTCCGAATATATTATTCTAACACATATTAGTTTTTCATCAAGATGGTGAAAGTCCTTCAATGAAAAAAAAAAAATAATTATCATTTTCCCACCCTTTCCCAATCTACCATATGTAAAAAATTTCATTTTTAATTGCAATTATTTCATGTTTGGTGTGGTAAACCTTCTTCAAATTTTAACAGTGTGTTTATTATGCTTTTAATGATTTATATTCCAAGTTTCGAAGACTTCTTGAATTTTTGCATTTGTGAAAGAACTATCTTAATCGTTTTCAAAAATTAAATATCAGCTTGCGGAATAATAAAAGAAACTTCGAGATCTTGAATGCTTTATTCGTTTAGAGATTATTCTGACATTTATAATGTGATTCCAATTATTATTAACCAGCTGCGAAGCCCGCCTTTCACGGGCATCTTTCTGTACCCACCCCTACCCACTGTACGCCACTGGTATAATAAAATAATTTATAACCCCCCCTTCTTTAGTTTTCTAGTATTTTTGTTTGAAAATTTTAAATTATTTTTGAATTACCCTGTATTTATTTAACGCCAAAACAGGGCAGATCACGCCGTCGTCGCGCAAGCCCATTATTATAATAGATATCACCAAACCATAATTTAAATAAGCAGATTTTAACTAAATTATTAAGAATACTTTATGTTAAAGTTGAAAAGAAAGTGATATTTATACGTATAAAATAAATATAGGGCTAGATATTAAGGGTAGTTTACCTTTGGCTGAGCGTAGGTAGCTCTCGAAACTGCCCCGGGCGATTCCCAACACCAACTAAAGCGAAAATGAAAAATAGAAAGAATCCCGTTGCAAGATAAAATTACTAGCCGACCAATTTCCTGCGAACTTATTCTTCAAAAAATTAAAATTTACTTTTAAAAAATCTGTAATTGGTGCGAAATCGGAAATATTTGACAAAAAAATCCTTCAAATATGCAATTCTATGGAATATTTTTCAAATATGCAATTTTATGCAATATTACTCTAAAAATATGCAGTATAAAATTTAACCCATAGTATCCTAGATGCATGATTGGGATAGATAATTGATCCCCTGGGTCGTATGTGGCGGCAAACAAAATATACAATTGCATAGGAATTCGGTCTCTAGTTATAACGAATCATTTTCTCTTTCACATAACATTAAATGTCACTTTTTCATTGATGCTATTGAGATTCTAAGATGTCGTATTGGTATAAAAGAATGTACCGAGACTTGAAAAAAATTTTACACCAATTTTTAAACCTTCGTGAAATTCGTACTGTCTACTATAAAAGCAATCTACTACAATACCCAATAAAACTGCAATGTATAGTTAACTATAATGAATAGAGAGTAGTCAAATGTAAATAACAGTCCGATTTATAGAAAATGATTTAAAATTAATATTGTTTGAAGGAAATGAGCAAAGAATTACAATTGATTAGTATAATGGCAAATAGCGAATTTTAATTGTGTTTACCTCTGACCACTTTTCATTACAATGGACTCCCTGATTGTTTAGTTTATAACCAAATGTATGTTTGCGTTGATTTGGTATCGAAATAAAAGAGAGGGAACAATGCCGTTTGATATTCTCGCCCGGGAGTGGATTTGCTCGCTCGAATTGACTAAGTGCCGGAGGGCCAAGTGTTTCTTACTCAGGGGGTAATTAGCGAGGGGATGCTTAAGCCAAACGGCGGGTCAAACGGCCGGAAGTGGCCGATGACGTGATAGAGCACCGATTCCTGCACCTGAGGGTGCAGGGTGGGGAGAAGCTCAGGCACCCACCAGACACCATATCAGGGCTCAGTCGACGATAGCACTTCGAGGGACACCCCGGGCTCCCATCAGGTACACCCAGAGCACCCCGCACCCACCTCCAGTAAACCACCCTGCACGTAGACAGAACAGTCACCATCTCTCTTCAGGACAATCGCACTTCTGTAGTTTTCTTCTACGGCCATCACTTTCTCTAAATCTCTTTCTATTTGGCAAAACTTTTGGGATTTTGTTAAAAAACAAACAAACAATATATATATATACCTTCTGGGTGATTCACAGTTAGTGTAAAAAAATGGGAAATTAGTCATTTCATTATAAGCAAAACATGTTATATAAACATTCATTCAATCCGTTACAGAACTACGACTGGTTAGAATTATATTTAGAAATATTCGTAAGTTCTCGTATATACATTTAACGATAACATTGAAAATAAATCCCTATTGTATTAGATGAAGAAGGAAGTATCAGCCAAAGTTGGTTCCACTGGGTTCAATAAAACACCCTGAATAAAACGTTTCGACCTGAATTTATTTGGCCATCTTCAGTTAATTGGGAGTTATACACACAATGTGGTACACATATGTGATTGAACCTTGCCTTGTCAAAAATAAGAATTGTAGCTTCATGTAAATTTTTTCTGCACCAAATGTTCAGAGATGAAATGACATTTATTGAACATAGCGCATCCAATTTTGACTGATACCTCCTCCTTCAGTTTCGTCACAGCCTCGAACTCTAACAACATAAACCCATATTGTTATTTTGTTAAGAAAATTAATTCTCAAAAAAACTGCTCAAATGTGGTCCTTGAGATCGTTTGCAAGCTTGACACCTGTGAGTCAATGAGTCATTCTTGTTGCAAATTTGAATGTCAACATCCATTATTCTTTGGGAAAACCCTACTGTGGTGTGTTTATTTCAGCAAAAGAACGAGGCCCTTTAACTGTCCCAAAAGGTGTTAAATTTTGTTTTTAAACAAGAATTAATATTAATTGTCATTTCATTGTTAAATGTATGTTTCTAAATAAAATTTTGATCAGCCGTAGTTCCTTAAGAAATTGAAACAGGATTTATGTTCATTTAACATTTTTTGCTTAAAGTGATTCCATAACAATTCCCCAAACTTTTTTACACTCGTTGTGAGTCACCCTGTAAATTGTACATATAAACATGGCACTTGCAGGGGGGTGGGGGCTGGTATTGAGTAAAATATATATATAACTGTTGTGCGAAGGGTCAAATTCGTTTGCCTTCTGTGTCAAGTCAGTCACTGAGCGAAATGTAATTTGAAGAACTAAGTCGAGAAACAGTTAGGAACATTTTTTAAAAATAGAGACTTTTTGTTAGAAGAACATGTTAGGCACCTTTGTTAATTGATGTTGATAAGCTTTCAACTTAAGCTGTTTTGAGAAGATAAAGAAAATGAAGATGTTTTGTACCTACAATATAACATAAAATTTTATGATGATTTTCCCAAGTCTTATCTAATTGTATCTTAACATGTTCATCCACTAAGTTCTCCATATTTTTTTTTCTTTTAGTTTTATTTTATATACCTACATATTTTTAACGAGAAAAATATTAAAATAGTAATCTTATTCTATTAAATTTGAGGAAAAAATTAAAAACGATTTGATACGTTCTTTCTGCAGATTTTTTGTCTGCAAACAGTTTTGGCTAAAAAGTTATAACTTGGCTCAAAAGTATAGCTTATTCTGACTTTCTCCATTTCCTTAAGTGAATGTTCTAAAGCTAGAAAGCCCAGAATCTTATCAATTCTTTGTTTGAAATTTTTTTTACAAACATTTTGGAAGCAGAACGAACTTTCTTTAAGCTTCTGTTCTTGACTTAATATATTAAAAAAAAAATGGACAACTTTCGAATAAATCCAATATTCGAGTCAACTAGTGAGCAAAGTAATGTTCCTTAAATGACGCATTTGCGCTAATTACGCGATTTTCATACATTCAACACCCCAATTCAGATAATTGAATTCCCTTTCTTTGTAGACTCTTAGAAAGTGGAATTTTCTCTAATTCCTTCCATATTCCTGAATTTTCCAAGACCTAAATATCTATCTAAATCAATATCTATTGGTAACTGGAAATTGTAGATACGCCAACTGATGGTGAAAGCTTAAACTCTCTCAATTGGGTCTTCTGACAGCTGATTAATCAGTGTTTAAATGACAAATAAACAAAAACCAAACATATTTATTAAATAATATTCTTTGATTATGGATATGACATTTATGACAGGAACCCAATTGCGTTATTTTCAATTTCTACCACATGGCGGCAACACCATACTTACTATATAAAATGTTCTTCTATGCGATTGAAGACTCGATCTTGGTCAGGTATATGCTGCATCTTTCTTGAATCCTTATCCATATAAAATACCAAAGAAGATTAGCGATTTGTTTCTTGCATAAAACCTAATAATATACCTATAACATTTCCCTAAATCAACAAATTTGACTTAGTATGTAATAGAGAGTTGGAAGGCTTCCAAAACCGACTACTTTCAGGTTC
>JALMQS010000885.1:229916-242983 GCA_024734495.1 Forficula auricularia | reverse complement strand
CACCAGTCCTTCTCTCTCCAGAGAAAATTTCGTAAAAGTTAAAATAATTATTTAATGATGCAATTTAATAAGAAAGATATTCTAAATATTATCTTTTTCCCTATGAATAATCTATTAAGTATTAACGAGAAGGTTTAATAACTTTTTAACTGACGTTGTGGCTTCTTGTCAGAAATAACACTGAATATTTGTACTTCGAGAAAATATTTTTAATGAATACTAGGTAAATATATTATATAGAAAGTATAATTTAGTCATTTTCATTTATACCTTGCAATCAACGTTCCTTAATATTTCAGAAGTGATCCATCTAAAGAATTACAAATTGATGATAATTCCACTTTTCGAAATACATTTAGATTTGCAGTAACTAAATTAGATAAAGAACATTATATACATGAAAAAAGTATTTATACTTAAATTAAGATAGAATTTTATAACATTCAAGAAATTAATGAAAATATATGTTATGATTCCAGGCTAGACGAGCATCTGGTTACCAACCACCGTTACTCAAACGAACAGCACAAGTGTGATTCTTGTCCACGTACTTTTCCTTGGCGCGCTTCTCTTCTACGCCATCGTACATTACATCACGAACTACGAAGATATCCCTGCGAAAACTGCCCCAAATTATTCTCCGACCCAAGTAACCTGCAGAGACATATTCGTGCTCATCACGTTGGTGCCCGATCACATGCCTGTTCCGAATGTGGGAAAACATTTGCTACATCTTCTGGACTTAAGCAGCACACCCACATTCATTCAAGTGTCAAACCATTTCAATGCGAAGTCTGTTTCAAGGTAAGACGGAAAAGTACGAAAAAAATTGAAATTATGTGCACATTTTATTGAACTAGTATAACCAAGTTAAAAATAAATAGAAGACAATCAAACATTTGTACATTTTTCAAATTTTGTATTCACAAATCTTTATTTCTAAATAAAATTAATCTTAATTTTATTTTAAGGGATGTTAAATAATTAAAATCGTCTTGTTACAGGCGTATACGCAGTTCTCCAACCTCTGTCGTCACAAACGTATGCATGCAGACTGTCGAATGCAAATCAAGTGCGTGAAATGCGGCCAGTCTTTCAGCACAGTGACCTCCCTCTCGAAGCATAAACGATTCTGCGATTCTACAAGCGGAAATAACAGTCCAGCTTTAGGGGCCGGTTTACAAGCATTGCAACATCCATCAGCCATGCAGCATTCTCAGCCGTCCGGAGCTAATCCTTTTCTTATGTATCCTCGACCAACTGCAGGGCTCTCCTTTTATCCACCTTCAATCTTAAGCCCTTATCCAACATTATTTCATCCTAATGCCGCAAATCATCCAGCAACTTCATTTCTTAATACTCCATTACTTTTTACACAACAAACAAAATCCATTGATGAAGAATCAATTATAAATAAAAATGAAAATAAGGGTCCATCAGTTTCTCCATCAACAGAAGTAGAGATTGAAAATGATGAATCAAAAATGTCAAATGGGTCTGCTGCAATTAGTTTAAACATTAGTCCGAATGAAGAATCTCTTTCTTCAAAATCAATATCGAGATCTTATTCCCAATTGCCCCCTCCAGTATCGATGTTACCACAACAAACATTAACAACTGCACCTTCCTCCCAACGGTCTTCGGATATAGAAGAAGATGTGGAAAAAGTAGCTGGTGATTTAGGGAATGATTTAACTATTGATAAAAAAATTGAACATTCCCCTAAATCTAATGTAACATCTTCAACCTCTTGTGAACAACCTTTAGATTTACGTATTCAAAGAAAACGAGGCAATGAAACTCGCAATGGAACTGATAAAATAGATGAGGTTAAAATAGAGCCACAGTTAAAACGTCAAAAAAATGATTCGAAGCATTTAATTTCAAAGGGATTTCCGAATTCTATTAATCCAGTTCAAAACAAACAAGTATCACCAATTAATGAAAAAATCACTAATAATTTATCCAAGCTTTCAACTACCATGGCTTATCCAAGACCTATTCATCCTATGTTTCTAGAGGCTATGTATAGACCATCTTATGCTAACTTTTCTCCAGGCCATGGAGCTGGCCATGACAGACTTTTGCCTCCACCGCCTCCACCATTTGGACCAAATCGAGGGTTTCCGTTTCTGGGATCACTTGTTAATGGTCTAAATAATGGTCATGCACGTGCTCCCTTTGATCTTCTTCGCCCTCAAATACCAAATTTCGGAGGTGGAAAGCCTTATCCCGATGTTGTCGGTCCTCATGCAGGAAACTCCCCAGTAATTCCTGGTGCCGGACCTGGCCCAGGACCAGCTGGTAAACTTAAAGATCGATATGCTTGTAAATATTGTGGTAAAGTGTTCCCTCGATCAGCGAACCTTACTCGTCATTTAAGAACACATACTGGAGAACAACCATACAAATGTAAATACTGCGAGAGGTCATTTTCTATATCATCCAATTTACAACGTCATGTTCGAAATATTCACAATAAAGAAAAGCCATTCAAATGTCCTTTATGTGAACGGTGTTTTGGACAACAAACAAATCTGGATCGTCATTTGAAAAAACATGAAGCTGATGATGGTTCTGGAGTGGTCTCAGTGGCAGATAGTCCAGGAAGTAGTAATGAAAATGAAAGAGAGGATGCATATTTCGATGAAATTCGAACTTTCATGGGAAAAGTGACTTATTCAGGAAGTGGCTTAAATATCCAGACCCATTTATATACACCTCACAATTTACATACTATGTTGGACCCTGGAGGAAAAGAAGAAGAAGACTCAGAACCTCTCTCGGAAGAGCCAGATCCGGATTCTGTTTCATTTGAAATGAATGTCAAGTCAGAAAATCCTGATGAGCCTATCTCTTCAAATAACAATAGCTACACCACAGAACAAGAACCTATACAAGTAGTCACCTAGCAGTGATCCTTCCTTCATGTTTAGTTTTCCTCTATTTCATTCTAACCAACTATATTGTTGTCATAGAAATTCAGCGCCGGTTCCATGTTCGTTACTAAACGTTAATTAGATAATATTTCTTTATCTATACTACTTTTATTTTGTTTATCAATCTAATTAATATATAAACCATTCCAAAGAACTACTTTTTAAATGCCTAGAGCCGGCCTTGCATTTGAAATTTAAGCTTATATAAATATATATATATACTTGTAAGTTATATTACTTTAACTTAAACAAAAGTACTTTCAATTATTGAACATATTGAAACTATAAAACGTTTAATTAAATGGGAAGCATGTAAATGAAATTTTAATTATTGAAATTCATCCCATTTTGTTTCAGGATAATAAATATTTATTTATAATTCTCATATATTGTAAAAAAATATATACTACTAAAATATAACACTGATTTACATTTATAAATTATCTCGAAACTAAAAATATTTATATATTGATTAAAAGTAAAAAAATAAATTAATACTGTTAATAAAAAAGACGTGGTAAACCAACAGATATCGAAGGGCTGAAAAACACAGGACACCAGGCAGGGAGGCGATTTTGCTTTTTTTTCAAGCTTGAGGACAATGAGCCTTGGCAAAGAAAACAGCAAAGCCATTCCTTGCCCTTGGAATTATTCACACTATTCTAAATTATAAATTTCATTTACTCTTGAATTTTACGTTCAAGCTTAACTAATTTTCTTTTCTCTATTCGGTGGAGATTAATTATCAATAAAATATTCCATTAAATATATATTTAAAGGAAACTAAATTTCCCATGGAACCTTTACTGAGTGACTTTGGAGGGAACAGACTGTTTGTTTTGTACAAACAATTAGCAAGTACAAAACAACATTGAACTGTCTTCAATCGCTCCTCGAATCTGGTTATGTTTATTCATCATGTATTATATATAAATATATCTACATATATTTACTTATATCTATATAAATATATAAATATATATAATACATATAATATATACATATTACCCATGTCTATATATATATATGTATATATAAAATATGTTAATATCATTTTTGTTTCTTATATTTGTTAAAAATATAATTAATAGTCATATATAACCAAAGGTTTATAAATCTCTATAAAATGTATATAAAAAATTTCTTTATGGCTAAAATATATCCAATTAAATAGAAAAATTTTGTAACAAAATCTTTACGTACAAAGTACCAACATGGTGTATTATTCTAAGAGAAAAAAATTATTAATTAAATTTCAATCAATTCACAATACATTAGTCTCCTTATATATATATAAATAAAAAAAAAAATAATAATTCTAGATCATTTAAACAAAATAAAAAGAAAAAAAAAAGAAAAAAAAAGAAAAAGAAAAAATACTTATTAAAAGATATTTATTTATTTATTTAAATGGCAATGTTTCGATATTTTTTTAAAATAATTCCACTACGAATTTTTTGGCGATTCGTTTCTAATAATTAGAGGAATGAATCTCTTGTGCAATGATTAAATGAAGAAATTTCCAAATTTCATGAATGGAAAATGAAATCAAATCTTTTTCTACTTTGTATATATATATATGTTTACTAATTAGGTCACGTGCTTGAACGTTGTTAATCTTTATTCTATTCTTCATGTAAGAATAACCATATACATCTATTTATATCCAGGGCTGTAGTGGAGGGTATACAGCGTTATAAGGCGTTATACCCTGTGGTTTGATCTGAGCAAATAGCATATACCCTGTGCTAGTTGAAAATTTAAAATATTTTGAAACATTTAATTTGTAAATATTCACATAAATATTTTAAATTGTTTCAATTTGCTTTTAAAATGATAATTTTTTAAAAAATATCCAAATAAAATATTTTATTTTATTATACATAGCGTGGGTCAGTGGGTAGAGTGTCAGGTCGCTGACTCGAAGTACTCTGGTTCGAGCCTGAGTCTCGGCAGATCAGATATTTGCAGTCGTCTCCTCTTGGAAAGCAATGGCAACCTACCAAGAGTATAATTGCCTAGTAACCTCTCCAAACTAGCCGTTCGGAACCGGCGTTAAAAAGTAGGTCCCGTATATCTGTGTAAAAACAGATAAACACACTCAGCACAGGTATATGTGGAGAGGAGCCGAAACGTCAGGGAGACCTGATATGGCACTTAAAAGAAGATATATAGCGTATACCTTCTGCTGATTTTACGACTACAGCACTGTTTATATCTACATATAAATATATATTTAGCTGAATATTTTTACATTGGTCGCTTATGGCTCCAAAGGATTATGGTTATTTTAGACAGGTGGTCAATGTACAGAGAAATATAAATAGATATAAATATGTATATGGACGAAAACAGTCTCGTACACTTGCAAATAGATACTCTGAAATATCGTAGCTCTCTATTATGCGAAGGGTTTCCCTTCATGTGGTACAAAGTTTCGGTGCTCCAGATCTGTGTTATTTCTCAAAAACCGCCGAAATGTCATCGTATTCGATTGCAAGGAGAAGAGACTTTGACTATCATGCACAATTGACCTTTCAATTAGGAATTTGATATCCGATTGTGATTTAATTTAGTTTATTCTTATATTCATGTATAATTTCTATTATGACAATACTATGATAATTTAATCCATATTCCAATATCATACACATATCAAATATGTTTACTTGTTAAATAAATATTTTAAAAAAATAGAAATATACGTTTATCTTATTTCTGGCTTTCTATTTTTTTTTTTTTTTTTTCAAATTTTTCATTTAAATTTGCCACTGTTTTCACCAACATCCTAATTCCATTTTCATGTCCGCTTTATGTACAAGCAAAACGGATAAATTTGTCCTAAATCAATAAAAAAAAAAGATAATTTCAAGCAGAATGAGATTATGCAAAACAAATAAAGCCGGATCGAATGTAAGGGGAGTGAAAAATTGGTCTCGGGGTAAGAAGTGAAGGGATGCGAAAATTAGTAATTAATTGGACAATATTTAGAAATATTCTAAAGAAAGAGAACTTTGTATGACCAGAATTATTTTTTCTCGAGGTCATCGTTAATTTATGGATATAGGTAATAAAATTATTCATTTGTGATTTTCAAGTACTCATAGAGCATTTAGGGATATAACAATAAATTCCAATAAATATATATATAGAGCTGTTGTGGATATTTTTTATGATATCAGAAGGGTTGTATTTACCCCTTCAGGAAATGAACCCAATTGCCATAAATGGAGTTCGAACTCTTAGTTTGCCCTCTCAGGTGTTTTCAATATGAAATAAGTATAGCACTCGTAAAACATTTTACTCAAAGAATAAATCTTCATCAATAGAGATTCTCGAGGTTACTTAATTCGAAATTCTGAGTATTAATTATAATTTATTCGCACGAATTTTTCTCTGGAGATAGATGGGCTTGTAGAAATTTGAACTGAAAGTAATGGAAGGCAGCCCAGGGGTAGTGAAGAAAGAAAAAATTATCACTTATCCAAATAAGGTGTAATTTATTGGAGTCCTTCCTCCTTTCTTTTCAAACCAACGTTTCGGAGGATTCTTCCCACCTTCTTCTGCTGTGGAGAGAGAGCAAGGAAACATTTTGTTTGTTTTCTTTGTTAACACTTTGAAACCCTGAAGAAAGAGGAAAGAATCCTCCGAAACGTCGGTTTGAAAGGAAAGGAAGAAAGAAAGAAGGGAATTCAATAAATTAGACCTTATTATTTTTTTTTATAATGATATTGATGAGAAAAGGAGATACACCAAAAAGATGCATCCCTTAAAGGCCTGGGTTGGCCCCTCCATCGTGAAAAGAAGAAGAAGAGAGGATTTTATGGGCTGGGCGGGGGTCGAAGGTATCTGTGGATGCAGGTCTTAAACATCTGAAGGTTATAAGTCGAGGGGAAGACGGTGGCTGAAAGTGAGTTCCAGTCTCTTGAGGTCATAGGGATAAAAGAGTTGGCGAAAGCGTTGGTTCGGCTTTTATCCAATTTGACAGCGAAGGGGGTGCTGAGCTTTCGAAAACCTCGTGTTTCTAGCAAAGAGGGCTTTAGGGGGGATAATTGATTTCAGCTCTACTGAACAGACACCATGAAAGTATCTGTAGTACAGGGAAAGAGCAGAAACGGTTCTTTGGTGAGCCAAGGAGTCGAGAGGGTTTGTTAGGGCCAGGTCTCCTATTAGTTTAATTGTTCGTTTCTGAATTGCATCCAGTGTGGCAAGAGAATGCTTGGAGGCCCCTCTCCACATATGAGAGCCATATTCGAGACAGGGACGAATTTGAGCCTTATACAGTGTAAGAAGTAAGTTATTTGGATTTGTGATACTTTTTTCTTTTTAACTTCCCCTGGGCTGCCTTCCATTACTTTCAGTTATTAATTATAATATTTTGATGGTTTCGATTTATATTTTATATTTTCTTTTGGCCTTGTTGAACACTATTTGGCCACCATTTTTACTCAATATAATCGCTCATAATGTTTAAAATATTTAAGTGAAATTAAGAATTTTACTATTTCTTTAGTCAATTCATTTTCATTAAAAAGGTGAGATAGAATAATTTCTACTCTCATTGGAATACAACGTGTCATCTCAGAATAAAATTGATCAAATATAACATACTAGGTAGGTTTCACATAAATAAAAGATCAGATGCTTATTTAGCACGACTCTGTATATATTTCGGGGCATAAGCCCATCTTCAAGTTCAACAATGTCCTTTGTGAACTCCTGAAGATGAACATACCCCGAAATATAGGTCGTGGTAAACAAGCATCTGATCTTTTATTTATGAGAACCTCTACCTAGTATTTTATATTTTAAATTTTAAAAAGTTTCTAAAAAAAATTTCTTTACTTTTTTAAAATGTTTCGCCCACACCATTCTCCCTTAACAAAATTAGGATTAAGTGTTTAATATCGCCGATTTCATCACAGTTACATAGTGGATTATTGTCCCTTATTTTGATTTGGAATACGTGTTGTGGACTTGATATGTGTCCTAATCTTAATTGACTTAAAAGATGTCGGATTAAAAGAAATCAATTTCTATTGAGTGTTATCGCAATATACCACAGTTTTGGTATTTTTGGCATAATGTTATAGAGATGAGAGCTTTTAATATTTAGCTTGAATTTTTCCATTCTTGTTGGAATGATGAGAATAATTTTCGTTTTATTATAGGAATAACATTTGTTTTGGGGATTTATATTTCTAAATCTTTTGCAAGCTGGTCAACGTTTTAATTTCCCTTGATTCCCACATGACTCTGAGAAAATCTTATATCCTTTTTACTATCTTAGTTTAGTTTTGAATTATTTGATATATTCGATATTTCTGTGATTTATTTTTTCCAAAATCTTCGATATCCAAAAGTACACTTTTTAAATCGGAAATAATCACAATTTATTTTTGTTTTTACATAAATTGAAATAATACAATGTTTTAACAATAGCCCAGCCACCAAGGTTTTTTGTTGAAAGAAATTAGAGACAAACTGATATCTCAGTCATTACTAATACTATTTTCATAAGTTTTATGGCGTTTTATTTGGTAACATCTATGCTTTCAAAAAGCTATTATAATATTTTTCTGTAAGCATAATAATATGAAAATAATTTTTAAGAAAAAAATAAAACCGACTTCAAAACATTAAATGCAACAAATAAAATACACTAAAAGGTATAAAATAATTATTATCTTATTTAGTTACAACTAAACGACGAAATATTAACATGAAATTACTTTTTGAAGTCGGTGCCAAATATATACCTTTTATGAATCGCACTCGACGGATCTTTACTTAGTACGTTTGGAGGGTATGCTCGCTTATAGGTATAGTTTGTTTGGTACCGACATCAAAAAGTAATTTCATGTTAATATTTCGTCGTTTAGTTGTAACTAAATAAGATAATAATTATTTTATACCTTTTAGTGTATTTTATTTGTTGCATTTAATTTTTTGAAGTCGGTTTTATTTTTTTCATAAAAATTATTTTTATTCAAATTTAAGGAACGAAGAAAAGATTATTTTTATTACAGACAAAAGGATCAGCCGGGGCTCGAACCCGGGATCTTTGCATATGTACTGCAATGCTTTGTCATAAGAGGTTTACCTCCTATATCCACTAAGCTACTGATCACCGAACCCAAACTAATACCCTTTGTCTATATGAATTATGGAATTTCTTTTTTAATCCTCTCCTCGTTCATTTTTCGCAGCGTAGGCCATGATTCATTAATTAAACAATTAATTATTCCAGCGCCTCCCAATCGATCGCAGACCCCAAAGATCGAAAATAATTTTCTCTTCACCCGGGGCGCGACCACAACGAGGCCGTGTAAAGACAATTAATAACAAATTCAAATTTAGGGAACGAAGAAAAGATTATTTTTATTTATTAAAAGATTATTTTTATTTTTTTCTATTTAGTGATGTTATTAATAGTGATCATATCATCAGAACTTGACCAAATTAATATGGCACCATCCCTAAAATACCCCCTTTCCAATAAAAAAAGAATCATCGAAATCGGTTCATAAACAAAGAAGTTAGGCCTGAACAAACCTAACAAAAAAGGTCTAATACCTATGAAAAAAAATGGGACCAATCGGAAGGTAGACTGAACCCAATGCATTTTTTTTCAAAATAAGTTCACAATTGGCGGAGATATGAGGTAACATAGGCACAAAAAAAAAAAAAAAAATCAGTCGAATAGAGAACCTCTTCCTTTTTTGAAGTCGGTTAAAAATAGCTATCATTTTCGCTTCGAATTTGATTTTTTTTGTAATTTTTAAAGCATGACAGTTTTTTTACAGCATTTTTATTTGGGATAATATCACATATAGTTTAAATAAAAGTTGTAGAGCAGTTTTTAACCTTTCAAAGTAAGTACATACCACGTGGCAGACTGCAAGAGATTAGTGCGCGTCCGGATATTTGTTAGCCTGGTCTTAAAGCGAGGGCGCTTGCTGCCCCTTGTTTACCTGAAACAAGTAGTTATTTGTAGTGAGAAAGTTTGTATTTGAAAGACGACCCGATTATATATTATTTTATTTAAATGATACTATAGGCCTTAACAAGAGAATAAACTGTATTTTTTTTCATTTTTAAGCTTAGAAAGTAATCTTTACTATTTATTACATTTGTTATGGATTATTCGGAAAAAAACAAGTAGAATACAACTTGATTCTTAGACTTTCCAGCAGAAACCAGGGCATTCTTCTACTCCTAGTAGTCTACCTGCTACCCTGCTCTGCATTTAATAAGGTTAATAATTAATTAAAATTATTATTATCATTTTCGTCCATAATGTGTATTAATGAGAGTTTATAATTGGAATTAAGGACAAGTTATTGTGTGATTTTTTTTATTTTTCCACCAACGTTTTGTCGACTTTCGGACTTCTTCAGGGTTTCAAATAGTTACATCACATATTCGTCTAAAATACATATTTTTTCTTTATCTCTGTTATCAATGAATATCAGAAATTCCAAAATTCAAAAAATTCGGCACATTCACATAAGCAATAATTATATAAAACAGTTTTAGAAACAATACAAACAGAGTCAGACAACACAATTTTAGAACAATAGAACGGAATCATTTTACTTATTCATTTTTAGAAATAGAAATATTAAATTCAAATAAAAAAGAAAAACAAAATATTTGATTTCTATGTGTAAAAATGAATAAGGAAAATGATTCCGTTCTATTGTTCTAAAACTATGTTGTTGAATCTGTTTGTACATTGTTTCTAAAACTGTTTATCTAATTTATTTGATAAAAAATACTTGGTAGGTTTCACATTACGATATTAAAATAAAACGAATTTATTTTTGGAGAGACTTTAATCTCGATATACCATATATATTTCGGGTGGCTAACCAATCGTCAGGAGCAACAGAAAGTAACCCAAGTATTTTTTATCCAGGAATTTAAAAAATGTTTCAACAAGTACCAACACGAAATTCTTTAAAAATCATTGTTTATCTAATTATTGTTTATAAATATTCCTTACATCAACAAGGTAAAATATTTAGGCTTGCATTTAGACTCCAGACTCAATTGGACAAATGATATTGATACAAAACGTAAGCAATTAGAACTTAAATACAAAAATATGTATTGGTTAATTGGAAGAAAATCGCAATTGTCATTAAAAAATAAAGTTCTACTGTATAAAACAATCTTAAGGCCAATCTGGTCATATGCTTGCCAATTATGGGGTACAGCCAGCGAATCGAATTTGAGCAAAATCCAAAGAGTCCAATCTAAAATTCTTAGGGGCATAACCAACGCCCCTTGGTACATAAGAAATGAGTCCATCCACAAAGACCTTCTTGTTCCCTCGATCAGGAAAGAAATTCACCGCGCATTCATAAAGCATGTAAACAAATTGGAAAATCATACAAACCCATCAGTCATCAATCTTCTCGACAACAGTCAAACGATAAGAAGACTGAAGAAAAATCACATCCTGGACATAGAAGACCGCTACCAACAAAATAATTGGGAAAACAAAAACTATTAGGAAGGTCTTCAATGAATGACTTGCCCTATCACGAGTTGTGTAAATGAATTGAGTGAATGAACCGTATGAACTAGAGTGCGTTTGTATTCTTTTATCAATTTTACTTATAGATACATTTTGTAACTGATTGTAAAAAAATGAAAATAAATAAAAATAAACTGCAACGGATCGTTGCTAAACTTTATCCAAATTCATTTGAAATATTAATATGTTCTTGAGTAAAGTACTTTAAAATATAATTTTACTAAAAACTTTATTTAACCTTATTTGTGGTCCCCAAGGTACTTAATTAGGATATTAAATTTCATCAAAATTGGTTAAGGCATTTTCAAGATATTTAGAAAAAACTAAAAAAGTACTGAAATAAAGTACTAATGTTTGTGGACCGATATGTACCAAAAACTAATCAGCGCTTCATTTTGTTAAACTAATGGTAGGTTTTCAATTTCATTTCAATCAGCGCAAAGGTGTGGAAAAAATCGTTGACGAAAAAAACGATAACACACACAAACACACATCCATCCATCCATCCATCCATCCCCACGCACTTCCAAAAAAAAAATGGCACTTTTTGGCCTCTCGACGAGATTCCAGGTAATTTTTGGCAAAACCGTCACGTGCTAAAATTCAATCTCATTGAATACTTCAATTTGTGACCTTAATTGAGTCTATGGGTTCCGTAGTCTTTACCTGAGGACCCTTTGAAGTCGCGCTTGCCGCGAGAGCGATTCCAATACTTTCTCACATGCTTCGCATTGGATAAAGTAAAAAAAAAATTATTGTTTATGTGAATGTGCCGATTTTTTTGAATTTTTGAATTACTGATGATCATTGTTAACAAAGATAAAGTTAAAAATAATTTTTATAAAAAAAAAAAATAAAACCGACTTCAAAAAAATTAAATGCAACAAATAAAATAATAAGAAGTCAAAAATAAAATAAAATGCACTAAACGGTATAAAATAATTATCTAATTTAGTTACAGCTAAACGAGGAAAAATTTACATGAAATCACTTTTTGAATTCGGTTCCAAACATATAAGTTTTATGAATCAAACTCGACGGATTTTATTTAGTACGCTCGCTTATATAATTTGTTTAGCACCGACTTCAAAAAGGGATTTCATGTAAATATTTCTTCGTTTTGTTGTAACTAAATTAGATAATTATTTTATACAGTTTAGTGCATTTTATTTTATTTTTGATTTCTTATTATTTTATCTGTTGCATTTAATTTTTTTGAAGTCGGTTTTATTTTTACTTTATCCAATGCGAAGCATGGGTAAAGTATTGTAATCGGTCGCGCGCCAAGCGGGACTTCAAAGGGTCCTCAGGTAAAGACTACGGAACCCATGGTCACAAATTGTAGTATTCAATTAGGTTGAATTTTAGCACGTGACCATTCTATATTGGATTTTTGACGTTTCGGTTTTTATTGGTAACCATTGCTAAAGACATAGAGGAATCGAGTTAAAATCAAAAATAACGATTGATTCTCATCTAGTACTTGAGGAATAACCATTCTAAATTGGATTTTTGACGTTTCGGTTTATATTGGTTACCATTGGTGAAGACATGGAGGGATCGAGTTAAAATCAAAAATAACG
>JALMQS010000885.1:93040-227373 GCA_024734495.1 Forficula auricularia | reverse complement strand
TTGGCATTTACCAAACTCAACCAAATTTTGTATACATAATCAGTGGGTCCCAGGATTCTAAAAATGCAAAATTACCCCCCCCCCCCCCTACATGATTATAAATAATTTTATTAAATATTAAATATAAGTGAGGGGCCAGGTTGTATGGTAAATTCAAGTGGATGGCCACATCAGAACACGTCAGCTTAATTTTTATTTAAAATGGATAACTTTATAAAAGTATAACATATAAGTTTTTAATTAAGAAATATCAGCAAATAATACATATAAACCTTAAAACAAGAGTTTCAGGTAAAAATTATAATTCTACACTGAAAACAAAGAAAAATTGTTCTTAAATGGTCCACTACTGGGGGTTTTACCTTAATGCATTTTTTTTATTTTTTTATAAAACATTATTTTAAAAAACTTGAAAAACCACGATCAAAGTTTAAAAAAAAATTTATTGCTTGATAGTAAAATGTGTTTGTGGAAGGTGTCGCGACGAGCTCGATCCGTGGCATAAATTCAACTTCCCCACAATACGAATCACGCTTATTATATGCGGTACAATCAATTGTATCGCTGTAACAAATAGTCCAAAGGGACAAGTGATAGAACAGTAGCTGACTGAGGCGAATGCATGCTGCGCCCGCCTTGGCTTGCAACCGAGCCCATTAAATGATTCATGGGCCGCCCATTTCGCTCCCTGGCTCTTGTCTTTCAACCCCTTTCGCTCCACGATTATGCAGTCGTCTTTTGTCGACTTTGCATTGCATTGTTAGTAAATAAGGTTTAATACATAACTGCGCTTTGTAAGCCTCCGATATAGATGTCAAATAATAATAAAAAAAAACAACATTTTTTGTGGTTATCAGATTTTGGGCGTTAGGCTGGGCGAGGGCGACGTTTCGATATTTTATTTGCGTTTGCCAGTCATTAATAAATGTCCTCCTTAAGGCACCATTGATCCCATTGCCGAATTAGGTTTGAATGATATCTATCCAGCCCTGTGACACCCAGCTACTCCCTTCACAGCAATTTATTACAAGGCGAATTGAAAGAGATTCACATTCATCTATAGAAAATTTTCAGTTGAAACCATCTAAATTTTTAATGACATAATCTCGCGTAGTGGCTAAAGCTGTCGACTCAAGAGAGAATCCCAATTCAAACAGCAACATTTTAATCTCTAACGAAAATTCAACTACAGGATAAGGCAACAGGAAACCACCCTTGTGAACAACGTATTCAGGAAAATTGCTATTGTGAGGTTACGAATAATTTTAGTTGGTTCAGTAAATAAAAGACTCACGGGTTTTTAGACATTTTTTATTAATGTTAAATATCAATTTTCGTACGACGTTTGGTCCTTTTTTAGGACTTTTCAAATACTCAATTACTTAAAACATTAATAGTTGATAAAATAGTGAAACCATCGAGACAATAAATAGTGTATTCATAATATTCATCCTATAATAAGTTAACACAACCAATTTTCAAAAAATAATCTTAAATCGTAGAGTAAATTTCTTTTTTCTATGATTTCAGATTGTTTTTTGAAAATTGGTTTGTGTTAGCTTATTATAGGATAGTATTATGAATACTATTTATTGTCTCGATGGTTTACTATTTTATCAACTATTTTGAGTACTTGAAAAAGTCCTGAAAAAGGATGAAACCTCGTACGAAAATTGATATTTAACATTAATAAAAAAAATTGTCCAAAAAATCCGTGAGTCTTTAATTTATTTGTTAGGAATAATATTTATTTTTATTTTTGATCACATTAAAAATTCGACCTTCCCCAATATAATTATCCGATTATAATTTAAATACGATTTTCGATTTTGGGTAAAATCAAAACATTTAAGCTTTAAGTATTTATAAAATTTATACAGGGTGGGGCATAAAGATCTCCCACATTTTGAAGATGTATAAAAAAATGAAAAAATTTAACTATAAAAAAAAGAAATATATTTTTGAAAAGAACATTAAATATATTTTTTTTAATGTGTTTTTAACATTATCAGACAAAAAAATGGGGGGGGGGGGTGTTAAAAATGAAAATTCTAGCCCTTTTGACCAAACTCAACTCAACCATATTTTGTATACAATTCTAAGGACCCCCAAAAGCTAGAAATTGAAACTAACCAAATTTTGTATACATAGTTTGGCCGAAAGGGCTAAATTTTCATTTTTTACCCTAGCCACCCCCCCCCCCCTATATTTTGGGTGGTTAGTTTTGGATTTCTAGCGTTTTTGGGGCTCAAAGAATATGTACACAAAATTTGGTTGAGTTTGGTAGAAAGGGCTAGAATTTTCATTTTTGACCCCCCCCTTTTTTTTCGTCTGAAAACTGTTTAAAACAGATTTCAAAAAAAAATATTATATTTTCTTTTCAAAAATATATTCAATTTTTTTTTTAGTTAAATTTTTTCATTTTTTTATACCTCTTCAAATTGTGGTAGATCTTTATAACGTATAACTTCCAGCGCGGTCAAAAACAATTCTCATTGATTTATCAATTATTCTTTGATATATTAATGAGAAAATTATAAAAATTTATTTAAAATCATTATTTCAAGTTAGAAATATATAAGTTCAGATATTATTTTCACTCAATATTTGATCTAAATTCCCTACATTTGATTCGCGATTGAATCAAATGTAGAAAACATTCGGTTAATTTATGGCGAAGCATCTAACATATATGCTAAAAGATCTAGCGTTCTGGACTGGGAGATTAAATATATAACATCTGAGATTTCAAATTCACTTGGTGATCAATCCGAATGTCTAGCGGGCTATACGCGAAATGACTGGATTGTAGCTAAGTTGATCACATCTTTTTCTCTCTTGGTCCAGGCTTAAGACTCCGCAGACTCCAATAGCGTAATCCGCAGTAGTCTCGCGATAAATTTCTTTTTCAAATAAGCGCGGTCAAAAACAATTCTCATTGATTTATCAATTTTTCTTTGATATATTAATGGGAAAAATTATAAAAATTTATTTGTTTAACTTCCACTTTCATTTCCAAGTAGAAGACAATAGATGAATGGGCATTATCTAATGAATTCCAAAACTAATTCCACATAATTTCAAAGACGTGTACACCTAATTCCAATCGCGGTTTATCCCTCGTTTCGAACCATATGAGCCTAAGGCAGCATAAAAATTCGAAAATAACCAAAATAAGGACCATCCTAATAAAGATACATCCATACTTATATTTGCATTAGTAATTATGTAAATAGAATTACTTGATCTCTGGTTTTTGTTAAAATACATGTATGATAAATCATTTTTCTCGTTACAGTTCATTTATTATTTTTTGTATTTTAAATTTAAAAAAATAAAATACTTTTTTTTAATGTCCTAAAAGCATAACTATATATGATAAACATTAAAAAACTTCTAATCGACTTATATGTATTAAATTATATTATTATTATTAATAATCAAGTACGTTAGCAGGTATTTGGACAGGAAAGTAGCAAAAATTGTCATTGATTTACGCGACGTTTCGCCAATTTTGTTTTCGTCTCATCAGCCGTCTCAATGATTATGATTTAAGATGTCACAGATATAATAGATGTACACTATTTCTGAATTAACTCAATTGTAATTGATTATTTTTTATGGCCCGAACAATTAATTCAGAAATTTGTGAACATCTATTATATCTTAAAATTAATCATAATCATAGATACGCCTGATGAGGGGAAAATAAAATTGGCGAAACGTCGTCGTAAATCAATGACAATTTTTTGATTTGCTACTTTTTCTGTCCAAATACCTGCAAGCGTACTTGATTATTAATAATAATATGGATGCTATGGACTTTAATTATTATTATTATTTTATATTTTCAGCTTCCCTCCAAATCAAAAACAGCGGATCCTGAGATCGTAGTACCAGATGAGTGGAGCATATGGGTACTCCATAACATGGGGTGAGTTTTTGAAAAAAAATTTAATTTCAACTACTTTCTCTTTTAATGCTAATGAGATAGAAAATAACCGATCAAATTGTTTTGCAGCCTGATCAGTAGGCAAAATACTAACTCCGCCAATTTTTTTTTATATTTGAGCAAAGCAATTTTTCCTGATCATATATAGTCTTTATTCGTATAAATAAATTAAAAATTAAAAAATGAAAAAGATATTTGTGAAAACTTTGTTCATTACATTAGTGTAATTATTGATATTATAATTATTTAAAAACTATTTGGACTCTGTTCAAAGAGCGATACCCAGTGATACAGCACCCCTGAACCCTTTCTTGGTGGGTCTGGTCCTTCTTAAGGTCACCCATTGATCGCAATGCCAATTCAGGTTTGAATGGTATCCATCCAGCACCGTACAGGCAGCTAATCCCTTCAGCCTTTCCAGCTCCAGCGAATGAATTGCAAGGCCAAATGAAACAGTTTCAAATTTATAATTAGGGGCGTAAAATTTCAATTTACTTGATGGAGATACTAAATAGTTTTGTCTTTATTGAAGTCGGGAGAGAGGTCTCCTTGCGCCTTGACGGCTCCATTACTTCAACAGTCGGCGCACGTACAAGCTTAATTTCTAATTAAGACATTAATAGCCTTTAATTAAAAGCAACCCCAGACTAGCACCGACACAATAAAGATGTGACATTTTTAATGTTCTTTTCTTTTTTCGAGGGGGAGAAGATTTTTTTGGCACGTACTTGCAAAAGATAGACAATAAACTTCAACTATTGCTGCGCTTAAAGAAAAATAATTAAAACTTGCACCCTCCGAGGTTCTTTGTGTTTGAGAAAGTAAATTTATACAGCGACAAGAGAAATGAAATTTCTTTCAGTAGAAACAATCTGTTATGATGAAGAAATCGTCGCCGCTTCATCTATATTTCAGATTTAAATAAATCAAAGAATAAATAATATAAGCTATAAAAGGTATATAAATAAATACAAATATTTTATAGAACAATCTAGAAACGATTAGATCATAGGAATATTTTAAAATGTGAAAAAATAGAGGCGACGAATGGATTGCCTATATTCAGGCGTTTGGTGCGTTCAAGGCTAAAATTTGTCTTTAGGAATAATCTAAATCAGTGGTTCCCAACCTTTTGTGGCCCATCGACCCTTTCTGGAGGTTTTACTAATACCTATCGCCCCCTTTTCATTTTCATAGTATGCCTAAAGTGTAAATAATAAAACAGTTGTATTATTTAAACAATTTTATTATCCTATATAAAAAGAATCAAAGCAGTTTTATTCGGTTCGAAATATTGAAGCCTGCCTATTTTCTAGAAATTACTCTCTTGGAAAATTCCCACGCAAAGTCGAAATTTAGAAAAACCCCAATCAATGAATTTATTATAGATGGTGTTTCGTTCAGTTAAAAAGCCTTCCGACAGGACTTAATCTCTTAAACCAAAATATGACAAACATAAATTAAATTTATTGAGCTACAAAAAGTGGGAATTGTAAAGTCCCACCATCCTATTGTCAAATAAGGCATGTTCCAGCATCAAAGGACATACCGCATGCTACTCCAAAATATTACCATTAAAAAGAATTATATTATTATCAAGAAAAAAATACTCTAAATGCCGCGTTAACAACAGTATGTTTCTTTGTAATTTATTAGAAATTTAAATATTTTTTCTAAAAAATATTAATATAACATTATTTATATTTGAGAATGAAAATTACATTTAACAACTCGCAAGGGAAGTGATTCCATTTCTTTGCAAGTGAGTGTATTTTAATTTTCCCTCTTTGAATACTCATCGCCCCCTCCCCCCAATCGCCCCCACTCAATTATCGCCCCCCTGATAACCCAAATCGCCCACTTGGGGGGGGGGGGGCGATCGCCTAGGTTGGGAACCACTGATCTAAATGTTTTCAAATATTGCTTAGGAATAACCTATACAAATTTAAGTATAGGTATAATATATCCATACGTCTATGTATAATATATGTTATTTGCATTCACAGAAATAAAATCGTCCAAAATGTTCAATAGCTCTTAGACTATTAGGATAAACCTAGGGGTGAACTGCGATTGGAATTAGGTGTACACGTCTTTGGAATTATGTGGAATTATTTTGAAATTCATTAGATAATGCCCCTTCATCTATTGTCTTCTATATGAAAATGAAAGCGGAAGTGGAACTAGGTGTACACGATATTAGCTCGCGGGTCACCACTTGGGATGAACAAACTAGCCAGATAGCAAAAAGTGTAAATCGCAAATAATTGAAATTTTATCGCTACTATTTGAAAAACAAAAAACAAAAATAAATTCATGATATGAAGACCCTATAAGCAGCTGACATTTATATAAAATTGAAAATGAAGATAAAGCATTTTAAACTATAATTAAAAATTTTAATTATATTAGAATTCTTCGAGAAGTCAAGCCCAATCCAAGGCTCCCTGGTCCCACTCAAACCCCAACCCCTAAATATACTATAGCAGTTCCCAAACTTTTCCGAGTCGCGGCGCCTTTTTTCAATTAAAATTTTCCATGGCGCCCTACCGTTTGTATATATGTCAGATTTTTTCCGAAGGTGTCAAATTTAATTTTTTTTTTATGAAAATCAAAAATTCAGACCACAGCGAGGGACCCTTTGTATATATTTCAGATTTTTTCAAGGGTTTCAAAGTTAAATTTTTTCGGTTTAGATATGTCTAATCGTAAGAGATAAAAATGAATAATAAATAAATTTTTAGCTTTTCATTTTGTTTTTTGTCTATTTAGACCAAATGTCTTGCTTCAATTAATTATGAAGCTTCTTGGCGCACCTGTGAAGGGACCGCGGAGTACAGTTTGGGAACCTCTGGACTATAGTATCCGAGATTATAAAAAATTTAATAAATTTACATCATAATGTAATATTTATTAATTTATAATTTTAAAAAATTAAATGTTTTGAGCTTCTGGACCCATTCCTCAATATGATTAATGAATTCTACGTCGAAAAATCAGAAATAATTAAATAAATATTTCGATTTAATCCAATAAATAAATGATAATGAAATATTTAATAAGAATAATCTTTTTTACTTATGGAAAGTAGTGTAGGTTTTAGGTGAAACATGATGTTAGTTAATAGAGTAAAGGGTGTGTAGTTTCACAGTATTAATACTGATTAACTTGTAAACTCTGATGATGGACTAATAATCCGAAATATATTGAGTTTGTATAAACCTCTTTGAGTTTTTATTTCATTCACTGTGAAACTACACACCCTTTACTCTATTAACTAAGAATAATCCTTTTTGAATGCGAAGATATATTTCCGAAAAGACAGCAACCCTGAAATCGAATGGAATTGCCTTAGTAGAGGAGATTCTCTAAATGCAATTGACGTAGAAAAAAAGGTTTTAGAACAAATGGAGTCTTTTTTTAATAAGATAAATAACCTTTTACTAGAATAGGGATATGGATTTAAGCAAGCAGCCAACTCATGCGGAACAATCGAAAATTCCTCAACTCGTTCAGCCATATTCAACATAATTGGCCTCTCAATGCTCCAAGAGTTCCAATTGAATGCTGAAGGGCTTGGAGACTCGGTGATTGGCTCAGATGGCCACCTCAACGAATTTACAATATTCAACCAATAGGTTTTTCTGACAGATATTTGATAATGCTCATTTTGTTAGAAGCTCTTTTAAAATAGTCTTGAATAACATTTCATTTTAAATATTTTTAATAAAATTATAATGACTTAACTTCCAATTATTTGGCTCAATTGGGTATATATATATATATTATTTTTTATAATGACTAGTAGTATCGTCGACCTCGTACAATCATGAACTTATAATTATTAATTTTAAATTAAAGGAGACAATAAAAGAGTGTCTTCTGCTGAAAAAATAAATTTTTAAATTTATTTATTACGAGGCTATACTTTGCCCCCTTCATCGGTCTACTATACAAGATGTGTGAAAGTGAAAACTCGGTTTAACACATCAATAACTGTGAATCAATTGTAATAAACTGATGAAGGGGACAAAGCCCTCGAAACTATAGTCTCATTATAAATAAATTAAAAAAAATATTTTTCCAGCAGAAGACACATTCCTTTATCGTCTTCTTTAATTTAGGTATAAACATTTTGCTACTATCGGCAAAATTTAATTAATTTTAACTTGCCGTTGAGTTTGATAAGGTGATGAAGCATTTGAATTTTTTATTATAAAAAAGGAAGTAAAATTTGTTTTAATCGATTGATGAAAAAATAGAAAAATTCCAATTTCTCTAGAAATCGGGTCTAAATAAAAAAAATATATATATATAATCTTATATCTTACTATATAATAAAATACATCTATTAACTATAATTATATTTTGAAGGAGACAATAAAAGAGTGTGTCTTCTGCTGGAATTATAAATTTTATTTATTTATAACGAGACTATAGTTTCGAGAGGCTTTGCCCTCTTCATCAGTCTATTACAATGTATTCACAGGAATTAATTTATGAATTTCATAAATTAATTCCTGTGAAATTTCATAAATTAATTCCTGTGAATTTCATAAATTAATTCCTGTGAATACATTGTAATAGACTGATGAAGAGGGCAAAGCCCTCGAAACTATAGTCTCGTTATAAATAAATAAAATTTATAATTCCAGCAGAAGACACACTCTTTTATTGTCTCCTTCAATATATAAGAATTCTGCTACTCTCGGCAAAAACTTTCAATTTAATATAATTATATTATATGGTATATCCGTAGTTATAGGGACATTCCGATACTGGGGGAGCCGGACGACCACCCACTCAAGAGAAGAGAAACCACATGGAAAAGTAACATCTAAAATCCATTCTTACATGATGAGGGCTTTCCGTGATCCTAAAGGCCTAATAATAATATATCTATGGATTTATGATTATAAAAAATTAAATGGTTCGCAAGATCACACTCTCAGTAGTGATTTTGGTGTATTTATCTTTACTCAATAAGAGATTGTTGATTATAATCTTATAATCATTCATGATAATTATATACAATATCTCTGGAATAAAGAATTAAGGGCCATATAAACATTTCAAGTTGTATAAACGAATAATTTCCCAAAACATACAGAAATATAAGTTCTGAAGCTAATAATGATACATCTTCTTTTCATTTTGTCTAATAGATTAGCGAACAGAATTAAGATGTCAGGAATTCATTTAACAACTGTTTTCTTTTCAATCTGTTTGTTCTTGATGGCCTGTCTGCATTTTGGATTAGAGTGAAGATTGAGAGAGATAGTTGGTTAGTTGGAGAACAGGCACACCAATCAGATATACACTCAGGTTAAAAGGCAGAACACAAAAGGAATCAAACTCAAACACTTGTTGAAAACAAGGCATTATTTACATTTTGTTAATTACTATAAATAAAAGAATAAAAAAAAGTGTTAAAAATATTTACTTTGTTGTTTTGCTGTGAGTTCAAATTGTAATCGCTTTAGCAAGGATTAAAGCAAGGGTTGAGATATATTAATAATTTTTAAAGAGTTAGGTGTCGGTTCAAGGTTTTTATTAGACAATATTAAATGCTGCTGCAGTTGAAATCCGGATTAACGAACGAACCCCTTCACAAGAAATACCCTGACACTTTTAGGGTACACACATAGGTTAAGGAAGTCATTTTATATACATGAAGAAAGATCCGGATTTCGAGAAATATGAATAATTATTCGAACCACATTTGAATCTAACCAAGAATTGTGCTTATTTGATATAAAACTTCAGTTTAAGAATATCGGGTGTCGAGAGATTTGTTAAATGTCTATAATTTTACCTCAGGATTGGATAAAGGCAGTCCAGAAATAAACAAGAGACTACTTACAACAAATAATATTTATTGGAAATATTTTCCTTTATAATATTATTTTGAAACCGACGATTTCGGAGTATCTTCCCTCTATCTTCAGGGTCTACAATAATTAAAGGGGATTGACCATCAATATTATTAAAATTTTTATTTTTATAATAGGTATATACATTTATTTATTGATTACAATTTAGTTTAGCATCTTCAATCAAAAATATATTCTACTCACTCAAAATGGTCAATGAACTATATGTTTCCTTCATTGACCCTTTTGAGTGAGTGGAATATATTTTTGATTGGAGTTTAATTGCTAAACTAAATTGAAATCAATAAATAAATGTATATTTTATAAAAATAATAATTGTAATAAGTTTAATAATATTGATGGCCAATCCCATTTAATTAATGTAGACCCTGAAGAAGGAGGAAAGATACTCCGAAACGTCTGTTTCAAAATAATATTATAAGGGAAAACATTACCAATAAATATTATTTGTTGGAGTAGTCTCTTATTTATTTCTGGACTGCCTTCATCCAATACTGATGTATTAATATATTAATTAGTCCCTCAACAAAGAAAAACTTCTAAGTCTATAATTATTTTAATAAACATCTTGTAAAATTTATTAATTCCAAAATTATAAATTTATATTAGAAGTAATACTATATTTATTTATTTTTAGACCATTTGATAATTACAAAATTTTAATGTAGCGAATTTAATTTTCATAATAAGTGAGAACGGTTCAAATATTCCAGTGATTAACGCCCTAAAGTTAGTCAAAAATAGATTGGCTCACTCCATGGGATCTTCAGACGTAGTTATTAATATTTAAAATTAAATGACGGCTATTATTATTTATATCTATACGATTTTTCAAAGAATAGTTTTTAATTTTTTTATCTATTTTACACTGATAAACTATTAAATAAAATAAATAAATATTTTAGAATCTTCCCTGAATTTAATTTCAATATTTTTAATTGATATTTTGAGAATAAATAATATTATAGAAATTCAATATTCCCTTGTACTCTTGTAAATAATAGAGACATTTTTTCAAAAATTAATTTAAATCATGCTAAATGGTGAATAATAATTTAAACATAGACTAAATATATACAGGTCTTTCTTTTTATTTATTAAGCTTACATACTCGATTATTGGATAACATAATCACCCGACGTCCTTAGTTATGTAATTCTGGTATATATTGTTTAGTCACGCATGATATAGAATAATTGAATATTTTAAATACGATTGAATGTTATTATTCGAATAATCGAATTCGAATTCAATAAAAAAATTTTAATAACACTATGTGTTGTTTTAAACAATTTATTGATATATTTCTAATATCGGTAATGTTACATAGGCAATCTCAAATTTTGTTTGCGAAATGATGAAGCACCTATAAGAATAGCTCTTGCATTCTAGAAAAATAAGACTGGGTGATAAAAGTTTAAGGAGGAGAGTGAATATTCAGATTCAAAGGTATCTATTTGGAGAGTCAACTGTTTTAAAGAACTGTACACTGAAGGTATAATTCAAGAGGAATGAAATTCCAGGTTTGCGAAATTAAAGGAATAACCGCAAAACATGTTTAATTTATTTTTAATCAACCAGAAAGACTGAAGTTTCAGTCTCAGCTTTTACAACAAACTACAATTCTTCAAAACCCGTCTTCATTTTAGGAATGCAAGAGTTATTTATTCAGGCCTTAGGTCTTGAACTCCCTTTGACCAATGGCGTAAAAAATTTAAATAAAATATATAAAAAATTGAGTTAGACTATGTTTCATTTTCATCGATTATATATATTTATTTACATTCAAGAAATTTTAATTTGTTGATAGAAAATTTAAATACCTTGATTTGATTGGTGATTCCTATTATAAGCTATTATCTGAGGCTACAAAAATTTGTATTCTAAACAAGTTGGGTTATAGCTTTTTTATTTTAAGTTTGATTCGGAAGTAGTCAGATTCGGTTCAATTAAGCCATATTGAGTTCTGCTCGGTTGTTTGATTGAAGAAGCTTAATTTCGGCAGTGATGACTGTTGAATTAAGTTAAGTTTGGTAGTGATGCTCTGGCCCCCACCGAACTAAAACTGAGCCGAACTCAAGCTACCCCTACCAAACAACCTAACCGAACTAAATATAAATTAATCAAACCGAATATACTTAATATTTATTTACATATGATTTGAAATTTGAAAAGTTGGAGGTTTTATTCAGTTCAGCTCCCATGCTAATAATAGCACCAAATAGGAATTTATTGATATGATTTTGTCTAAAAAGCACAGATTCTGAATAGGAATCATAACGAAGAACCTATCCGATGTCACGGTTTGCAGCAGCACATGAGTGAGTGAGTGAGTGGGAGGTGCCTTGGCCAGGGAAGTGCTCGGTTATCGGTTAGTGATCGCATGTGAGTCCCGACTCACCTTGTTCCCAGGGCCGGTGCCAACTATCTCTGTGAAGCCTAAGGCCGACGCGCGGGTGTTTGTGGGAGTTTGTGGGTATGTTGTGGTTGTGGTGAACCCTGGTGGTGCTCCTTGCATCTATGGACCAGGATAAGACAGACGCTGTTGGTGCGTGAGGGTACCGTGTTGTCTTTAAGGGTTTTTCGTTAACACCAAGAATATTTTCAATTTTACTCACCGGTTTCTCTATCACTTCGGTCCTCAGAAGTCCCAGCGGCAGCCATCTCGGGCATCAGTTCTAATTTTAACGGCTCTTTCGGGCCAACAACCAATTCTTCGCCAGGAATCACATCACGACTCGTCTCATAAAAAAGCTGAAACATAAGAAAAATAAAATTTAATTCATTAGCAAAACATTTTCATTTGTTATTTTATTCTTATATGTGATTTTGACTTCACGATGATGTCAATCTACACTCTCTGAATCATCGAGGTATACACTGTTCCCAAATAATCACCAAAGTTAGGTAACATGTGGGCAGTTTTTTCTGAAGCGGATGACCGCCTACAGACTGTGCTCCAATTAGCATTTTTCAGCCTTCCTAATCACAATAATGTTGCATGGAAATGTAATTTATCCGAAAGGCCTATAGGGAGATACTGAGAATTTCAACCCTTTGTCTTAGCAAGAAATTCATAATGGCAGTATTACAGTAGTCTCATTGTTGATTATGAATTATGAGTAAATGACTTGTACTCCCAAATACCCAATTAATTTTCTTTATTCTCTTATATTACGACATTTCATAAGGGTCCATTTTGTTTCTCTATGCCTCTCTATTCGTCCAGGTTTCACATTCATACAGCGATGTTTCATTCATAAATCTTTGGAGACATATTTCTATTTTCTAGGCTAATTTAAGAGAATCATTAATTTTGCAGATTTGATGCTTCAGAAATTAAATTGATTATCAAAAAAGAATTTTCGACACCTAGATTAAACATTTTTAATAAGATTTCATCATCAGAATGCTCATCGTTGCCCAGTCGTTTTCAAATGCTTGGAAAGTCAAGGATATATTAACCGTTTTTTTTGGAGTTTTCGAAGAAATTAATTTTTAAATTAAATATTGTTGCAAATTTTCCATATATCTGTCACCTAGAAGGAACAAAAGAAGCTTGCAGGAATTCATAAAATTTTCAGTCTACCTCTTGGAATGCAATTAGTTTCTGATTTGACCGTGAAAAGGTGTTGATTGTTTACAATCGCATATGCCCCGCAATCAGGACTTGAGCAAGTATTATTGATTTTATTGATTTATACATTAACAAGAACTAATCAGATAGGTGCCTCCTTGAAACCCTTTAAAAAATAAAGTATTTTTTTATGATTTTCGAATTATCAATTTGACAGAAACTTATCATTTATCATTTAAACTTAAAAATAATTTTATAAGCTAATTGTGAAATGATTCTTAGAAATGGACTCAGAACATAATATGGTCAGCCACCCACAGTGATGTCCGAAACTGTTTAGCAATTTAATAACAGTTAATTAAAATATAAAAATGTATATTATTTCACTTCTAAGTGTGACGAAATACCCTGAAATGATTTATTATCATTGATTGAAAAAAAAAGATCGGGCGTGACATGACCACGATACGTGATTTTACTACAGCCCTGACGCTCACGTATTTGATATAATTTTATTACAATTATTGCACAACACAATGATTATTTATTATTGTATTAATAGATATATTGTAGGTATTTATGAAAAAATTCGATGTCGATATTTTTAAGATTTTAACGCTTACACCGAGATAAAGAAAATGTTAAAAAATGTCTCTATCTGTAGCATTGTTATTAGACCGTTGAAAAATATTCCTATCCAATTTGACAGCCAAGGGCTGTTGAACGTTAGTAAACCGCGTATTTCTTACAAAGGTAAGGTTTTAGGGGGGATTGTTGACTTTAACTCGTCAGTACAAACGCCATGATAGTATCTATAGTACAGGGAAAGGGTGGAAATTGTTCTAATTTGAACCAGGCAATTAAGGAGTGAGATATGACTGGATCTCCTATTAGTTTAATTGCTCTCGTTTGAATATAATCTAGGGTGACAAGACAATGCTTGGAGGCCCCTCTCCTAAGATATGATCCATATTCGAGAAAGGGTTATATTTGAGCCTTTATAGAATTAGAAGTTGATTGGGCGTATATAATAGCATCTGGGCCTTTAGCAACAGACGTGATCTGGTCATTCCAAGAGAGGTTAGATCCCGGAGTGACGCCAACATTGATATATTACGCTGAATTTCATTGCGTTATAATCGAATGAGATGTCTGAAAGGTTCCTATCGACACACCTTGATATCAGGCTGGTGTTTTAACTCCATTGAAATAAACCAAGTTATGAGACCCCCGAATCGATAAATTGTGATATTGGACCGTTGCACTAAATTGCTCAAATTCGGTACACGTCCTTTAATATCTAGGACAGTGCTTCCCAACCTGGGGTCCGCGGGTTTTTCGCGTGGGTCCGCTTAAGTTTTGTGACCTTCATGCTATGTATAGTTTTTCTTATTTTATTTTTAAAAACTGTTTGTAAGTTTACTATTTTTTGTGATAAAATATAAATATGGGAAATAAAAATTTTGACGACTAAAATATGTTTTTTTTCGGGGGTCCGCGGATTATTTTTTAAGATTTAGGGGACCGTGACATGAAAAATGTTGGGAAGTACCAGTGGGGTAACTACACCGTTTGAGCCTCGTGGCAAATTAATCGGATGGGGCCCACTCCCGCCCAATATAAAGAGCTACAGGGGCCCCGATGTGTGTAAGGAAAGTCGGGTAGAAGGGCCCTCCAACAAATTTTGATACAGGGCCCATCTATGGCAAGCTATGCTACTCCTGGGTGATATCTTTTCTAACAAATGCATTAAAATTTTGATACATTTTTTGTTTAATTTGTGTATGCACGTAGGTAACTTAATTTATTAAAGTTAAAACTAATAAATTTTACTAAATGTTGTAAAAATAAATGTTAGGACCCCTGTCGGGCCGGGGGCTCCTCCCGACTGAGGGCCTGTGGCATTTTGCCGACTTGCCACCCTATAGTTACGCCACTGGGAAGCACTGATCTAGGACTTTTGGTAGACCAGTGTTTCTCAAAGCGTGTTCCGCGAAACCCTGGGGTTCCATGAAAACTAGCCAAGGGTTCCGCAAAAAAATTCACAACAGGTGAAAAATTCTAGCGTTCAAAAGAAAGGTGCAGTTTTGGATTAGTTGTGTGAATCCCATTCCCATAACAAAACTTTTAACTCGAATCACAAGATTGTTGGTTTCCACGCTTACCATCAAAACGGAAAAGGGGTTCCACATTCGAAAAAGTTTGAGAAACACTGTGGTAGACCATAAAGGAGTGTTTTTGATTTTTTTTTATCAAAATTGTTTCAGCCCTTTTTGAGAAATCCCGAAAAAGCACGAATAATTTTCTGCACAATTTGACAGTATGGTCACAGCCACCCACTACGTATTGTAGAATAATAATAATAAAAAAAAACATATGGAGGACTTGTTCATTTGTGGTGGTGGGTGGTTTGGTGGTCTTAATTAAAAAGAATTCGGGGGATTGGTAGTAAACGCTGGTCTCTCGCCCTCCCTTAATACCCCCTAGGCCTTATTGTGTGCTCAAGTGCCGTTAAAGGAGACGCCCAATTATGATTAGCCATCGGAGTAACACGGGGCTGCGGGTTCGTAATCGGCAGTGCCATCACCGCGATTCCCTCCTCGACTGCTTGTACCCTCGTTCCACGGCAAATGGCTTCCGCTCTTTTATGCACGTTTCATGCCATTACGAAAAAAAAAAAAAAAAGAAACTGCTTAAAGGATGTGTAATGGTCGTGGCGTGTCATGGGATAGATGTTTTTCCCGGCAGGCTTTTCGTGGCCAGAGTGGGCTTTTAAGCGGAAAAATTATCGCACGGATGTTTGGAAATCCTATCTGAAATAATCTTCTTCCTTTCGCCCTTAGTTCCTTTTAGTTCATGGTTGTCTTTGGAATTAGACATTTTTTATGTCCTTTTCACAACCCAATAAAGTTAAATCGATTATTTTTTTTTCAATAATCAATTGCAAAATTACATTTTAACATTCAATAGATACCTACTATTGAAGATTAAATTGTTATTAAAATCACACAAATTAGTTATCACTATTTATTGAACATAACAATAAATAAGGTGTTGATTCTAGGTGAAACATTTTTATCGAGGGGTGAACCGCGACCTAATATGCTGTAGATAGACCTACTTCCATTTGTACTTCCAAATATTTCCAAGTACTTCCAAATAATTCCAAGTATTCCAAATATTTCCAAGTAATTCCAAATATTTCCAAGTACTTCCAAATATTTCCAAGTACTTTCAAATATTCCCAAGTACTTTCAAACATTTCCAAGTACTTCAAATATTTCCAAGTACTTCCAAATATTTCCAAGTACTTCCAAAATACTTCCAAAGCGGTGTACACCTACTTCCAATCGCGGATCACTCCTCGATTTTTATAATAATAATAAAAATTCATTAAAATTGCGAGGTAGGTTTCACAAAAAAGGAAATATGGTAAAACGTAGAACCAACACCTATCTCCTTAAAAGTTATTGATGATCCTAGTCAAGCAAAATTAATGGTGTTTTATCGAAGAATTCTGATTAAATTGGAAAGATATAACAGTCATCTCAGGTTTATTACTTCATGTATATCAAATTCAAAACTCAATTTTGTTTTATTTCCTTTTTTGTGAAATCTGCCTCGCAATTTTACGCAATAAACAATAATTTAAATTTCAATAATTTAAATCACAAAAATATAAATTTTATCAGCTACATATCTAATTCATTAATATTTTCTATTTTTCTTTTTTTTAGATTTCTGTAGTAGAACATGTTTTTGCTTTCGAGTAGGGAAAACCATAGATGTTGCTCTAAGTGCTTGAACCTGGTAGAATGGTCAAGTGGTAAGTGTAGTATTTTTTTAGTTTAAGATAAAGTTCATTGGCTGAATCAGAATGGCATGGCGTTAAGATGTAGCAATGTATCTATATATATTTACCCATATAAACCAGATGACACATTCTTTGAATAATTCTAAAACCTGTACTACCCCCAGTAAATAAAAAAAATTTAATATTACGAAAAAATTTCTGGCGGGTAACAACCCTCGTTTCCATCTGACCATGACCATCTATACAAATTTGAAACCATTTTTGTCAGAAATAATTTTTTAAAAAAGGCTTGACTGAAGATGTAGATAAATTCTCTCTGTAACTAAAGTCTGAAATATACTAAATACCCATATAAATTTCTATTAGTGCATATGGTATAATCTTTAATTAATTCTTATTATTTATTTAATAGGGCTTAGCGAGGGTGAACCGCGACCTAATATGCTATACACCTACTTCCACTTGTACTTCCAAATATTTACAAGTAATTCCAAATATTTCCAAGCAATTCCAAATATGTCCAAGCAATTCCAAATATTTCCAAGTACTTCCAAATATTCCCAAGTACTTCCAAATATTTCCAAGTACTTTAAAATATTTCCAAGTACTTCCAAATATTTCCAAGTACTTCCAAAATACTTCCAAAGAGGTGTACACCTACTTCCAATCGCGGATCACCCCTCGGGGCTTAGTAACCGAAAAGTCAAAGTTTCAATTAAATATTTCAAAATTATTTTCGACTCCTGAGAGGGCGAAATATAATATATACATAGGGCGAAATATAATATATACAGAGAGCGAAATATAATATATACAGAGGGCGAAATATAATATATACATAATAATCTACGAAGATTTGATAAAATGATCCTTATTCAATTTCTCATTTAATTATTTTTTATTTTTTATTTTATTTTATTTTTTGGCTTTTCAGCCCTTTTAGCCATCAGTAAATTTACGTTACTATTATTAAATTAAGATTTCTATGTAGGGATCAGATTTTTAGACGGTTGCCTCGTCGGATTCAAACCCGGGTCCACTTGATTAGCAGGCTTGTACGCTAACCGCTGGCCTAACCCGACCCCTATTTAATTATTTTCAATGTTTAAATTATATGTTTTTTTTAATATCCCTTTTGATTATTTGAATTAAATGTTGGTTTGTTATTGAAAAGGGTAAATGAAAGTTATGTGAGATACATGAGTCACTCCAAGCAAAGCTAAACATCGCTAAAATATTAAATGAAATTAACTTTTCGCCATCTTATTTTTATTTATTTAATAATAATAATAATAATTTTCGAGAGAGACAAGTTTTCAAGGTTGTTGAGATGGACCGAATTAATGGAGCGTGACCTCGACTTCCTAAGTGGAAGATCAAGTACTTGCCTTTTAGATTAGATTAAATTTAGCGAGGGGATTCTTAGAAAGCCTCCCCTGCTCCTGTGTCCCCCCACATCCCCTCGCCGCACTCTATCAACTTTCCTTCCACTAATTGGACTTATAGTACAACCTTACGCTCCAATGTCTAATAATGTTTATCAAATGACAAGAGAGATTAGCTGAAAACTGTTGCCAGATACTCAACAGTTCAATTAAAATTCATGCTTTTAATTAAATTAATCAAATCAAATGCACAGATCGTGAATTGAAAGAAGATAATGTAAGTGCATTCCAAGTGTCACTGTTTCGTTGCAGATCAATTTCCAGACGCCAAGTAAATTTCGATCTTTTAACATGCTTTTATTTAAATTGGTACATGTATGTATCGGTCTCTGAGTAGAATCTTACTATTGAATTTTAATCCACTTTTACCGAGTCGATTTTCTTGAAATGTTGCTTTCTTGCTTGTCAATAGTATAATATTTCATTATTTTCAGAAATTATTAGAGAAAAAATAATTTAAACTTTAAAAAATCTAATTTAAACATTAATAAAAAATCGCATAGCATAATACATAAAGAAAGAAGGATTTTCTATATCTCATACTCTTTGATTAAGTGGTACATTTTACCATACAGTAATTAAAATGCAAATTTCAAAAACAACAGAGACAAAAAATAAAAATATACTAAAAATACTTTTATTTAAAAATTCTCTAAGAAGCAGTATCCAAAATGACTATAAAAATAAAAGCACGTCGCTTTTATCTTAAAATTGAATGAACTTAGTGCCTACTCTTTTTTAAATCTAATGGGCAGTGAAAAAAAAATATTTTTAGAGCATTTTGACATAAAAACGTATTTCTTAAAAAGTTTTTTATTACATTTTAATACTCTGTCTCGGGTTAATAATATGATCATATCTAGTGAATGCGAAGGGATTATTTCGTCAGGCATTATTGATTAAGAAGTCAGCTTAACCGTCTAAATGTCTCTCCGCAAATCTCAACTACAATTGAGGGAATAAAAGGGCAGCCTGCATTCAAGCAATCTTCACAAAGCGTCTCTCCGTGAACGCCTTGCGATATGAAGATAATAAGAAAGACGATTAAGGTTTGTCACGCATTCGAAACGATAATACGCGGGTGTCGCGTGTGTCCGCTGACATTTTCATCGGGATGAGGAAAGGGGTTGCTCGAATTGCAGGTCTTTCCCCGAGACCTGGACACGCCAATCCCCGAGCGATTCCTCCCTTGATCCCTCGACCCTGGCAGGAGACGTCTTCTAGTTAGGGATCGGTAAAATCGGTCTTGGTTTTGGTCTCAAGACCAAGACCGATACCAAGATCACACCACCCACAATAATACCAACCCTAACACTTAGGGCCAGTTATATGTCGGTTGATAAACTCTTTTTAAACGTTGGCAATCGGTAAAACCTTAAAATTCACCTTAGTGCAGGCTGGGACGACCCAATCAGATGACAGGCACTTTCATCTGATTGGCCATCCCAGTCCCTCCATTTACCATCTACCCTTTGTTATTGTGAAAAAGCATTTACTTTGCGACATACAACCGGCCCTTAGGTAGCAAGACCAGGACCCGGGTAACAAGACCAATACCAAAATCCGTTTTAAAAACCTTTTGCTAAAACAAGACTGTTACTGCAACACTCTTGAAAAAAAATTCATTATTTTTAAAATGAATATAAATTTTAATATTTATAATCAAATCCAAATTTTAAGAAATTACAAAAGCTATCATCTGATTTAACAATCGAAGATCGCTCAAACAATCGAGTCATAGACGATGACATTATAGATTTTGATCAATTATCTTTAAACTTCTCGTCGTAAAAATCATCGCATAGGATTAAAAGAAGAATTGATATGTATCTCAATCAATAAAGACTTATAAATGGAGTAGATATTTTGGAATGGTAGAGACGATATCAATAACGAATTACGATTTTAACAAGAATGATCTGTGATTTTTTTGTCGAATTCTTACTACACCAATTCCGCCTGTAGCTATCTTAAAGGTAGTTCTTTCACAAATGCAAAAATTCAAGAAGTCTTTGAAACTTGGAATATAAGTCATTAAAAGCATAATACACATACTGTTAAAATTTGAAGACGATTTACCACACCAAACATGAAATAATTGCAATTAAAAATGACATTTTTAACATAGAGTAGATAGGAAAAGGGTGGGGATATGATCATTATTTAATTTTTTTTCATTGAAGGACTATCACCATCTTGATGAAAAACTAATATTTGTTAGAATAATATATTCGGAGTAACTTAAAAAAAAATCGAAATTACTTACCACGTAGTTTTGATAAAAAAAAAAAAAACATATTTGGACGACTATTTTTAATGGAGGGGATATAAGCACAATGGCTTCGAAACGACCGGCAAGTATGTGTGTATCTATATAGAGATTTCGTAGTGTGAGTGGACAGTCAGATAAAGAAAAAATACCCTAAAATTTTAGTTCCTTTCATATTTATAGAGTGGTTAAGAGGCTAAAAGTTTTGGCGTGGATTGTGAGTAATAAGCACAATTAAATATTTCTTTTATTGGATAGAATATAGTAATTCTTGTGCGTAGATTCTCTAAGCGAAAACCAATATTTCACATTCCTCTGTATCTCTTCCCCCAACTTGACACGATTTTTAATTCATTGTTTCAGTAGGTAAAGATTTTCTTTTTTCTTTAGAAAGTTTTACAAATAGATTTTCTAAGAGATATTGCGAATTATTAATGAAGAAATTTTTTAAAAATAAGTTTAGCTTAATCAAAAGAAGAAAATATAAAGTAATAACAATACTAATAAAGATAAAATAAAAAAAAAAATTGTAGAAACACGCAAAGAATAAAAAATCAAAGAAAAAAAAATTAGAACACTTGATGAAAGAGCGAGAGCTAGAAGCGGACAAATAGCCAAAGCACGCCATCGACGCATTTGGTTTGACCGCAGAGCATGTTTTTTTTTGTCACTGGATGGACACGGCTTCACAATTATGGACAAATACCACCCTGGATGCAATTCAGAAACGAGTGATCCGATTAACAGGTTACCCGAATTCTTCTCCCATAACTCGTCCACTAGTAGAAGAGACTCATCGGATATTTCTATTTTTTAACCGACTTCAAAAAAGGAGGTTCTCAATTCGACTGAATTTTTTTTTTTTGTGTCTATGTTACCTGATATCTTCGCCAATTGTGAACCGATTTTGATGATTTTTTTTGCATTGGATTCAGTATAGTTTCCGATTGGTCTCGTTTTTTTTCATTGGTATTGGACCTTTTTTGTTATGTTTGTTCATGCATAATTTCTTTGTTTATGAACCGATTTTAATGATTCTTTCTACGTTTGGATCAGTATAGCCCCAAGATAGTCAAGATACATATTTATTTATTTTTTATTTTATATATGTTCAGCGAGAACTTTTTGCCACGTGGAGCGATTTCGATGATTCTTTTTTTATTGGAAAGGGGGTACCTTAGGGGTGGTCTCATATTAATTTGGTCAAGTTCTGATGATATGATCAATGACGAAATAACGTAAATCTCCAATTCTTATGAGAAAATAATCGAAATTATAATAAATAAAATCTTTTATAAAAAAATCTTATAACATTCATTTAAAACCCGCAAACGTTTCGAGAGAATTTCTATATTTATTAATTGAATTTTATTATCATTTTCTGATTTATTCGCCTGACGCTTCTCGTACGAGTTGCATGCAAGGTATTATCTTAAGTCACTATTAATAACATCACTAAAAAGAGAAAAATAAAAATAATTTTTATAAAAAAATAAAACCCACTTCAAAAAAATTAAATGCAACAAATAAAATAATAAGAACTCAAAAAATCAAAATAAAATGCACTAAAAGGTATAAAATAATTATCTAATTTAGTTACAACTAAACGACAAAATATTAACATGAAATCACTTTTTGAAGTCGGTGCCAAACAAACTACCTATATAAGCAAGTGTACACCGCCAAACGTACTAAGTAAGATCCGTCGAGTTCAATTCATAAAATGTATATTTTTGCCACCGACTTCAAAAAGTGATTTCATGTTAATATTTCGTCGTTTAGTTGTAACTAAATTAGATAATTATTGTATACCTTTTAGTGCATTTTATTTGATTTTTGAGTTCTTATTATTTTATTTGTTGCATTTAATTTTTTTGAAGTCGGCTTTATTTTTTTATAAAAATTATCTTAAATACTATCACGGCATCTATTCTGATAATATCAAGTCATTGAAATTAACTGTATATTTTTTTCGGATTGGATCACCCATGATGAAATTAGAAAAAATATTTAACTATTATCAGTTGAAAGATTGATTGAAGAAGCCGAAACATTGTAAAAATATATAGAAAATTAATTAATGATTAATTAATTTTGGCACGTACTTGCAAAAGATAGTCAATAAACTTCAACTATTGTTGCGCTTAAAGAAAAAATAATTAAAACTTGCACCCTCCGAGGTTCTTTGTGTTTGAGAAAGTAGATTTATACAGCGACAAGAGAAACGAAATTTCTTTCAGTAGAAACAATCTGTTATGATGAAGAAATCGTCGCCGCTTCATCTATATTTAGATTTAAATAAATCAAGAATAAATAATATAAGCTATAAAAGGTATATAAATAAATACAAATATTTTATAGAACAATCTAGAAACGATTAGATCATAGGAATATTTTAAAATGTGAAAAAATAGAGGTGACGAGCGGATTGCCTATATTCAGGCGTTTGGTGCGTTCAAGGCTAAGAATTTATCTTTAGGAATAATCTAAATGTTTTCAAATATTGCTTAGGAATAATCTATACAAATTTACGTATAGGTATAAAATATCCATACGTCTATGTATGAGATATGTTATTTGCATTCTGAAATAAAATCGTCCAAAATGTTCACTAGCTCTTAGACTATTAGGATAAACCGAGGGATGAACTGCGATTTGAATTAGGTGGACACGTCTTTGGAATTATGTGGAATTATTTTGGAATTCATTAGATAATGCCCCTTCATCTATTGTCTTCTACTTGGAAATGAAAGTGGAAGTGAGTAGGTGTACGATATTAGGTCGCGGTTCACCCCTCGCTTGTAACACACTGACTGCCAACATCTCGTGGTCAAATAAGAGAAGTCATGACCAAGCTCCCCCCCCCCCTCAATTATCCCTATGACTTTTATGAATTGGGACTCTCTCCCTAAATCTCTCTTCCCTGAGTCTTTCAATGCCACCAAGGGTTGCAGTGACTTCTTCATCATTACTCTGACCCCTGAACAGTCCCTTAATTTCGGTTTGTCATGATCCATAGGTGCTGCATCGTCTTGGTAGAGCTTTTTCTTTCACAAATTAAATTAAAAATAAATCAGGACATAGGAACGTTTCGGATCAAGGGTACCCACCTGTCCTACGAGGAGTACAGTGCGGAGGTTGTGTGCCCCGGGCACTGGGGAGGCGCGGACCAGCTTCAGCCAATTGTTGTACTCGTTGGTGCCGTCCAAGAAGCCATGGGTACCAGTGGTCGCGAGCCGCACCTGATAACACACGCCAGCTCTGTCAACCATGTTCTGGAGAAGACATACTAACTTCTGATTGTATAATTAGTTTATAAGAAATAATTTTTAATTTCTTCTTTTTAGCATATGTTATTACATGATTGGTTAGACAGTTCAAACTTGATTATTCCGGTAATCAGCATAACAGTATCTAATGATCTGTAGGGCATTCTCAGCTGATGAAAAATTCAGTTATTAATCTCAAAAGTCTCGGTCAGATAGTTGCTATTTTTGAATGACTGTTTTGATAATAAAGAGCATTTTTCTGATAAGAAGAATATTTTGTTTCGTTAGGGGTTTTCTAACAAAACCCAGCATCTCTATAGTTACACCAAAGTCAACGATAATATATTCTCAAATGAGATGTATATCAGCGATTATTATCTTGGGATTACACCATAAAATTCATCGGTTCAACGCTGACATACTGGGAGCCGAATTACTATAGGGTGGCCAAAAATAAAAAAATCCTCTTTAATTTGTTTCCATTTTGGTTTTTCAATGTTTTTTTTTTTTTGAAAAATCACGAATTTCTTTTAAAAATTTACTATATTTGACTTGTTATAGATAAGGTTTATTACATGTCAGAAGGGTTCCCCCCCCCTAATTATCAAACATATCGCCAGATTTTAAGACGATCGTAGAATTGAAAAAGCTTTCTTTAAGGTTTTGTTTATTTATTTTTAGTGGACATATCTGTATAATTTCATTGTTATTACTACTATTTTTCAAATTTTTTGATGGTTAGTTTTTTTAACCTTGATTTTCATTGAATAAATTCTGAAGTGCAAAAGCAACAATAATTGAGATTATTTATAGAGAAACTGCAAATTCCTGATGTTGTTCATTTTGGTGTTTGTTAAGTATGTCGATGTTCTGTTGTTCCAATAGATTGTCATTTCTGTATAATCTAATTAGGGGAGAATGATATAAGTATTTGTTACTTGCAAAGTTAATATGGAAGAGTTGATGGCTTCTGGTATGTACGGAAGGAACATGAAAGTTGATTCTGCTGACCAGGTCAGGGGAACTTATATAATTATTCAGAATTTTAATTTGCAATTTGCATATTTCAACAAATTATACTCCATATTACTTGCATATTTCATCATTTTTAAATACATATTTTAGCAGTTTTTACTGCATAAAAATCCAGTCACTAGTTATAACATGGTCTTAATGGATCTTAATCGCAATGATCGCCCCAAAAGCCTTTAAAGAGCTACTGAGCTATTTCGTGTGATATTCAACAGGGCCAGTGAAAAATCTACTCTATGAATCTTAAATGTGTCTGTCGTTGAGATAGTTGGCATTTTCGGATGATTGTTTTGATAATGGAGAGGGCGGGGGCGATGATGGATGGAGGATCCCTGGCGAAGTGGGGCGCCATTAGGACCCCGCGGGGCGCGTGGGACGATAGGCTCAATGGAAGCGCACGAGACGCGGTAAACGCATTATCGGCTCCCGGGTTCCGCATGGTCGACAGAGCGCACCCGGTGATAGTGAGGGCTGAGAGCAAGCCAACCGCAGAGCCACCCCAGCCCAGCATCCCCGACACCCCGACATCCCCGAACACCCCGCCCGACACGACAACATCAACTTTTATAGACTTGAGAATAGGCGGAGGCCACTTCCCGGACAATAGAGATGCTCATTAATTGAATCTCGTCGTTAGGTTAATGCAGCCCTCGGTTTCCCAACACCCACCGACTCGATTAAAAAGGGCCCGAGGCCAATTCGGAGCCTGCTCTTCGCTAAAAATTACATTTACATTCACCATCCATTAGAAAGGGAGTGGAGCCTTTTGGACACACCTTAGGATTTTAACCATCCGCGATTTCTATTCGACTTTTGAAGGGAGGGAATGCGATGGCGGTTCCAAGTGAAACATTTTAATAAATTAGGATATTAAGGTAGTTCTTTCACAAATACAAAAATTCAAGAAGTCTTCGAAACTTGGAATATTAGTCATTAAAAGCATAATACACACACTGTTAAAATTTGAAGACGATTTACCACATCAAACATGAAATAATTGCGATTAAAAATGAAATTTTTTACATATGGTAGATTGGGAAAGGGTTGGGAAATGATCATTATTTTTTTTTTCATTGAAGGACTTTCACCATCTTGATGAAAAACTAATATTTGTTAGAATAATATATTCGGAGTAACTTAAGAAAAAAATTGAAATTATTTACCATATAGTTTTGATAAAAAAGAAAAAAACATATATGGGCGATTATTTTTAGTGGAGGGGATAAAATATCAATGGCTTGGAAACGATCCATTCATAAATAGAACATAGTAGAGTAAAAAGTACAGTCACGTTAAACAAACATTACCATAAATTTTAACACCGTTCATATCTATAGAGTTAACCTTCTTAGGGAGGTCCTTTCGCTCCAGTTGAGTCAAAAGAAGTGTAGTATCTAATATTTAATAAAATAAGTTAAAATACAAATGAAAAATAATAGAATTAAAAAATAAATAGTATGAAAGCCGTAAATGTTTGAAATAAAAACAATTATAAAAAATAATTAAATACAAAAGTTAGTTTGATTTATTCAAATCATCTGATAATAGTCTTATATGATTTGGCAATCCGTTGTTTATGTTTACATCTAAACAGAGCATTTATGTGATTTTTTAAATTAAATATCTAAGTAAATTCCTCGGTCAATGATAGATTTTATTGCAAAAAAAAGCCTGCATGTTTCGAAAAGCTAATTTTTAGTTGTTTTTTTTAACTTTATATAATCAACTAATAGTAGTATAATTCAAGAGAAAGTGTCAAGATATTAATTTTCCATAAGACTCTGAGAAAATGTTTACATTTTAAAAAAATTTATTTTCAAAAATTTGCTTGCTAACGTGTAATTGAAACATCACCAAAGCATAGATAGAGAGTTAAACTATTATAAAAAATTGAGTTATAGTTATAATATTTTTTATTTAACATTGGCCGTGAAAGGACCTCCTTATGTTTCTAGGTGTGTTTCACATCATAAATTGAGGAAAAATTATATTATTATGAATTACTTGGTGCTTACTGATTATTTAATTCAGAATGGAAGATAGTGAATTGGTTAAAGTTTTTGTAACCGAAATTTTTAGTAAAACTTTTTGTTAAAATTCACATTTTATCACTATCATATAATATATTTATCAACAAACTAATAAATATATATACAAATATAAAAAGATAACATTCCATTAAAAAGTTTTTATTTTGCCTAGAGTAGCAGAGTTGTTGATTCATAAAGAGAAACAAAGAGGTTGTCCTCAGCTTGATGCAAATAAACATACACACATATACTATCGAAATTATACATCTGTATATATATTATTTATTTGTTTGAGACTATAGTTTTGAAGGCTTGGCCCTCATCATCAGTCTTTTTAATTATAAATATTATTTTTCGATGGGATCAGTATCGCGTGGATATTGAAAATTTTTGCTTCTTTCTCAGCTGGTTAGCCAGATAGAATTAAAAAAAAATTCTACCTGGCTAACCAGCTGAAAAGAAGAAAAATTTTCAATATCACGCAATACTGTCCCATGAAAATAATATTTATAATTAAAAAGACTGATGATGAGGCCAGGCCTTCGAAACTATAGTCTCAAACAAATAAATAATATATATACAGATGTATAATTTCGATATATGTGTGTGTATGTTTATTTGCATCAAGCAGAGGACAACCTCTTTGTTTCTCTTTATGAAAGATAACATTTCAATCACTGCAACGGTAAACGAAATATCGTGATTTCTAACCAAAAGTTTTATTCAAAATGGAAGGCAATGAATTAGAATGCTTTACGAAAATCACAAGAACTTGATATTTACTAGATCCAAGATGGAATGGATTATTTTTAGTAATATGTCATAAGAGTTGGTTTCATCCCCTCGGGAATGAAAATTGACTTTCAATTAAACAATTTTATTAGGAATTTATACTTTTCATTATCATTGAACTGGATCCTCCAAATTTCCATAGATATGGAATTTTATAATATCATAGAAAAGAGACTATTAAATTGAAGCTTGATTTTTAATAAATATTTATACTAATAGGCTCAACTTATTAAAACATTTTCATGTATTTATATATATCGACGGTGATCTTACAAAACCTCGTAAGTCCTAAATTCAAATTTACCCAGGAAACAAGTAAAACCATTTTAAACAAGAATACATACAACATTGTCCGCCTCCCTGGTGTAATGGTCAGCATAACTGGCTGGCAACCCGGAGGTCTCGGGTTCGATTCCCGGTTATACCCAGACATTTTTTCTGTAAGTATAGGGTCTAGTAATAAAAATTAAGTGGGAGATAAATTTAACCTAATTTATCGCACGGAGAATTTACCACTGATCTAAGCCCTAATAAACTTAGTATATTGGACTATATCTAACTTTCTGAGATTTGGCTCGTGATCCCGGCTTCTTTTCCTTCTACTCTGTTCTTTTCACGATGGAGGGGCCAGCCCATACAGTCCTTTAGGGGATGGATGGACCTTCTGGTGTATCTCCTTCTCACATCAATATCATTAAAAAAAAAAAAAAAAAAAAAAATACAATGCAATATTTATTATTTGGTCTAAGCGCGAAAGTAAAATCGAATAGAATAATAAGGTTTCAACTAAATAGATACGCCGTGAAAAGTTGCTCGGTATAAATGTATATACGTACTTGACCAAAAATCGGACTTACGAGGTTTTGTAAGATCAGCGACAATATCTTTTCATCTAGAAGGAGACTTTATAATTTGATCCATTTATGTTTTTTTTTAATAAATATTTTATTTTGATAACTTATAAAAAAAATTCAATTGAGGTTTTAATGTACATATTATAATAATAAATGGCTACCTTTATCAGTGAGAACTATAATCAATTCATGAATTATTTGCATATTTATCTTGACTCTAGGGGTCTAGGGATTGAAAAGGCCGCGCGGATTCTAACAGTTATCAAGAGCGCCTCTAGAGCGCAGCACTTTTATAAAATCAACTCAAGAGATAGAAGTACAGATAAGTTATTGGAAAGCCGAAAAATCGCTAAGTGGATAACTATTACTCAAGGGCCAAAGAAAGGGTGAAAGAAAAATTCAGAAACAAAGGAAAATGCACGCAGTTCTAATCGAAATGAAACTTGCACAAGTGTTGAATGCCTAGTAATTATTCTGATTGTAAATTGAGATAATTAAATAATTACTCGGTACGCCTAGGCAGCCGAGTATTGAATTCGCACATACATTTTCATTTATTGTTAGAAAAATCAGAAACGTCGAGAAATTTTTATTTCCAAGTATGTTTTTGTGTTTGTGTGTTTATTTGGATTCTGGTACATATTAATAGCTCAAAAAAAGTTTACAAAACCTACGACTGTTTAAAGTTCTTTCCTTTACTTGGTTTTCCTATTTTTTTTTAAACCAAATCTGAATTCCAAGTTTTAGAAGTTCTTGGTAGAAAATGCCGAAAAATCGAAACTTTATATAGGAAGCTCTAATAAGTTGAAATTCGTCACACAAAAGGTTGTCTTAATAAATTCCACTTCAAGTTTCAGTTTTCAAGCTCAAACCGTTCGCTAACATAAAATTGATAAAACTTTAAAATTTGTAAACACCTTAGCGAATCTTGAAAATATTTTGACTTTTTCTCTAATTTTATATTCGAATAGATGGTAATTTAATAGATTTTTTTTTTTTGGAAATTTAAAATTTTGAAATTGATCTTGATACTTAAATATAATCTAAAATGTATTATTAAAATAAGCGTTTTTGGAAGTTAAACAACTTGAAAATTATCTTTAGAACGTAAACTGGAAAACCCTTAAAATATAAAGGAGTCTGAAGCGTTTTCTTTTAATCCTTTAAATTTATTTTTTCAATTAACTTAATTTTTTGTTTAGCATTGCTTTAAGCAAAAAGGACAGAAAAAACAATTCTTGACACACACAGAGCCAATCGATTCTGGAAAAGCATCTTTAAAAAACAAATTAAGAGCGTTTTTGATGAAATTCACATAAACCGATAATAATGTCTATGGGATTTATTGCCATTGAGTACACTCTTGAAGAAAGATATTATAGGTATCTGTCATTCACGAAAAAGTTGTATTATTTTCGTTATCCCTGCTAAATTCAATTTAATTTGTATTTTTAAGCAACACAATACAAAAGTTTCATAAATTTTATCGCTAAATAATAATTGAACAAAGTCACAAAATTGGCAAAATTGAATAGAGTAACAGGGCAGAAAGATCGTCTTCGCGTAATTATAAGTGGAAGAACTTAACTATCAGTAAAAATCAAAAACGGCTAGAGGCTCTACATAAGGTAGTTTTTCGCGACAATACTAGCAAAAAGTTAAGTAGAGTATATAGAACAGACAATAAGGATCCATAGTTCATAAGCCCAAAACTTTTTGCTGTTTATGTACCAATTCTTGACAAATCTGGCAGCATTGTAAGAGATTGAGTATTTTTCATATTAAAATGACAGATAATATACATTTCAAATTTCTATAAAAATCGTTTTGTTATTTTTTAACAAATGTAATCAACGCCTACGTTTACACCTAGCGCATGCATCTTTCGCTGGTTAAAAAAATGGGCTGTTGGCAAATCGTTTTTAATTTAAATTTTTTTTATACATTTTTCATTATTTATTCCTTATTATCTCAGAAACTGTGTTGTAACTATGAATCAAAATTGTCTTAAAATATTTGTTATTGTTTAATTTTGGTTTAGTTTTTTATAAAAATGGTAAGAAGGGTTTCTTAATTATAATTAAATATGTATGTAAATTTTCCGATATCCCGTATAGTGCAATGTTAAAGAACCTGAAAAACTCTATTTTTGAAATTTAATATCTCCGGAACTGTATTGTTCATAAATTTCGTTTTGCCACCAATCGATGCACAAGTATTTAAATAATAATCTATATAAATTTCAAAAAAAAAAAAACCTAAGAAAAAGCATTTGGCGGAACAACTACCTTAACGGAGAATAAAATAATTTATGCCCATAAAATTTTTTGTTAACTTTCTTACACTATATATTAGAAGTGATTTTACATGTAATTATTAATTCTATATACTTTTCGAAGAATGTAACGGCTATCATGATTTTCACCAATGGTTTTCTTGTTTTGTATAATTTTAAGTTTGGGACTTCAAACAATAATATTAGGAGGAGGGGTATACCATAAGCCAGCTGCCGGCAACCTTTTAGATATTGAGGACCGCTAAATTCGTAATTTAAAATTAGCAGCCACTAACATAAAGGCAGGAATAATTTACGACCATTGAATATAATTTACATATTAATTAATTTTTATATTAATAATTTAATTGCTTGTTTATTTGAGAGTAAAACAAAAAGATTAATAAATATTACCAGTAAGAAACGAAATTTCTCTTTGGAGAGAGACCGACTGGTAGAATTTTCAGCTGAAAGTAATGAAAAGGCAGCCCAGGTGTACGAAAGAAAAAATTACCATATCTCCAAATAAGGAGTATTTATTGGATTGTCGTTTCTTTCTTTCTTTCCTTCTGAACCAACGTTTCGGAGGTTTCTTCCCTCCTTTTTCAGTGTTTTAAAGGATCAATGAAGGAAACAAACAAGATGCTTCTTTCCTCTCTCCTTAGAAGTGTTTGAAATTTTTTCCTTCCTTAGCAGAAGCATTAAAACAGAAAAAAAATTTCCCTAATTCTTTATTGTAAAAAAAAATCTCAACAAAAACACTTGTGTAAAAAAAGGCCAAGCTCGATTAATAAAATCCGTTTGCCAAAAAAGTAGTGAGATCTAATGTGCTGCCAAGTTCAACATCATCAATTTATTAAATGAGTCGAAATATATTAGTAACTTCAATTAAAACGCAAGTTTTTCATTTCACATGTCCCTCTATATTTTTTATTGATTTCACATTTTTAGTTGAAATTATTTTCATAAAACTTGGCTTTTACGCATTAAATTATTATTATTATTGTTTGATAGGGCCTCCACCACTCCCTCTTATTAAGATCCCATGATATGGTAACTAGTAATTCGTGACATACATAATAATGCGTAAAAGCCAAGTTTTATGAAAATAATTTCAACTAAAAATGTGAAATCAATAAAAAATATAGAGGGACATGTGAAATGAAAAACATGCGTTTTAATTGAAGTTACTAATATATTCTCGACTCATTTAATAAATTGATGATGTTGAACTTGGCAGCACATTAGATCTCACTACTTTTTTTGGCAAACGGATTTTATTAATCGAACTTGGCCTTTTTTTACACAAGTGTTTTTGTTGAGATTTCACTTCTTTTTGTAAGTTGGATTTATCCTATAAATTTAACCCCTTCATTTCGGGCCCTGAAGAAGGAAAAGTTTCGATTTTTCAATTTCGTCCTTTATTAATGTGTCAAGCTTTACCAGTATGCCAAATTTCAGCATTCTAGGTTCATTGAATTTTTAGTATATGTTAATTAAGTCTATAACTTTCACCCCTTCATTTTAGGTCCTGAAGAAGGGAAAGTTTCGATTTTTGGATTTTTCCCATTAATTGTACCCCAAACTCTACCTGCCTGCCAAATTTCAGCATTCTAGGGTTAGCGGAAGTACTCTAGAATTTTGATGAGTTAGTGAGTCAGTGAGTGACGAAAAAGCCTATCTTTGGCTTCTTGTAACTTGGATGGAATAAACAGAAGAAATATGAAATTTTGTAATTTAGTTAAGCTTATGGACCAGTATTCTGGAAAAAAATTTCAGCCATGTAGAGGTTTCCATTACGAAGTTACAGAGGCGTCAAAATGGCCTGAGTTGTTTCCTGTAAAGGGTAGTCTAATTACTAATCCTTGACTCCATTAATGCTACAGAACACATAAATTTATATATAAGTACCTGGAACACAAAGCGATACTCAGTAATTTTTTTGATTCAGTTAAAAGCAATATATTAATATTATTTTTAATTTTAAATTCAGGTAAAAATGTCGATTTTTAATCACAGCCAAAGTAAAATAAAATTGAATTAAAACTTAATTTATATTTTTACCAATATTTACATCAGCTATGGCCATCATCAAGACGTATCACTGGCCACAAAGTTTTGAATCTAATTGCAATTAAAAATAATATTAATATACACGGAGGTTCTTTCGTTGACCCTTTTAAATCCTGAAGAGGAGGCATGATCCTTCGAATTGTTAGATTTTTTAAGAGAATGAAATTGATATTCTAATAAATTATTTTATAGAAAAATACCATTTAATTAATTAAATTGGCAAATTCTAATATATAATAATATTTGTAATGATCTATTAGTGGAATTTAAAATAAAAAAATAACAATTAATTTTATTAAAAGAAAATTGAAAAAAATGTAATTATAAATTTTTATTCAAACAACCACCTGTGAATAATTATTTCAATTAACAAAAAACCCATCAAAAACAACTTAGCCGAAGATGAGACCGGGAGAGATCGAATTGTCAACCCAAAAACCACCTAACCCGTGAATTTCATCGAGAAACCGATTCTATATATATACAAGAATTGCTCGTAATAAGATTATATTGTTCGATCGTGACGCAACGCATACTTGAAACCTCCTTTATTCATAGCCTTGTTGTTCTCTGCTTTTTATCTATTTATGTACATGTTTTATTCCATCAATTAAAATACTATTCATCAAATTCTAATTATTTCTCTTATTATGGATATTCTCACGAACAAATGTAATACAAATACAAACATCTTTGGTCACTCGGCAAAAATTATTGGAGCTTGGTTGGGATGTTTTGCCACATCCACCATATAGTCCTGACCTTGCACCATCTGGATTACTTTTATTTCGATCTTTACAAAACTCCTTGAATGGTAAAAATTTCAATAATGATGATGATGTCAAATTGTACCTGATTCAGTTTTTTGCTAATAAAAACCAGAAGTTTTATGAACGTGGGATTATGATGCTGCCTGAAAGATGGCAAAAGGTCATTGATCAAAATGGGCAATACATTACAGAATAAAGTTATTTAGTTCCATGAAAGAATTGTCTTTGATTTTCTAAACAAAATCCGCAATTACTTAGTTGCCAATCCAATATATTTTGCACATAATAATCCAGCTTAAAAAAAATTATTTTTTACTTAACAATTTTATTAAATGAGCTCAGCGAATTTAAATTATATCTGAATTTCTTTGCGGACTATTAAAATTGCGCCACGGACCACCAGTGGTCCACGGATCCCAGTTGCCGACCGCTGGTATAGGCAATTGTTACTAAATGAATAAATAACACAAGGGGAGAGCTATGACTCCCTGTAGCACCTAATAAACCTGTTTTGTTTCAAAAATTAACCTTGTTGAAAATTCGATATTTTTCACTATCCCAAAACCTTATTATTGGTTTGAATTAGCGAGGGTGAACTGTATAAATTAATTCTTTTTCTAAATGAAGTGTTAAGTAGTTGTTTTGGAAAGAAACTCTGTGAGTTTGCCTTTTGAAGACACTTGAACTCGGAATCTCTTATCTTGTCCATTTATTATCCGAGCAGGAGCTTGGTCGGCATCTTGGTTTAAGACAAAGGGTGATTTATGAACCCTGATTGAAATGTCCAAAGGAGAGTAGAGCCTTTCATGAGCGAGGAGCGGAGCCTGCCGATGTCCTGAATGGGACAAAAGACCAGTGACTGATGAACACATTGGGCCCAATGTCACGGGCTTAACACAAGATGGGACAATCATAGAGTTTTCGATAAAAAGGAATTGAGGCAGCCGGTGCTCGCAGACATGAATCGCAGTCTTTGCCAATAGGACATAGGACATAGGACATGACACAGATGAGAGACCGGCCGGCCATCCGCTCTTCACATCCCAAGTCCTTACCTCAAACTCCTCGATCAGATCACCAACCATTATTTCCAGTTATGGTCACGAAATTAAACGGCACGCCTGGGAGGCAAGCAAAAACCCGAATATTAAACTTAATCGAGCTGAACAGACATGCTGACTTTATAGCTCTGCTCTCCGGTCCGGGTGGACCTGGCGGACAGCGTCTCGGGTTGAGATTATTACTTGTTCAAAATTGATTATCTAGAACTTAATAAAAAAGTTTATACGGTGACAGAAAGGTCTTCAATAACTCATGTGTATTTTATGCCTCTTTTTGGAAATTTCTGGCCATAAATTGGACCTCTACAAAAAAATATATAATTTGTATTTTTCTTGGCGTTGTGAGATAACCTTCTTTAAGAACATTAAATTTCAGCTTTCTACGGTGATTATAAAAGTGCTTCATTTAGCCATGTAGAGCTTTTTGAGAAACCCCGCCATAACTTTTCCTCCTAGAAAATTTTTCAAGATTTTCTAAAAATCTAGGGGACATGTCCTGAAATTTTCAAAAGGACACGGGAAGGATTTGATAATTTCATCTCTTTGTAAAACCCCTACAACTTTATATAATATAATATATAGAATTATAGATTATTTTTTTATTTTTTGCTTATTGTGTTTAATGTCTAATATAGAGAAAAATAAAATTATTTGATCCACTCGAGAAGCACGCGTAGAGGCGGCCTTAATATACACAGGAATTATTTAAGAATTATTTAGAAATACCTCATTTTTTGTTGCTCATTATTTTTGCAAAATATCTGAAACCTGAAGAAAAATTGTAGAGATTTAGTTGATGTTCATGAGGATATATCAATGAGGTTGTCGTCTACGTGACTCAAAAATAAACATACCTTATAATGCAATTTATTTGTTACAGACTATGGTTTGACTAAGGTTTGACCTTCATCATCAGTCTTTTTAATTAGAAATAAAAGATTGAATATTATAATTTCAAAGATATCATTAAGTAAAAGTAAAATTAAGTTGATTTTACTTTACCATACAGGGTATGGTCAAGTATTGTAATCGTGCATGAAAAATGTGTTGTTTTTTTGCTTCGTTTTTATGAAATATCTCAAAAAACGATTGAAACAATTATAATTCAAAAAATTGAGCGAAACCATGGCATTTCGCTCTACAAAAAAAGACCTAATAAATGAACATCGAAAAAATTATATTTTTCGAGATAATAACACTATTAAACAAAAATTTCTCCCCGTAAACCTAATAATGGATTCCAGTAGTTTTATACGCTGATTATCATGCAATTTCCCGATTTTTTACAACATGTCAGAGTTTTGAGATATTATCGGTCAAAATGACGAAAAAGACCATTTTGACCTATTTTTCGAGTCCCATTAGATATTAAACAGCAATATTTGAAATGCAAAATATTTTGTTGGCGTAATAGAAAACAGCTTCCTCTTTGATTTTCAAATTACCACTTGTTTTTAGCTCAATTAGAACTCGAGTTATAACTAAAAAACTAAAACTACATGATTATAATAGGATAATAAACATAGATAAAAACATAAGGTCTTAGTTTTTTAGTTATAACTCGAGTTCTAATTAAGCTAAACAAGTAGTAATTTGAAAATCAAAGAGGAAGCTGTTTTCTATTACGTCAACAAAATATTTTGATTCCAAATATTGCTGTTTAATATTTAATGGGACTCGAAAATAGGTCAAAATGGCCTTTTTCGTTATTTTGACTGATAATATCTCAAAACTCTGACGTGTGGTAAAAAATCGGGAAATTGTATGAAAATCAGCGTATAAAACTACTGGAATCCATTGTTAGGTTTGCGGGGAGAATTTTTGTTTAATTTTTGTCGATCAGTGTAATTGTTTTGCCAAAATGTTTGTTAGTAGATTAGTTAGTCTGTTAGTTACGTGCGTTACCAATTTTTTTTTTTTTAATTTTTAAATTTTTACACGATTTTCGTTCCTAACGAGATTTCCGAACGAAAATTCTCAAATACGTACATTATCTCCTTATCAACAACAAATAAGAATTAATTTGATATTAAGTATTTTGGAAAAATGTGAAACTGGTCTGACTCCGAGACTGTCTTGTATATTTAGTCGCTTTTTTAAAAATGCAATCTGAACTTTGAATCCCACCCGAAAATAGTTTGACTTTTCTGCGAGGGTCGTGCGAGGTCCGTCCCTTTTTTCACACCCGACATGTGATAAGCCCTGGTGAGCAGCGATTTTCGCATTGATGGTCCATTTGGTTGTTGTCGAACGGGTCTCTTTCTTTGCGGAAGAATCAAGGAACAAGCGAGGGCAGTTGGCCACAGGGACAAAGACCCTCGGACACTCACTCACGCTCCACACACACACACACGCATACCATCATTGACAGACTGGATTGCGACAAACGCAATTTTCCATACCTGCTGGGGACAGAAAAGCGATTTCTTAATAAATGCACCTTTGCTATCTCTTTCTGGCACGTTCGCTACCTCTCAAAAGAGACGTTCTTAGCTGGACATTCATATATAGATATTGCTTGTTTTGTATTATAATTGGTTTAATGTAATGTATTGATTTTATATTATATATATTATATTTTTATTCATTAGAAATAGCAACTTTTTTTTCATTTTTTTCTCTTTTTTAACTATTTAAGGTAGTTCTTTCACAAATGCAAAAATTCAGAAGTCTTTGAAACTTGAAATATAAGTCATTAAAAGCATAATACACATACTGTTAAAATTTGAAGACGATTTACCACACCAAACATGAAATAATTGCAATTAAAAATGACATTTTTTACATAGGGTAGATAGGGAAAGGATGGGGATTTGATTATTATTTTTTTCATTGAAGGACTTTCACCATCTTGATGAAAAACTAATATTTGTTAGAATAATATATTCGGAGTAACTTAAAAAAAAATTAGAAATTATTTACCACGTAGTTTTGATAAAAAACAAAAAAAGTAACATATTTGGGCGATTATTTTTAGTGGAGGGGATATAAGCACAATGGCTTGGAACCGATCAAGCTAGTATGTGTGTATCCATATAGAGATTTCAGTGTACAGTCATGTTAAAAAAACATAATCTAAAATTTTAGTTCCGTTTATATTTATAGAGTGGTTACGAGGCTAAAACTTTTTGTGTGGATTGTCGCGAAAGAACCTTCTTAAAAAATTCCATTGATAAAGGGAAAAATTCTCCCGAAACATTTGAGTTTAATTAAACGTTTGAAGATTAGTTTTTAAAGATTTATATTTATTTTAATTGAGACAACAATCAATCAGTTTGATATTAATATTTTTGGAATCCTCCCTTATACGTAGTTGCGTCATATTTTATGGACAACTCCTCACAGTCGACGGTTATTTATTGAAAAGCCCATCATTTAATAAAAATATAGCTCCGTATAAAATTTTTTCTATAATCAGTGGTGGGCTTAACAGTGGGTGAACTAGGTGCCCACCCGGGCCCCCTCAAACCCCGAAATCCGTCTTCACCTATAATCTAGAAATTCAAAAAATAAATGGCAAAAAATCTAAAGATACCTGAAGTAAATCAAGTAAAGATGTATATCTCGAGTTAGCAGATTCAAACGAAAGTTTTCCATGATATTTCGAAATGATAGTTATGTTTAAAATTACATTTTTCTAAGATTAACACTTTTGAGTTTCGTTACTATAAGTAGAGACAGACCAGTACTGAAAACTAAATCAGATAAAAAGTCGAAAACTACAGTCAAAATTTGATTGATTACAAGTAGTCATCAATTCATCCCCTATTTAAAGGGACCATCTGAGATCCAAAGGTAAGCACGCCCCTCACCCCTTCTCGCTTATCGTCTTAATTACGTCCTTGTCAAGAATTACCTTTGATAATTATCAATCTGAATTTTCTCTGTCTTTACACCATTAATATCGAATTTTTTCTTCGATGGTCAACATTTTTTTTAATGGACTAAAATTTTTTTATTTTCCAGATGAAAATATTTAGCATTTTTCTTCACTAGTAGAAAGTATTTTGTTTTTTTTCAAAAAATTATATTTCTTTCTTCAAATTTATTTTTTTCCTTATTATCGTAAATTTTGATTTTTTTATTCGTTAAAAAAGATTTTTTCGTCTTATTAAAATGAGGATGTGAAAGGGCCTTAAATGATTATTAGGATTCCATTATAAGATTGTATCGGTATTGTTACTGTGTCTGTCAGTCTGTATGTCGGACTGTCCGTAGAAGCTAGATCTATTCACTTTCTCGCAAATCAATAAACATATTAATGTTTTTATTCGAATTATTATTTTGGAGACGATCAAATTTTATGGGGGTGGGGGAGAAGGGGGAATAAAAAAGTATTTTTATCATAGTCTTAGATATTCCTGTAAAAATGTTTTTTCAGTAGAATTAGGTTTGATTATTTTAAATTTATTTTGATTTAGAATCAACGTGTAAAAGTATCTCAAAATCGTCATTTTTATATGATTTTTGTACCAGTCCAATTTTATTTAAACGGAACCCTAAAAAGTAAGTTAAAACCCTTAAACAAGTTTAATTAAGTATCGATTGACAATCATTAATTATAATATATATTTTGTACTAGAACTTGTCCCTCGGGGTCTGTAAGCTGCTCGGTGACTCACTTTACCCGAACAACCAAGTTTTATTTTTTGAATATTCGCCCGGTAAAACGGGTTTTGGCACAAATCTTCACACATTGTCTTGGGTATCACAAGTTCTGATTCAAATTGAGATATTAAAATTAACAGATAATATAAAAAATTATAATTTTTAGGTTGAGAAATAAATTTCGATTTAAATCGCCATATTATGCTCCCCTTGACCGTGGATTCCGTTTATATGTAATAAAAAAAATCAATAAATAAATAAAAAAATCAATTTCAATGAAATTACAAAGGGTAAAAAGTCTGTATTTTGAATTCCTATGTTACTTTTTTAAAATTTATACTAAATTCATATTAATGAATATTTATTTAAAAAAAATTTATATCATCTCGACTTTCTTTTATGGTGAGTTGAACTTTTAAAATATTGTTAATTTTAGTTTATATATATATCAGTGGTGACTTTTCAATCAGGGAATGCTGTCTAAAAAATTACCCTTAATTTTTTGAAATTTTATTTTAATCTTCGCTTTTTTTTGCAAATTTCAGCGAATACGGCATTATTTTCGTTATAAGAAAATCTTAAATTTCTCATAATTCTATTGCTATAAGCAAGCTATGACGTGTCTATAGCACTTTTAGTTATTTCCGATCTTATATATTGAGAGTTCTTAAAAATGGATTAGTCTAAAAATTCCCCAATCATCATAATTTATTCCTTTTTTTTGTATTATTTCTATTTTAATAGTTACTCAGCGAGAACAATTTTTATTCGACTAAATCTTGTCTGGACTTGTCTTTGACTATGCTTGAACTAGTAGATATATCAAGCAGGGACTTTCAAACCTTCTATCGGCACCCTTTTTCAGAAAAATCATTCATTTTAATTGCAAACTATAGGTACAACAATTTTATTTCCTTTCTAGAACCAATATACTTTTATAAACAAAAAATGTTTTTTATAGAAATATTTTAAATAATGAATAATAAATTGAAAATTTAAAGATCCTCTTGAAATTTAGTTGGTTCATGTCCATTTTAATAATAAATATAAGATTCACGGGTTTTTGGACAATTTTTTTTTTATTAATGTCAATTTTCATACGACGTTTCGTCCTTTTTCAGGACTTTTTCAAGTACTCAATTACTTAAAATATTGATCGTTGATAAAATAGTGAAACCATTGAGACAATAAATAGTGTATTCATAATATTCATCCTATAATAAGTTAACAACCAATTAACTTTTGTTTACGATGTTTTATTTAGGAAAAAATAATTTCTATTTCTATTGGGTGATTTCATAATCCATTATCTTCCCTTAAGAATAGAATCTAGGTGAGGTTTGATTCAAATGTAAATCAATCAACTTCAATGGAATAAAATCCTTGATTTCTAGATCTAGAACCAATATACTTTTCTAAACAAAAATGTTTTTTATAGAAATATTTTAAATAATGAATAATAATTTGAAAATTTAAAGATCCTCCTGAAATTTAGTTGGTTCATGTCCATTTTAATAATAAATAAAAGATTCACGGGTTTTTGGATAATTTTTTTTTTATTAATGTTAAATATCAATTTTCATAGAGGTTTCGTCCTTTTTCAGGACTTTTTCAAGTACTCAATTACTTAAAACATTAATCGTTGATAAAATAGTGAAATCATCGAGACAATAAATAGTGTATTCATAATATTCATCAAACCAATTTTCAAAAAACAATCTTAAATCATTTTTTGTACGAAAATTGATATTTAACATTAATAATAAAAAAATGTCCAAAAATCTGTGAATCTTTTATTTATCCTCCTGAAATTTTGAAGTCGATATTTATGAAAATATACTCTCAAATGTTTGAAATTTTAGGATGCGCCGCATCCATGGACCTCACGCCACTGATATATATGTTTATAAATATTCACTCTATCTAGGTTTATGAAAAACAGTTATAATCGCTTATCTGTGTGATTTAAGTAAGTAAATGGCTTTATCTAAGCTTGATCTTATATAGTTTTTAAGAAATTTGGTGTTGGTACTTGGTGAAACATTTTTAAATTATTGGATAAAAAATACTGGGTAGGTTTCATATTAAGATATAAAAATAAAACGAATTTATTTTTAGAGACTTTAATCTGATATATATATTTCGGGTGGCTAACCCATCTTCAGGAGCAACAGTACTTTGTTGCTCCGAAATGGGTTAGTTACTGAAATATATAAATCGAGATTAAAGTCTCTCCAAAAATAAATTCGTTTTATTTTTATATCTTAATGTGAAACGTACCAAGTATTTTTTATCCAATAAATGATCTTATATGTTATTTCACATACTTTAACCCTGAGAAACAGCGGGCTAGTTCAAAAAATTTTTAGCTGGTGCTAATTAGATACGAAACCCTCAGTATGCGATCTTGACTCTCACTTATCCGGGCTAAACCTAAAATTGTGATAAATTTGATTTATTTTTGAAATTTCAGGCGTGTTAAACCTCCTCCCTATCCCCTTGGCTAATGCTTAGTATTTATTAAAAGAAAAGGTTTATCTTAATGAAGAATGGAGAGTTGATTAAAAGGGGTAGCACTTCCATTGGCCTGGTCTTTGTCTCGGCTTGGATTTTTAGCATAACTCTCTATTGGGAAGCTCCATTCATCTCGTTCCATTGCTTTTCCGATTCCATTCAGAGAGTCTACAAGCAGATAATATAATAAAGTTGAAAAGACGGGATTCAATAGAGCGCACTTCCTGAGAGATGAGCCTCGTCTCCAATAGGCAGAGGTGTGATACACCGGTTTAAACGCATTTTCCTGTCAAGAATAGGATCGGCAGTGTAAGGCCTTTCCTTTGCAAAGGTAAGATTGTCAAGGCCCCTCAGGGGGGAGGTGCCAACAAAGGCAACTCAGTTGCTCGATCGAGCGAATACACCTCGAAATCCTGAAAGAGGGCTCGCCTACCACTGGCTGGCTTATTGCTTTCATCCAATCGTTAATACCATGTAGCATTCGCACCCCCCACCCACCCTATCCTCCCCCTAGGCCCTGAATCTCATTTGCACCCTGAACGAAAAACAAAAAAAAAATAATAATTTTGCTATAAGAGCGTTTATGTTTTTTTTTTTTTTGGGGGGGGGGATTCCAAATCTTTTGATCTTTTTGTGTATGACAAGTTGGGGGAGGGTTTCCACTCGGATACATGGAGATCAATTTCTTCGTATCGAGATAGACTTGTCGTCGTCTACGGATTGCGAGAATGGAATACGAAGGAACACACGAAAGAAACACTCGAGGAGTTGCTAGGAGAAAATTCTTTTCACGTTTGAATTATATTTATTAGATCAACAAATAAATATAAGAATTCGAATTTTGATGTTTGACGCTTGTAAAATCATGATTTCGAAAATAAACATCCATTTTTATTATGAATTTTAAGGAGATAGGTGTTGGTTCTAGGTGAAACATTATAATATAATAATAGAATTGTGTAGATAGAGTTTCACAAAAAAAGAACTAAAACAATAATGAGTTTTGAATTCAATATATTGGGTGTCAGCCCACTTCAGACTCCTGAAGATGAGCTGACACCAGAAATATATCGAATTCAAAACTCATTATTGTTTTATTTCTTTTTTGTGAAACCTACCTAGCAACTTACGCAATTTTTATTATTATTTTTATTATGGTTTCAAAAGTAAAACGGGACCCTATAGTGTCGCTACAATCAAACTTAGGGAACGTGTGTTGATTTATAGTGAAACATTATACACATTATATTAGGTTGGAGTGGTGGTGTTTCACAAAGAGGAAAATAAAAAACATTTTTTGTGTGCGGTCGGGGGATCCCCGCCAGGAACGAAGTTCGTTACTTTAATTTAAAAATATTAGAGTTTATATAATACGGGCAAAAATTTTATCCCCCTTAAAAAATCACACTCCATAAATACTGGCTATTATTATTAATAATTGTATAACTCCATTATTTTCTTGAATATATTAAATATTGAAGATCCAAATGTGTATAAAATTACTATCTGTAGTTTTTAAAGTTGAGAATTGTTTAAATAACTCTGTATGAAATTGTGGGTCAGTGGTTAGAGTCTCGGGCCGCTGGCCTGAAATACGCTGGTTCGAGACCGAATCTCGACAGATATTTGCAGTCGCCTCCTCTTGGAAAGCAATGGTTATCTACCAAGAGTATAATTGCCTAGTAACCTCTCCAAACTAGCCGTTCGGAACAGGCGTTAAAAGTAGATCCCGTATATCTGTGTAAAAAGAGCTAAACACACTCAGCACAAGTATATATGTGGAGAGGAGCCAAAACGTCAGGGAGAACTGATATGGCACTTAAAGAAGAAGAAGATTTGAAATTAATATTATATAAAAATTTTACATTATCTATCTAATCAAAGTAAATCAATAACTACTTTATGATTAAAATGGCAATTTTTTTAGTTTTTTTTTATTCAGAATTTTGGATTTAAATATTTTTTTATTCCCGGTTTGGCCGAAGGATCTACAAGGTACGAATCGCACTTGACTGACATATTTCTCATTCGTCCCTTTGAAGAGTTGATTGTTCTCTTTCCGAAGATGACGCGGCGGTGCGAATTTTAAAGGGGCTTAGGTGCAAACATTGATCATATTGATATCTGGGCCTAGCTGGCCACTATAATATACTCGGGTTGTTTAAGGAGGTTCTTTCGCGACAATCCACCCAAAAAGTTTTAGCCTCGTAACCACTCTATAAATATGAACGGAACTAATATTTTAGATTATGTTTTTTTAACGTGACTGTCCACTCACACTTCGAAATCTCTATATGGATACACACATACTACTGGATCGTTTCCAAGCCATTGTGCTTATATCCCCTCCACTAAAAATAATCGCCCAAATATTTTTTTTTTTTTTTTTTTATCAAAACTACGTGGTAAATAATTTCAATTTTTTTTAAATTACTCCGAATATATTATTCTAACAAATATTAGTTTTTCCTCAAGATGGTGAAAGTCCTTCAGTGAAAAAAAATTATCATATCCCCACTCTTTCCCTATCTACCCTATTTAAAAAATGTTATTTTTAATTGCAATTATTTCATGTTTGGAGTGGTAAATCGTCTTCAAATTTTAACAGTATGTGTATTATGCTTTTAATAACTTATATTCCAAGTTTCAAAGAGTTCTTGAATTTTTGCATTTGTGAAAGAATTACCTTAAAGCGTGCGCCGGAAATGCCAAGGCCTGGGTTCCAGTCCCGGTTGGCCTATGAAAACAATTTTTTTTAATTCTTAATTTAATTTATAAATATTTTTTAGATCGCCGGATGAAAAAGCCTTCTCATTGTGAACGTTCAAATAAACGATTGATCCGATATTCTTATTAGTTTCCGCAAATATTAAATAAAATAATAAATAAATAATAAATACAAATTTACTTGGGCATATATAAAAAGTAGCTTTTCGTTTTACCACTTTTGATTTTCTCTCCTTCTTAAGGTAATGGATTCTTACAAGGGATTTTTACTGAAGAAATGTCTCCCCCTTCGAATTTATCCCTTAGAAGTAAAAATATATTTTTTTTAGTAGTCTCTCTGAATATCTCCGTTTGATAAAAGTCTCTTTAAGAAAGCTCTTTATTTTTTCAGGCTTTTTTCTTCATTTTACTTTCTTCATCTTATATCCCTATAAATATATTAGTGAAGAGATGGCGATAAGAAAGCGAAAAAATAATTTTTTGAGATGGTTTAAATCTACAAAAATTATATAAATCAGAGACAAATTAGATTTCAAAGTTAAGCTGATATGAGTTCAAACCACAGTTGAAGTAACTTTTAAGGAGTTAGGTGTTGGTTCTAGGTGAAACATTTTAATATAATAATAAAACTTGATCAAGATGGGAGGTAGGTTTCACAAAAAGGAAAGAAAACAAAATTGAGTTTTGAATTCGATATATTTTCAGGGGTGACCTCCATCATCAGGAGTCAAAGAAAACCAGTTCAGTTTTCTTTGACTCCTGATTTTGATGATTTTTTTACTTTCACATTTCTATAGAATATAGTAATGTGAAAGTATTGCGATGGCTAGTCTGGGTCCTGACTATTTGAGAATCCTATATCTTTTATTATCTCGTTGAAATATTCAAAATCGAGGTCTTGCTTACCTTTTATCCTTCCTCTCCTAAAATATCCCTTAACAATACACCATGACTTTTTTCACAATAAGTTCATTAATTTGTCATTTTTGTCAAATTTGTATTCAAAATTTTAAATTTTATTTATAAAATTAAATAGAAATTACACTTGAGTAGGTAATGTTTCATATTTCCTTTCGTTTTCTGATTGCAAATTCGATTTTTACTTTACCATACAGGGCATGGTCAAGTATTGTAATCGTGCATGAAAAAAAGTGTTTTTTTTCGAAATATCTAAAAAACGGGTGAAACTATTTTGATTAAAAAAATTAGCCGAAACCATGGCATTTCGATCTACAAAAAAAGCTTTAATAAGTGAACATCGAAAAAATTATATTTTTCGAGATAATAACTGTTTTGTCAAAATGTCTGTTAGTTGGTTGGTTAGTTAGTTAGTCTGTGCGATACCAAATTTTGTGGACGAACTAGCTCAAAAACTAGTGCGAATATCAAAACTAAATTTCATACGTAGTTTTGGTTCATTGAGATTAAGAGCTGATTGGATTTTGGTGCATGTCGACCCAAAATTATGGCGGTTAATACTTAAAATTATAATATTTCCAAACTAAAAAAAGCAATATAAATGAAATATACTATAAAATGAACCTATAATAACGAAAATATTTTTTTTTCTGGAGCCAAAATTAGGGGGGGGGGGGGGTCAAAACTAAAAATCTAGGCCATTTGAGCAAACTCAACTAAATTTTGCATACATAATCAGTGGGCCCCAGAACACTAAAAATGAAAAAAACGCCTAAAATGGGGGTGACGTAGGGGTCAAAAATTGAAAATCTAGGCTCTTGGACCAAACTAAACCAGAAGTGTATGGTAAAGTCAAGTGGATTGCCACATCAGAACGTGTCAATTTATTCTCATTTGCTGAAGAGATCACCATAGAACGAATTCAAAGAAGAATCCGTTTATGACTAGCCATCACTGGAGATTATCATTTTAAACAATTCCTTATTCCAGGAAGGATTGCCAACCACGAAATTGTCTTTTCGGACTGCGTGGGCGAAACTGAGGAGGGTGACCTGGCAGCTGGAAGTCTTTCACCTGCAGGTGTCATCCTCACTTGAAGTGCACGTGGCTGCTCCCAGAGATAACACATCCTTCGGTCAACACGCCAATCTTATCATCAAATGATTATGAACCCATTCAATGTCCTCCTGCAAATATGGATGAACAATCAGAAAGGCCGTCTGCTTGTTCAGATGGCGATTCGGCTTCTCTAGTCGAAAATCTCGGGAATTCAAATCATCCTGATAGGGAACTAAAGTGGACTAGAGAAGATTAACACCCGGTTTGCATTGCGAATCGAGGAGCAGATCGTCCACTGGAGTCACCACCGCGACCTTTCAATTTAGTGTCTATTATTTTACTGAATTTAGGGGTTTCACCTATGACTATAGATTAAGGTGCTCCTTATTTTGGGTATTTTCGAATATTTGCGCTGACAGGGGCTCATATGGTTCTAAATAAATAAATAAAAATATCCCCCAAATTTCAAGTCTCTATCTCAATTTTAACCTAATGCTACACAGCGATTAAGTTTCTCATCTAAATAACATGGGGTTTTTGGCATTGAACGATCAATTTTTTATTCCGGCCAAAGTAATTGTTCAAAAAATTTGAAATTCTGTAAACTTTATCCTTATAATAGTAGCTATCCCTCAGATTTTTAGCTATTATAATTTTGGAGTCTATAACTTACTAATCCTAAGGTATAGCAGTATTTTATCTAGATGTAACTCCAAAATTGTAATATCTAAACATCTGTAAAAATTTTGAAGGATAGCTACTATTATAAGGATAAAGTCTACAGTGTTTCAAATTTTTTGAACTAGTACTTTGGCCGGAATAAAAATTGATCGTTCAATGCCAAAAACCTCATGTTATTTAGATAGGAAAATTAATCGCTGTGTAGAACTAGGTTAAAATTGAGATAGAGACTTGTGGGATATTTTTTTTTATTTATTTAGAAACATATGAGCCCCTGTCCGCGTAAATATTAGAAAATATCTAAAATAAGGAGCTCCGTACTATAGATAATCTAAGTAGAAATACTGCTACATTGGTTTTTCATTCAAACTAGACATTCAATTAAACAAATTTGATATTTGAATAGAAATAATTAATTGATACTACTATATAACTATTACTTTTTATTAAAAAAATTTTCTTCAAAGACAATGCTTCTAAATATATAATTCATTGCTACTCAAACGTCAACAAGATAACGTAACATTCTGAACTGCATTCTTACAATCTAAAATCCCTGATAAAATATGGAATAGGGGTTTCATTTTTAACTAAAATAAGGAGCTCGTTACATTCAAATTTATTTTTCAGAATTTTCGACTTCTAATAGCTCAAACCTTGGAGTTCAAAAAATGTCATTCCGAATATTTTGAATATTCGCGAATCGCGAATTCTTCGTAAATTAATTTAACATGACCAAAAATAAAAATGCTACAATTCGGCACTAAGTCGAAAGTAAAGAATGAATTCAATCATCTACAATAATTTGCCCTATTATTGTATGAAATAAATATAGTCAAAATATCAAAACTTTTTTATTATATTTATTTTTATTATGCGAAAATTATGATTTAGATTTATCTTATCTAAAATGTCCAGTGAAACTGTTATTAAATATTTGACATATACATTTTTAACCATGAAGTTAATATACATATTATTGATTAATTAATAATTTAATAACTTTACAAAATCCATTGTTTTATGTTCAAATAAAATGGTTGATCCTATCTCTTTGATTATTTGGCTCTTGTACACATGGAACTATTACAAAATGTTAATGAATTGGTTAAATAATTTTGGATTTAAAATTAAATTTTTCTCACTGAGAGTAGCACAATTGTTAATTTTTAATTTTATAGGCAAAAATCAAGGATGATACAAATAAATATAGGCCTACATAGACATGTACAAATATAGGTACCTATGTATTGTATAGAGTAGGTATTTATTTTATTTTTTAAGGTTCCGTTCAAAAGTAAAACAGGACCTTATTAGAGTGAATACAATAGTATAGGTATGTCTCTCAATTTGTTAGAACCGAGGGGTGAACCGCGATTGGAATTAGGTGTACAGGTCTTTGGAATTATTTTGGAATTCATTAGATAATGCCCCTTTATCTATTGTCTTCTACTTGGAAATGAAAGTGGGAGGAGGTGTACACGATATTAGGTCGCGGTTCACCCCTCGGTTAGAATATTATAGCTGGTAAGCTAAAAAATACAAACTTGGAATTTACAAGTTATATGTATTCAATTTACCCGAAATCAAAATCATTTTGAAATTTTAAATAAATTTTGAAGAGGGTCAAGTTTTTGTGGATCCAAAATATTTTTTTATCATAGGGTGTGAGGTATCCTTGTAAAGATATCTAAGTAGAATTAGGCACACAACTCGAAAGTGAAATTCTTACTTTTTACATTGAATATGTTCTCTAAAATTAAGTACTTTACGTTAGAGCCTGAATTTTACGCAGGTTTCAAGAAGAGGTGACAAATCGATTGCCTATATTCAGGCGTTTAGTGTGCACAAGGCTATAATTTTTCGATTTTTTTAGGAATAATCTAAATGTCTTCAAATATGTACTTTAAAATTGTAGTGTGAAAAGGTCCCAAAGTGGTAATTTTTAGGTGATTTTTGTATCTACTTGTCAGCGTTGAGATGTGGCTTAACTTAAAATTATAAAAAATTATTTTGTTCTTTTCTAATCAATGACAAATAAGAACGAATTTGATTTCTCAAGTATTTTGGATGATATAAGGTACAGACCCTTCGGTATGCGAGTCTGGCTCGCACTTGCTCGGCTTAATTACATAATTAGTCTTATTAAATATTATATATTTGTTAAATTTTGATCACTAAGTGGGAATTGAAAATTTTTCCAGGTTCAATCCCAGTGAAGAACATAGGACAGGTGATTTAGACAAAATATTTAGTGTCATTTTTTGGGTAAATTAGAAAAACCCAAAAAGTAAGTACAGGAGTACTTTCGTGGGGCCCATTTTGAAGTGAATATTGAAAAAACGAATAGAAAAATTTAAAATAATATAGATATATTAAGTATTTTCTAATTAAATTTAAACTGATTTATTTTCTTTAATATATTCCAAAAAACATAATTGATTAATTGATTTATGAATAAAAGAAAATTAATTAAAGAAAAAGGTACGTAATTATCAAATTTTTAAATTTTTTGCAATTTTCTATAACAAAGAATGATTATCGAATTATCACTGATGTGTAAAAAGTTCTTCAATTAACTGCACCACAATAACAACAAAATGAGACAAAAGAGCAAGGCCTAGTGCACTTGTCTATGTCATCGATAGATAGATCTCATGTCTATAGAAGTTTGAACAACAAATCAATGTAGCGTTAGCCGTCAATGGGTTTGTTCAAACGAGCGAATTGGAGGGTCCTTCATCCGAATATAAGGGTAGCTAGAGGTGGACCGGGTTGCGCAATTGCAGCTGCTGCATATGCACCCGAGAATTGAGCAGTACGGATGTTGGGCTCTGATCTGCGAATGGCAACTTTGAGGGTGACTCTTTTCGCTTGCGGGCAGAGATTTCTGCTCTTGCCCTTTTGAGGGGGCTAATAGACACCACCACCCTCCACCCTCCGATTGCATTACTACGGCTCATTTGCCGGTCTGGCTAACATCTGCTTCTCGTCCAATCACACAATATCTAATATTAAGTGATCATGGCAAATGTTGGGCACAAAGCTTAATCGCATGGAAAAAGGCTTTTTATTGCTTCTCGAAATTCAAAAGAAGAATTTATTTTCTTGGAAAACAAACATATTTTCTTGTTAAACATCATCATGTTAATAAAATTATATATATAATTTTATTTACATTACTACACAACAATATATATATACGTATATATGTATTTATCTCTACCTACTCTTGAAAAATTTTGAAGCAAAAATAAATATGCTTATAGTATGAAGATATTGTTGAAGATACCTATATGCATCATATGGAAGTGAAAAACGACTGCTGGAGCGATAGAAAGAAAAATGTTAGGGGGCTTTGAAACCTTGTGGTACATAAGAATATGTAGATTAATTGGGTAGATTAAATTACAAATGAGAAAGTTATTGATAGGATTAGAGAAAAATTAACTTTGTACAAGAATATAAGAAAGAGAAGAGCTAAAATAATACAGGGCACAAGTTGAGAAACGGAAGATTGCGGGTGATATTTTAGACTAAGAACGACTAAGATTATAATATTTTCCACAGATAATGAAGAATATGGGGTGTGGGACTTTTAGAAAATGAAAGATTTAGTATGAGTTTGAGGCGAGCGGGCGTCAAACCAGTCTTCGTACTGAATACTAAGATAAACTTTATTAGGGTCCCGTTTTTCTTTTTTAAACGAATTCTAAAAATATTTTATGTCGATAATTTTCAGATCTTAACGTTATATCCCTTGAGTTCAAAAAAGTATATATTTTCTTAAATATTTCTAGATCTATATTGTGTTAATTGTTTGTTAACTAGACAGTTGAAGAATATATATGATGAATTTTTAATGGTTTTTTTTGCACTAATAAGGCACAAACTTTGTAGTCCGGGCGGACCCTTGTACGGTGGAAAGAAGAAGAAATTTCACGGATTGGGTCGGAGTTAAAGGTATCCCTAGATGCGGTTTTTGAAAGTATGAAGGTTATATTATATAGCCGAAAGACAGACGGGGATCCGATTTCAAACTAAGTCTATCAGCTCTTAATCTCAGTAAGCATAAAGTATTTTTTTTTTTATATTGTTATTGGTTTTTGAAGTAGAACGCATGCAAGATTTGACACGGACTCACATACACACAGAAACATACACTCGGGAAATCTTGAAACTTAAATGTTTGCAAAAATTTGAAATTTTTTATTCACAATTACAATGCACACTCATTAATCGGACTATCATTATTTTTTATGATGAAATGTTGACTTTCATATATCACGCGAGGCGAAGATTTATCCGTCAATTGCAGAGATGATATAAGCAGCAGAGAAAAATAAAAATGTTTATTAAACATAAAGTTATTCATTCATTATGCAACATTGTATGAATGTTGTTTCACTGCTGGCTTGTTATCCGAGTAACTGACAGATAACTTTATCTTGCCAATAACTGTCATTCTGATCAACATAAATTACAAAATGGGTAACATTGTCTGCTTCTATTTCTAAAGCAGTTTTCATGTTTTCGTTTAAAAATTCAAGAATATTATTATTATTGATTTTACACCCTCTCATTTACACACATTCAACAAGGCCTTGTCTTGGACCAAGCATTCTTATGGATGCAATCAGAAACACGTTATCAGATTAATAAGTCACCCAGCTCTTAATGATCCCCTATAGACGCTCATCGTAGAAGCGTCTCCACTCTTTTGTTATTTTATAGATATTAACATGGCGAATTCTCTAACGAGATGGAATCACTAATTCCTCTCAAAAGCTTGTTTTGGACGTAACTCCCGATTTGCCGACTACTAATTTGCAATCAAATTAGAAAATTACTGAACTAGTTAATTCGCCAATGTGTTCGTCACAATTACTTATAGGGACTGAAACTTTCTCCCTATCTTTATCATTCCTGACTTTTGATATCATCGGTCCTTCAAGGGTGCACAGACAACTTCGTCTCTTACCCTTCTCTTGATTACTTTTCTTTGTGATCTAAGGTTCTGCAAAGACCTATACGTATGTGCATCTTATCTGGGCGCCCCTTGTTGAATCAATCTCATAAAAATAGTGCCTTATTTATTATTAAGTGGACATATAAAAATAATTTTGAAAAATTTATGATATTGCCGAACAATTTTCTCCAACCTTTCCTGAATAGGCGATGAAGATAAGGATTAGATCCTTCAAATGGCATGGCGGATCAAGTAGCAATAGATCGGGGAAGCCGTTAAAGATATGTTTAGGATTTATATTTCTGTTTATAAACTGACCCCCATCCAAGTTTAACCGAGGGTGAACAAAAGCCCTTAAATTGATTTGAAAAATTTAATGGTCGTTAAATAATTATCATATAAGCTTAAAGATCATCTCACCAACCTCCTTTGCATTCTGCTACAAATATTTCTCAAAAATAAAAGATTTGTGTGAGAGCAAGAACCTTTCAAAATACAATCCTAGCTTTACGAAATTCAACTCCAATCCAATTTGAATATTCCTCAAGTTATTTTCCTGTTAGGATTTAAAAATCAATTCTGAAAAAAAATTGCTAAAAGTTTTGATTTCATTTTATTCAATTGAATATTAAAAGGAATCACTATGTTCAATCATTATTATATATCTGAAAAAAACCTGTCCTGTACATATTACAGAGGGATTACACTTTATATAAAGATGTACGTTGTCTGGGGTCTGGCTTTATTACCGAATAAACATATTTAACTTTTAAAAATCTGAATTTTTATTGAAATCACACATGATAAATTATAATTATTTAATGAACACGAACAAATAATACCCCTAGTAGCACAATGTTTCAAACTATATAGTAACTATATAGGGGCTGTATAGAGTCTCTAAATCTATATAGGAACTATTTAGTTTGAAACATTGTGCTACTAGGAATAGTATAACTACGATGTTTTTTAATCAAATTAATCACAAAAATAAAAGCTTCAACATCTTATTTACTAATGTTTAACTTTTCTCAGAGGAATTATAAAAATTATTTACAACGTATGTATTTATTTCTATTCATGTGATTTTTTTATCGGACACTTCGATTTAGTATCAAAACAAATGAATGTCAAAAAAGACCTAAAAAGTCACTTTCTGGAGATGCTATTAAAATACATATTTTATTCTATATAAGAAAATAAATCGAAAAGGATTTCAATCAGGGTATGTTCTTGGCGGCTATACCAAGTATTGGGCATTAAGGAGTCCGAGCGGACCCTAAAATAAATGATTGGTCATCGTACACATCAGTGACAGCTGTGTGAATTCTGATATACGGCCTAATAACCACCACGTGACATGGCCAATAAACGGGAAGCAGCCTGTCCCGGACCAGACAGAGAGATCAAAATCCACTTGATCAAAAAAGCCATTTGGCCCGGAGCCTCCCCGCCGAAGAGGCATCTATGCATGGCTCTGCCTATTCATCCATCTCGGCCAAGCAACTAGTGCTTGCAACATATCTCCATTCAATCAGATGGAAATTGAGCACAACTTCTGCTGCCAGGGGCGGAGGCTAATATTGCAAAACATTTATCATGTGGCATCTGTAAATGCGCCTTGGGAACATGTTTTTATTTCAAAAATAAAATCGATTCGATACAAAATTCAATCTGCTAATTCTAATTGACAATGGATTTAGAAAAGGCCAAACCAATAGGAGGGTGAATCTTGGAACACCAAATCAAAGAGGGTGTCTTCTAATTGATGCAAATAAATATACACATATATTATATCCGACAAGCTTCTGCCTATACTGAAAAATAAAGGGAAAAGGGAAGACAAGGGCTAGTATAAGTAAGAGTCGAGTCGAACTGTACACTAGATGGTGATGTTTATAAATAAATAAATAAATAAATATATGTAAGGTATATTAGGGTGGCCCTTATTTTGGGTATTTTCGAATTTTATGCACCCAAAGACTCCATATGGTTCTAAATAAAAAAAAAAATCCTCTAAGTTTCAAGTCTATCTCAATTTTAACCTTTGCTGAACAGCGATGTAAGTTTCTCATCTAAATAACATGGGGTTTTTGAGATTGAACGATCAATTATTTATTCCGGCCAAAGTAATGGTTCAAAAATTTGAAACTCTGTACACTTTATCCTCATAATACTAGCCATGCTTCAGAATTTTTACAGATTTTTAACTATTATAATTTTGGAATTACAATTAGATAAAATCCTGTTATAAGTTATAGCCCAAAATTTTAGTAGTTAAAAATCTCTAAAATTCTGAGGGATAGCTACTATTATACGGATAAAAGCTTAGAGAGTTTAAAATTTTTTAATCATTACTTTGGCCAGAATAAAAAATTGATCGTTCAATCATAAAACCCCTATTATTTAGATGGGAAACTTGCATCGCTTGATCGAAAAAAGGTTAAAATTGAGATAGAGACTTGAAACTTGGGGGATATTTCTTTTTATTCATTTCAAACCATATTAGTCTCTGGGAAAATAAAAATTCGAAAATACCCAAAAAAGGGCCACCATATAATGCACCTATTTATATATATAATTTTATTTATATCAGACTATAATTTCGAAGGCTTTGTATTCTTTTTATGAATAATATAATTGTTTTGGAATTTGAGCATGAAGTCTTAAATTAATATTCAATAAATATCATCATTTTACATACCGCAGTAATAAACACACAACGCATTTTCTTCGAATATTTTTAGTAAAGGCTGAAAAAGATTTTAAAATTGATAGGTTACGAGAGTGTTAAAACAGTATGTAAGTTTATTCAAACACGTAATAAACCAATATAATATTAATAAAAATTATACAGATGAAGGTAAAGTCCCCAAAATTATAGTCCGAAATTAAAGAAATTCTATATATAAACATAAATAAATATTTATTTATTTATTAGCATTAAGCAGAGAACAAACACCTTTATGATTTGTTGTTATAATATTAAAAGCTCGGCTACTCTCTGAAATTAATATTTTTTATTCAAAGAAGTAAATTCATGTTCGTCTTAATCATATGGCTTTGTTATTTTGAAACAATATGAATTGACCAAATTATCAACGTAACGAAACGAGGGCACTTGGATTTCCATTCAGTTCCAAAAGCAATTTTACACCCATTCAATATACCTATCGCCCAAATTCATTCATGACTCGAATATCTGGGAAGAAAAGGCTTCCAAGAATTCGCTTGCCACCCTGGATGCAATTCATAATTGAACCGTAAAATTAATGGAAGATTAAAATATTTTCAGAAAGCTTGTGTAGAACTTCAGTTGAAAACAATTAAAAATAATTTATAAACGTAGTAAATTTGTTGAAGCTTTGGTAATTGAATTGTTTATTGGAATTTTAATCACATTTTTATTGTTATTTATTTATTAATAAAAACAAAACATATGATGAGTAGCTCATTAAAATTTACGGCTTAAAGCTATTCACTCCTAATTCAATTCAAATATGTATAATCACGTATCTCGAAACGCATTAAATTATATTCACACGAAATTATAGGCGAATACGTGGGAATATAATTACACGAAGTGATATAAAAGACGAACATTAAGGGCTACTTAATTCAGGTCCAGCTAGAAGGATTTTGAAAAAAACTTGCATTACGGTGTTGTCACATCTAAACTTGTAATTTACATTGGGTTTGAAATCCTTTGCGAAGCTATTTACTTTTTAATCATTAGACAATGTGTAGTTATTTTTTGACGTGTGCGGGGGAGGGGGTAATTGATAGATATACATTATAAAATCGGTTTGGTTCATAAAAAACTGAAATAACATTTCCAAACTTGACGCAGGTTATATAAGTTAATAACAAAAAAAGAGTTCTTTGCAATTAATTTTTACGTTTACACATTAAAATAAACAAAATATCTAGAGTGAAAAAAATCTGAGATAGCCATTATTATTATTTTTATTTAAATAAAAATTAATATCTCAAAATTTTTTTCAGTAATTTTAATAATAATTGGTTCACGTCTTTATATGACTTGTAGCTAATAAAGGAATATTTATAGTGAATACAGGCTTAAAAATGTTAAAATTGAGGCCAAGTCAATTTTTAATTATTTATTTATCAATAACCCTTACATTTATTAAGTCATTTTATATTTAATAATATTAATAATTTATTTATAAACAAAATAACACCTTATTTTTGCAAATCGGTTAAATATTAACCGAGTTATAGTCGTATTTATATTTTCATAGCTAGGGTTAGTCATTCTTAAGTAAATAATCTTGCTGATGGTTCAGGGTTTAAATATTCATAATTACTTAGACAATAGAGTTGAATAAATCGATGTAAGATGGCAGCAGTGAACAATTTATCAATTGAAAATTCAAATATTTAAAAATCCAATTGCAAATTGAAAAGCTTTAAACTTGTGATGGAATTTCTATGATGGCCGATCTAATCTCAACAAATTAAGAATAACTAACCTAATAATGAAAATAAAAATTCCATCATAACTTTATTAATTGTCAACCGATTTTCAAAATTAAGGTGTCATTTTGCTCAGAATTAAATGCTTAACATTTTATTAAATAAGAGATAATTTGATAAAACTAATAATTATTGAGATATAAAGGATTGAATTGAATGATTGACATAATAATAAAACTTGAGTAAGATACGAGGTAGGTTTCACAAAAAACCTACCTCGTATCTTACTCAAGCTTTATTATTATATTAAAATGTTTCACCTAGAACCAACACAACTCCTTAAATTTAGGAATAATTGACCATCATATTAAATTTTGAGATTCTATACTCAAAATAATTTGTTACTTTATCTATAGCTAAACGCGGCTTCAAATGGTCCTCAGATAAAGACTACTAAACTCATGGTCTCAACCAAGTTACGATTGTAGTATTCATTCAGGTTAAAGACGGCTTTGCCAAAAATTACATGTGGGCCAAAAAGTGCCATTTTTTCATTTAGACCGTGGGGAAATATGCATGTATGAATATATATATGGATGAATGGATTGTTTTTTTCTTCGACGATTTTTTCAACGCAGAAAAAAAACATATTAGTTTAACAAAATGAAGCGCTGATTAATTTTTGGTACATATCGACCGAGAAACATTACTACTTTATTCTAGTACTTTTTTATTTTTTTCTATATATAGTGAAAAATAGCTTAAAAAATTTCGATCAAATTTATTATTCTATTTACCTTGAAGACCTCAAAAAGATTATCTAAAGTTTTTAGGAAAATTTCATTTTAAAGTACTTTAGATAGTACTTTTTTAAAGTTTATATATTTGGTCGGTTTAATATAGCTTAAACTTAATTAGGTAAGAATGGAAAGGTTTACTCTGCAAAATGCTAAATTTGAGAGGAAATTTTATAAGTAACCACAGCAACAACAACTGCGTTATTATCATTTCCATTATTTTTGCTTAAGATCTCGACATCTAGAGAAATCGACTTAAAATCAAAAATAGCGATCGATTGTATTTCCAATGCAGAGAACTTATTAGATTTTGGGCTCTCTACCTTTTGAGCTTCCGGTTCAAAAATTCAGAATATATATATATTTTTTTCAATATAATTAAAATAAACAACAACTTTCTAATTATTTATTATAAGATGTTCTAATTAACGATAGGTACCAAATCTTGAAAAAGTTTTAATTTTTTACCTTGTTTTTTTTTTAATTAAAATTTAATGTTTTTTAAATACAAAAATAAATTATATTAAAATATTCTTCAACAAAAAAAAATTATCCCTTCGTAAAACTAATTGAGAGAACTTGTTTTATACAATCATTTTGGTGGGGGAGGGACGAAAGGGCTGATTTGAAGATTTTGCCGCCCACACGATCTACCGCCCTCAGGCAATACCGAATTTCCTGATCGCTACCGATGGATCAATCCAACTTTCGAATTACTTATTACTCCTCTTCCTTCTAGGTTAATTTTGACTTATATAGTTTTCACTACGAAAAAAAAATTCTTGGAACAATGAATAAATTAGCATATAAATATAAACAGAGGGACAGTGATCAGGTTAGAGAAGCAGGAAGTGCCGGTCTTGGAGGTTGTTCCATCTGGATTTGGACCAGGTTGACCAAACCTTAAATCCCGCGCATCAAGTGTGAAGTGTCCCTCCTCGGGAAGGTCATGGCTCCCCAAATGTCCCTTTCATCCAAACTACAATTTACAATTGAATTATATTGTTATAGACTCGGCGGCGACTTCATTTTGCATATCCATATATATTGTGCCAAGCAGAAGGTACGATTTCCTGGTTAGGGCTTTCGAAAGGGTAGTCGTTCGACTTGTCTTTTGGACTCTGATTGACATCTGCAGGTTGCCTGTCAGGATGGGCCGACCAGAAATGGGGAGGAAATGCGTCAACATGGCTTGAATTTGCCTTGAAATCACCAACGGATAAATTTCCCAAAACTCAACCGTTTTGTTTGTCTTCCACAAATAACGGTTATTAATTTTCCATTTTTCATATAATATTTATTGGGTATAAATAAATAAATCATTCAATATAATAAATAATGAATTCAAAAAAAATAAATTGAAATCAATGTAAGCTTTCGATAAATTTATTACCAGCTATTTTTGATTTAAACCAATAACATGAGTTTATAAATAAATCACAGAGGATCAAAAAATAATAAATAATAGGTTATTAAAAAATGGTGTAGGTACTTGTACTTAAGCCCCGGAGTCAGTTAAGCGAAACTAGTTCGGGTTTGTTTTACGGCAATTTTCGGAGATTTGTGTTAAGAGCTGCAGTTAAAATGGAGAACTATTTTATGAGCTATATTTTATATTTATTATTATTTTTTTTAATTAAAATTGACATCGAAAAAAAAAGACTTAAAATTTCCAAAAGTATCAAAAAAATTCTTTTTTTAATATTAAGGGCAAACTAAACCACTAAAAAATCACTGTTAAAGAGACAAGAAGGAGGTAGTTTTAAGTTTCCTTCGATGACCTACTTATCATCTGAAGAAGGAAGAAAGATCCTACGATATGTCTGTTTTTTAAAGAGTAAAATTGTTAAAGTAAAGAGAATTTTTGAAAAAAATTTTAGAAACTTTTTAAAATTTAAAATATAAAATACTAGGTAGGTTTCACATAAATAAAAGATCAGATGATTGTTTAGCACGAGACTATATATATTTCGGGGTATAAGCCCTTGTTCATGAGTTCACAAAGGACATTTTTGAACTCCTGAACATGGGCTTATACCCCGAAATATATATATAGAGTCGTGCTAAACAAGCATCTGATCTTTTGTTTATGTGAAACCTACCTAATATTTTATATTTTAAATTTGAAAAAATTTCTAAAAAAAATTTACTTTATTTAATGTTTCACCAAGAACCTAAACCATTCTCCCTCCACATAAAAGTAAAATTGTTGTTCCAAAATTTTTTTTATTCGGAATTCGTACTTTTCATCAAAAGAAAAAATACTCTGAATATATTTTGAGTTCAATACTTCGGGCAAATAAGACACTTTTTAAAAATGGCAAACAAAGGATTACTTTTTTAAAATCTTAAGTCACTTATCCGATTCTATTTAAAATGATAAGAAAAAAAAACTTTTATTGTTTAATTTATTCTTGCAGAGCCTAAGTGACTGTGGATTTAATATTCTTGAAATTTCGAGGGTTACTAGTCAAAAATAAAATAATAATTTAGTAAATTACTATTAGTTATTCACTACACAGTTTCGACCACCACTGTATGAAGGTTATTTCTAGGAGAAGGAATAAAACATGAGATGTTTTATATTGACAGCCTTCAGAAACTAATAGGAAATTAATTTAATACTGAGGATGGTCTTCCACTGGTAGCCGAAATTATATAGTGAATGTTTATTAGTAATTAAACTGCTGAAGCTTTTATTTATTGAACACGAATATATAATATAATAAAACTACGACGTTTCGATCGACTTGTTTTGGATCGTTCTCAAGTATGAGCAGAGAGCACCCAGTCATACTTGAAAACGATCACAGAACAAGTCGATCGAAACATCGTAGTTTATTATATAATTTATTCGTCTTCAATAAAATAATTATCTTATTATATTAAACGATAAATTCTTGTATATATATATAATCGGTTTCTTGAAAACGGCTCTAACGGTTTAGATGAAATTCACGGGTTAGGTGGTTTTTGGGTTGACAATTCGATCTGTCACGGTCTCATCTTCGGCTAAGTTGTTTTTGATGGGTTTTTGTTAATTGAAATAATTATTCACAGGTGTTTGTCTCGATAAAAATGTATAATTACATTTTTATTCAATTTCCTTTTAATAATTAATTGTTTTTTTTAATTATATATCCCACTAATAATTCATTATAAATATTATTATATATTAGAATTTGCCAAATTGATTAATTGGAGGTATTTTTTATTGTATATTAAATTATTAAAAATAATATTATTATATCACTTTGAGCTAAAGCAAAAAATTACCGAGCATCGCTCGGTGTTCCAACCACTAATTAATTATGTGTGATTTAACTAAAAATTAAAATTTTATATAGTGAATGAATAACAGTAATTTCAATTTTATTTGTGACTAAGTAACCCTCGGAATTTTAAGAAAAATATTATGGTTCAATAGTCTAGTATTTTTTATATTTAATATTACCACCTGATTTGTAAAGGACTGAGACTACTTAAATAAAGAAATTTACAGCTTTTTGCGAAGGGAATTTATCAATTGGCCTCGTTTTTCGGGATCACGTTTGTCCCGGTTTCCCCCTCAGAAACTTCTTTTAATAATAATAAAAAAAAACTACCAAAAAAAGAGCTAATCCAACATCTATCGTAAACCCAATTCATTATATGGTGCTTGGAGTTTGATCTTCTAATCATATTAGACCACTTATTCGAGCAAGTGGAAAGTGAAAATATTTGATCCCCGGCCAAGGGCCTAGATCACGTACGCGGAATGCGTCAGCCGTGAGAGATGGCCAGCCAGACTCCAAAGAACCAACAACGAGGGCAAAAGAACAGATCAAACCGCCTCTGATCTATTTCCAGTTCATTTCTTGCGGCGAACAGAAGCTGTCGATGATCAAACAACGAGATACTAATTAGGATGGGAAAATGCGGAAAATGAGGAGCAGGCCAGCGGGACAAATTTTTCACCTTTTGTCCTCACACAAAACCGCCCCTCCGATTTTCACCCTTCTTTATATCAAATCCAGAAATAAGGAAAAGATTTCGAAAAATCAATTGTGGGTTTTTTGGTTCGATAGCTTTCAAGGCAACTCTGGTTGAAAATGAAACCAATAGATTTAAAGGGGTTTGTCTGCCCATGCCCCCCTCAAACATCTCAAAAGAATACCAAAATTATTTTTTTTAAATAAAAGAACTTATTCATAGAAAGGGCGCGAGTAAAAGGATTTTAGGGAAAAAACGATTTCAGTGTGAAAACCGGTTAACCTGTCTTTTTACTTCTTTCTATTTTTTCTTTTTTTGTAAAATGGTGAAGACAGTTGACAGTTGATTTGAAATAAAAAAAAAAAAATCAAAGCGAAATAACTTAAAATAGAGATATCTTTTTCTAAATAACCGCCACTTATGATCCTTGTACAATTAGGGTTGTGCATTGAAAGCAACCACTTTTCACTTTTGAAAAACAATTGAAAAAAAAGGCTTGGGTTTACTTTAAGGCGGCGATTATACATATTTGTACCTATATTTTTTGTGTCTGTTTTCTAATAGTGATATTTTGTTGCTGTTTGTATATGTTTCAGCAATTCTGCAGCGGACCTCGATAAGCGCTGGTGGTCGAATGAAAATCCAAGGGGTTGCTACCTGTTTGTTCCTCTGCATGGACAGTTGTGGACTGCTTTACGGATCGGTAAGTCTTCTAGTAACAAAGAAATAGATTTATTTATCTTCTTAGATTAGGGATTCTTAAACAATTGGTCGTGATCCCATTTTGGGTAGAGTAACTGAATTTTGGGGTCGCGAAACATATGGCAACAATGACAATTAATGCTCAGTGCCAAAAATTAATTCAAAAAATTAAAGTACTTATAAAAAATTCGAGGTTTTTTTTTTGTTTTTTTGTTTTTGGCTTTTCAGCCCTTCTAACCATAAGCCAATTTACGATACTATATATTTTTTAAATGTTGTCTCTACCCTGGGGAGGGGGTCAGATTTTAGCCGAATGCCTCGAGTCGGATTCGAACCCGGGTCCGCTTGGTTATCAGGATGATACGCTACCGCCTAGCCTATCTGACCCCCATAAATTCGAGGTAAATATGTCAATAATAAAATTGACATTTTGTATAAGATACATATTTATGTGAAGCGGCGTTCTCAGTATGGGCGATTATAAAATAAAAATACAGATCAAATTTTAAAAATGCTAAAGTTCTGTTTGATTCTTCATTTAATAACAAGCAAATCCATCTCATCATATTTAGATTTAATAATAATTGTAATTATGTAGCTTTAATAAATGATAGAATTGGTGGGGCGCGGTAACTTCCTTATTTTAAAAAATCATAACACAAAAAGTATTGGCAGTATCGATTTAATTCTGTTTTCTATATACAGAGATACATTTAAAGTTTTATTTCATTAGGTTTTAAAAACGACATCTCGAAGGTGGCCACCGTCCTTGTCAATACACTGAGATAGCCGAACTGAAATTCCTGTCCACATTTTCCAGAATATCTGTGCCTATGTCGGCAATATCAGCACGAATATTGTCCTTCAGTTGAACAAGGGTCCTTGGACGATTCGTGTAATCCAAAGATTTAAGGAAATAGTCACAGGCGACCGCTTCAAAATAAATTTACTAGTTAAAATAAATATAATATGGGGTCGCAAAAAATTTATCAGTCAAAATGGGGTCGCGATTTAAAAATGTTTAAGTAGCGCTGTTTTAGATCATAAGCACTTTTTTTAAATACTTTTACCAACATAATCAAAAGGATGTGGCCATTTTTTTTACCTAATTTTAAAAACCACTACTTATATTATACTCTATATGTACAAAGTTATCTATTAGTATATAACTGCTATAATTGTGTTATTCGTAATATTTTTAAAATTACTCCAAGCGTTCGAGAGTTACCTATGTTGGAACATACAACCAGGGCTGTAGTGGAGGCTATACGGCGGTATACGGCATGGTTTGATCTAAGCAAATAGCGTATACTGTGCTATTTGAAAATTAAAAAAAAAATTAGATATTATTTTTTTGGATATTTACACATTAATATTTTAATTGTTTTAATTTGGGTTTAAAATGATAGTTTTTTAATAAATAATAACCCCCCCCCCCCCCCTCCCCGAATAAAACATTTTATTTTATTATATTATTATATACTAGCAGTGAGCTCCACAGTGAGTTTTAAAATAATAAAATAAATTTCTATAATTTTAATAAATTTGATTTGTCATGAATATTAAAAAAAATCACGTCGGCGTCGTCGCGCAAGCGATTATAATAAGTATAGATATAGTTAGATAAAGATAGCGTATACTCTCTGATTTTATATTTTTAAAAAATTCAATATTTGAAAAATAACGAAACTAATGCCGATTTCGATGAAATTTGCAAAAATAAGCGAAGATTAAAATAAAATTTCAAAAAATGAAAGATACTTTTTTGGACAGCATCGCGTGGTTGAAAAGTCACCAATCGCCACTAAACCTAAGATATATAAATATAATTTTAGGTACTTAGAAGATTCAACGCTGATTTATAGTGTTATATAATTATTTTTATTATAGAATCGTTCTTAAAATTATATTATTCTATACTTAAAGGAATCGTAGGGAGTTGGACAAGACTTTAAATTAAATTAAATACAAGTTTTGATTAAATATGCCATACGTTTCGTTGCTGTTTTGCAACTTCTTCAGTGGCTCATTTATTAAACTTATTTGTCAGGATTTTTTACTAGGAGAAAAAACATTTCACAATATTCTTTTTCTATCACAATTCATTCAATTCATCAACTAACATAAAATATAAACTTTTAAACAAATTAATTGTTTTTTTTGTCAAAAAACTAAAAGAATCAAATTGAACAAAGAAATTTTTTTTTTTATTTATTTATTTTAAGATGTCATTAAGAAGATTATTATGTACTCAACATTACAGTACATAATAATCTTCTTAATGACATCTTAAAATAAATAAAAAAAAAAAAATTCTTTGTTCAATTTGATTCTTTTTAGTTTTTTGACAAAAAAACAATTAATTTGTTTAAAAGTTTATATTTTATGTTAAAATAAATAAAAAAATAATAAAATAAATAAAAAAAAAAAAATTTCTTTGTTCAATTTGATTCTTTTAGTTTTTTGACAAAAAACAATTAATTTGTTTAAAAGTTTATATTTTATGTTAGTTGATGAATTGAATGAATTGTGATAGAAAAAAGAATATTGTTTGAAATTAAAGGAATCGTAGGGAGTTGGACAAGACTTTAAATCAAATCAAATACAAGTTTCGATTAAATATGCCATACGTTTCGTTGCTATTTTGCAACTTCTTCAGTGGCTGAAATAGTGAAACAAAGCCATTAGACATCTTTTTATTGATCATTTTTACAAAGTTCAATGGTATGTTTGGTTAGTTTTTCTCACCTCATTTATTAAACTTATTTGTCAGGATTTTTTACTACGAGAAAAAACATTTCAAACAATATTCTTTTTTCTATCACAATTCATTCAACTCATCAACCAACATAAAATATAAACTTTTAAACAAATTAATTGTTTTTTGTCAAAAAACTAAAAGAATCAAATTGAACAAAGAATTTTTTTTTTTTATTTTTATTATTTATTTTAAGATGTCATTAAGAAGATTATTATGTACTAAGATATCTTTTAAGAAGTGCATTGATTATTTATTTTTTTATATTATAATATTCAATCTAGCAACTATCGACCCCTCTTGGTCAACTCCTGAATCCGACAAACAATTTACTTTTTTTAAAAATAATCTTTTTTTTTCTCCTACTTTACTATTTAAAATATACATTTGATAATTTATTTACATTATTGTCTTAATTCAAATAATAATAATGAATTGGGGGGTCGGGTAGGCTAGGCGGTAGCATGTCAGCCAGCTAACCAAGAGGACCCGAGTTCGAATCCGGCTCGAGGCATCCGGCTAAAATCTGACCCCGAGGTAGAGACAAATTTAAAAATAAAAATAAATAGTATCGTAAATGGCTTATGGCTACCATGGCCGAAAAGCCAAAAAAAAAAAAAAATAATGAAGAAGTTGCAAAAAATATTTAATCGAAACTTGTATTTGATTTGATTTAAAGTCTTGTCCAACTCCCTACGATTCCTTTAATTATTAATCATGGACACGAATAATGAAATATTGTTTGAAATGTTTTTTCTCGTAGTAAAAAATCCTGACAAATAAGTTTAATAAATAATGAGCCAGTGAAGAAGTTGCAAAACAGCAACGAAACGTATGGCATATTTAATCAAAACTTGTATTTAATTTAATTTAAAGTTGGTTAATGTCCATTCTTTATTTAAATAAAATTAACAAATTAATAGGTGTTTTGGACAAATTTTATATTTTATTAATTTTTGCACAACGTTTCGTCCGTACTTGATAAAGTCCGGAAACGGACGAAACGTTGTGCAAAAATTAATAAAATATAAAATTTGTCCAAAACACCTATTAATTTGTTAATTTTATTAAATTTAAAGTCTTGTCCAACTCCCTACGATTCCTTTAATTATTAATCATGGACACGAATAATGAAATATTATTCTATACCTTACAAGTTTCGACAGCTATTATCTACTTTAATATTTCTGCTTTTTAATTTTAATTTTTTAGACACATAATTTAAAATCGTTAATATATTTTAGTATTGATTTGAAATTAAAGAAACTTGTTAATTTGAAGTTTTGATATTTCTAAGCTGAATGATCTGGTAAAGGGCGGGCAATTCCCCCTTGCATAAACTTGGTCTCTTTATCCCTGTTCTCAAGATGAAATTTCCAATTATTTGATAAACGGCTCTCTTTTTCTGGGACAGACCGACTGACGTCTCTCTTTTTCATTTCCCGCCCCCATTTATTTTTGACAATCCTATAATTGATAATAATAACTTTTAATTATCACTCTGACTGGAATTTAATTTATTCCCCTGTCAGAGATCCTGTATGTCGTGCGTTGGTTGGTTCTCTCTCAAAAAATGAAGTGAGTGCTCATAGAAAGTGTTTCCCGGCAGATAACACGAGGTGACAGGCTTATGGATTGGTCCAGATGGACTTCTGGGTGGCTGGCTTCATCTCTTTCAGGTGCTCTATGCGCCCGTCTCGTCATTTTGACAAACGCTTTCGAATTTCAGCCGATTTCCGTCGAAACGGATATAAATGGACCTTTCACACGAACAAGGTTGCTCTATCAAGGGGAGGAACAGTTTCCATCAACAGGCTTTTAGTCCGGTCTTTATATCTACATACCTACCTATTCATATACATATATCTCATATACACACAGACGCGTTTTTTTTTTTTTTTTTTTTTTTTGTAAATCTTCCCACAATTAAAATTAAAAAAAAAATAATGATTGGAATACCCGGGTTCGAATCCGACTCGAGGCATCCAGCTAAAATCTGGCCCCGGGGGTAGAGACAAATTTAAAAAAAAATATAACTAGTATCGTAATTAGGCTTATGGCTAGAAAGGGCGAAAAGCCAAAAAAAAAAATGATTGGAATAATAAAAAGACATTGTTGTAAATATGGATATGGGTCGGGAGTGTTGACTAGATGCCCAAATTATTGAAAAAATAATATATAGTGCCTGGAGCACCGAGCGATGCTCGGTAACATTTTGACTCTAAATAGTTTAAGTTTCAAATTTCAAGGCTCTGCGACTTCCCGAAGACGAGATATGAACGATTAAAATATTTATTTTGCGACATGACTAATTACACCCCCTTCCTTTATTTCAATCGTATTAAAATCTATACACAAGTAATAACTCATAACGCTTGATAAGTATACGTATTAAAAAAAAAATTGTTTCTGCCGTTTTTGAGAAAGTGTTCCGATTTCAAGCAAAAGTTTCCTGTACTCCTTCTAGCCTATATCGAGCTTAAGTTTCGAATTTCGTACCTATGAGATTTATAGTTGCGATACGCAGGGGTGGTACATTCTTACGTTTTTTTTTTATCATAAAACTACTTGAATTTTCTGCAAAGTGATATCTTAATAATTAACATAAGATATTTAAAAAAAAATTAACAAAAAGTTTTGCTTATATTATTACTTAATTGTTTTTTTTTTTTAAATTTTAAAACCCACTATAAGATTATAATAAATATTAGTATATTTTAATATATATATTAAACTCATCAAATTGGGAGGAGGAGAGGGAAGGATACCAATCGATTTGATTGGGGAATAATGGAATTTAAATAATTATCGGAAAAGAGGGTTTTTTATCTAATTAGATTTTTCCTCTTATTAAAAACAAGGACTAAAGATTAATAAGGACACTCGATGGTGGAGAAGCAATCTCCGAAATCGAAGCTAAAATACAAGGTATACATTAATTAATGTAAAATAATTGGTTTAATAAAATTTATAAAAAAAAAAAAAAAAAAAAAAAAAAAAAAACTCATCAAATTGAGGAGGATGGAGAGGGAGGAGATACCAATCGATTTGATTGGGGAATAATGAAATTTAAATAATTATCGGAAAAGAGGTTTTTTTATCTAATTAGATTTTTCCTCTTATTAAAAACAAGGACTAAAGATTAATAAGGACACTCGATGGTGGAGAAGGAATCTCCGAAATCGAAGCTAAAATACAAGGTATACATTAATTAATGTAAAATAATTGGTTTAATAAAATTTATAAAAAAAAAAAAAAAAAAAAAACTCATCAAATTGGGAGGAGGAGAGGGAAGGATACCAATCGATTTGATTGGGGAATAATGAAATTTAAATAATTATCGGAAAAGAGGTTTTTTTATCTAATTAGATTTTTCCTCTTATTAAAAACAAGGACTCAAGATTAATAAGGACAGTCGATGGTGGAGAAGCAATCTCCGAAATCGAAGCTAAAATACAAGGTATACATTAATTAATGTAAAATAATTGGTTTAATAAAATTTATAAAAAAAAAAAAAAAAAAAAAAACTTATCAAATTGGGAGGAGGAGAGGGAAGGATACCAATCGATTTGATTGGGGAATAATGGAATTTAAATAATTATCGGAAAAGAGGTTTTTTTATCTAATTAGATTTTTCCTCTTATTAAAAACAAGGACTCAAGATAAATAAGGACACTCGATGGTGGAGAAGCAATCTCCGAAATCGAAGCTAAAATACAAGGTATACATTGATTAATGTAAAATAATTGGTTTAATAAAATTTATAAAAAACTCATCAAATTGATGGAGAGGAGGAGAGGAGAGGTGGAGAATTCCGATTGATTTGATCGGAAGGATTAATTGGATGGATTAATTTCCGCAATATGCTATTGGAATAATTATCGGAAAAGAGGTTTTTTTATCTAATTAGATTTTTCCTCTTTTAAAAACAAGGACTAAAGACGAATAAGGACACTCGATGGTGGAGAAGCAATCTCCGGAATCGAAGCTAAAATACAAGGTATACATTAATTAATGTAAAATAATTGGTTTAATAAAATTTATAAAAAAAAAAAAAAAAAAAAAAACTCATCAAATTTAAATGGATGGTGAGATAGATGGGAATTGGATTGGAGGTTTACACTCGACTACAATCGACTTGATTGGGGAATAATGGAATTGAAATAATTATCGGAAAAGAGGTTTTTTTATCTAATTAGATTGTTCCTCTTATTAAAAACAAGGACTAAAGATGAATAAGGACACTCGATGGTGGAGAAGTGATCTCCGGAATCGAATCAAAAAATACAATGTATACATTAATTAATGTAAAATAATTGGTTTAATAAAATTTATAAAAAAAAAAAACTCATCAAATTGAATTGAAGTGGGAGAGACAGATTGAAAACCAATCGACTTGATTGGGGAATAATGGAATTGAAATAATTATCGGAAAAGAGGTTTTTTTATCTAATCAGATTTTTCCTCTTATTAAAAACAAGGACTAAAGATGAATAAGGACACTCGATGGTGGAGAAGTAATCTCCGGAATCGAAGCAAAAAATACAATGTATACATTAATTAATGTAAAATAATTGGTTTAATAAAAATTATAAAAAAAAAACTCATCAAATTGAAGTCGTTGGAGAGATGAAGGAGGGGGGATTGATTACCAATCGACTTGATTGGGGAATAATGGAATTGAAATAATTATCGGAAAAGAGGTTTTTTTAGCTAATTAGATTTTTCCTCTTATTAAAAACAAGGACTAAAGATGAATAAGGACACTCGATGGTGGAGAAGTAATCTCCGGAATCGAAGCAAAAATACAATGTATACATTAATTAATGTAAAATAATTGGTTTAATAATAAACTCATCAAATCGGGAGATTGAGGAGGATTGGGGATTGAATATGGTATTGGAATAATTATCGGAAAAGAGGTTTTTTTTTCTTTAATTAGTTTTTTCCTCTTATTGAAAACAAGGACTAAAGATGATCAAGGACACTCGATGCTGGAGAAGTAATCTCACAAAATACAATGTATACATTAATTCATGTAAAATAATTGGTTTAATAAAATTTATAAAAAAAAAAAAAAAAAAAAAACTCATCTAATCGGGCGATTGACAGAAGGAAAATATAGGAATTGAAATAATTATCGGAAAAAAAAGGGTTTTTTTATTTAATTAGTTTTTTCCTCTTATTAAAAACAAGAACTAAAAAGATAATCAAGGACAGTCGATGGTGGAGAAGTAATCTCCGAAGTCGAAGCTCAAATACAATGTATACATTAATTCATGTAAAATAATTGGTTTAATAAAATTTAAAAAAAAACTCATCAAATCCATTAATTATATCGATTGATCTCGAATAATTATTAATCTCGTTTTTGCTCTCTTATTAAATTTTCTTTGTAATTCCTTTCATTTTTTTTTTAAATTTTCCTCAGTATATCATTTTAATTATTCCACTATTTTAATCAAACTACAATATTTTCATAATTTATATTTATGGTTGCTTGGTTCGAATAGCGGCATCTTAACTATTAATATATCTAGAGTTGTTCAAAAAATATGAGAATACTTAAAATACGTATATCATTTATTCATATTGAACAGAGATCGATTTCGCCATAATTAACTTCACCATCTATTCATATCAAATATAATTTCTTAACTATAAATATATCGTTTTTTCAGTGTAGACACATTTACACTTTGTTAGGTATGCTAACTGTAATTCTTTGTTAATTTATCAACTAATTATGTAAAATAATGTTATAATGTAGAATATATACATAATTGTTTTATGACTAAATAAATAAGTTTCTCTTTTTGCGTTCGGATTCCCAGGGATTTCGGATTTGAGGGGTTTCATTGTAATGTTATTATGTACATTATTTCATCGCATTTCTCCACTTTTTGTTTTATGGAGTTAATCAATTTAGTAAGTGGTGAATTCATATCATAATCCTAAGACTGGTTTGACGCATTCACGCGTCTTTATTCGACCTACTCTCAAGTCATAATATAATGAGACTCATTCAATTAATAGTATTAAAGAGTTTGGTCACTTTTTAATATCGAAAGCTCTAATATGACCAATTATTTTTTATGTGTTTATTTATTGCTTTTGTTTATTTGTGTATCTCTATATTTTGTATTTATTTATTTTTTCTGGTCAAGTATTTGTATTGAGAAGCAAAACAAAGTAACAAAATTGTACCTCTAAATTATTGAATTAATTTTAAAAAAAAATGATGAATCTATCAAGTTGTCTAATTAACGAGATGATCTACGAACAAATTTTCCAGTTCGTTTGTTTTTCAAACCGTTTGAGACCAATTTGAGAGAGGAAAGAAAACTATTGAAAAAAAAAAAATAATTAAGATAGGATAAGAGATTAACCCTCGGCGGTTTGAAATTGACCCTAGCTTCTTTATTGCCCCCGCCCCCGCCCCCACACACACTGTGCATTAAATGAATAGATCCCGTTATTTTGTAAATGAAAGAAATGACCATAGGACAATAGACGAGTAAAAAAGGAAAATAAAAACGTCACATACTCTCTCTCTCGTGTATTTTAATATCGTTTAAATCACTTTTGAGACGTGAAAAATTATTAATTATGATAGGTTAGGTTAGAATGATAAATTATTTTTTAAACGTTGCGTGTCTATATGAAGAATAATAAATAAACCCGGAAGATTTGAAAAACGAGAATTTATAATCAGAGATTATTAATTTCTAATAAATTTATTTTGATGCCTAGTATATAGTATGAGATAGTTATTTATTTATTTATTATTGAATTTATTTATTATTGAAGAGAAAGTAGCTCCACGAAATATTTAATTATTAATTTCAATGCATGCCTGAAAAATCATTTATTTAAAAGTATTTAGTAAAATCGTATATCTTGGTTTTGTGTTGTTTATTGTATTAAATGAATTCATAAAGATAAAACAATGAGGTTGTCCTCTGCTTGATGCAAATAAACATATATAGAATAAATTATTTTATAAAACAATCTCCAAACGTTTCAGGAGAAATTCTCCCTTTATCAATGGAATTTAAATAAGGAAATTTAAATAAAATATTTTTCTGGATTTCATTGATAAAAGTGGAAGAATTTCTGCGGAATCGTTTCATTTTTCTAATAAACTGTTTTTATAAAAAAATTATTTTATACAAAAAAACAATCAATAAATCATTTCAATAAACACATGGTGAATGTATAAATATCTACTTTATATGTTAGAAACTATAGTTTCGAAGGTTCGACCATTATCATCAGTCTTTTATAAAATTTTGTTGTAATAAACAGAAAAACAAATTTATCTACATTCAATCGGGTATTTAAACCCATGAGAATAGGAGATGTAATGTTTATAAATGGTCGAACTATAGTCTCTAGCAAATAACAGGTATATACCATATACATTATACACTCCTGGGCAAAATTATCGCACCACTTGTGATTTTCAACTTTACTTTTAAACAAGAAATAAAAACACAAAAATTTTCTTATATAATAAAGTTATTTCTATTTGTGAAAGATATTAATTTGCCGATGGTAATAATTCAAATTTACAAGAAAATCATAAGTTGGTGTCATCTATTGAATCCGATGGAATGGAATATTTTTAATTAAATGTCAGAGGGGTTGTTTTTCACCCCCTCGGGAATCGCCACCTGGACACGAATTGCTGTTATTGGCACTCAGGTTCGATTCCCGAGGGGGTGAAAAACAACCCCTCTGGCATATAATTAAAAATATTCCATTCCATCGGATTTAATAGATGACACCAACTTATGATTTTCTTGTATTTCTTTTTGAATATACTTGTTTTTTCATTCATAATAAGACCCAGCTGGGCTCTGATTAAAAATAATAATTATTATACTTAATATTTTTGAAATATTGTGAAAATCATAAGTGGTGCGTTCATTTTGTCCAGAAGTGTATATATGTGTGTGTGTTTATTCGCATCAAGCAGAAGACAACCTCATAGATTTATCATCTCAACAGCTCTATTACTCTCCGGCAAAACAAAATCGTTTCCATTAAATAAACACAGTTCTTTACAAACAAAAAAAAAACATGAACCTTTTATTAAATATCGAAATGTTTCGAGGAAGATTTTCAATGAAAAATTAGAAAGTAAATTTCTTTATAAAAGAAACATATTATACTACAACAGAAACAACGAGATTAGGCTTAAAGTAAAATTGAAAAACAATCTATTCTATTGTCATAAAAATCTGTTTGCCTGTAACATAGGCAACCACCAGTACACAGAATAGCTCACGTAAAAACACTTGTGATTTTTAACCGACTTCAAAAAAGGAGGAGGTTCTCTATTCGACTGAATTTTTTTTTTTTTTGTGCCTATGTTACCTCATATCTCCGCCAATTGTCAACCGATTTTGAAAAAAAAATTTGCATTGGGTCCAGTCTAGCTTCCGATTGGTCCCATTTTTTTTCGTTTTTTTTTCATAGGTATTAGACCTTTTTTTATTAGGTTTGTTTAGACCTAACCTCTTTGTTTATGAACCGATTTCGATGGTTCTTTTTTTATCCGAAAGGGGGTGTCTTAGGGATGGTGTCATATTAATTTGGTCAAGTTCTGATGATATGATCACTATTAATAACATCACTAAAAAGAGAAAAATAAAAATAATTTTTAAGAAAAAAATAAAAACAGACTTCAAATAATTAAATGCCACAAATAAAATACACTAAAAGGTATAAAATAATTATTATCTTATTTAGTTACAACTAAACGACGAAACATAACATGAAATTACTTTTTGTAGTCTGTGCCAAACATATACCTTTTATGAATCGCACTCGACGGACCTTACTTAGTACGTTTGGAGGATATGCTCGCTTATAGGTATAGTTTGTTTGGCACCGACTTCAAAAAGTAATTTCATTTTAATATTTCGTCGTTTAGTTGTAACTAAATAAGATAATAATTATTTTATACCTTTTAGTGTATTTTATTTGTTGCATTTAATTTTTTGAAGTCGGTTTTTATTTTTTTCTTAAAAATTATTTTTTTCACTAACTCTTTGTCAGAAAACAATTTCACTATACGACGATACATCAGTAATCTTTTTTTAACATATTCCTGGCTCAAATTAATCAACAATCTTGTATTTTCCTTTAACAATTAAAAAATTTTTTGTTTTGTTAATTGTTAAAGAAAAGTCCAAGAATGTTAATTAATTTGAGCCAGGAATATGTTAAAAAAAGAATACTGATGTATTGTCGTATAGTGAAATTGTTTTTTGACAAAGAGTTAGTGAAAAATGAGCCACTGAGAGAGTGAAAACAAATTGACGAAACGTCTAGCTCTGTGTTTTGAATTTTGTGCAATTCCCTGCTATTTCTGTTACAAATTTACTATGGATTCAAATGAAAAACAAACATAAATATTTAAAAAACCAACGATTTGGAGATTTTTTTTTTGATATTTTAAAGTGATGGAAAGGCAGCCCAAGGATAGTGGGGAAAAATTCTCTCGAATAAAATAGATTTTTTGGGAATTCATTTTTTCTCACTCAAAAACCAGGGAGGATTTTCCCTCAATGACCATTTTGAAACCCTGAAGAAGGAGGGAAAATGCTCCGAAACATTGGTTTTTGAGTGAGGGAAAAAATGATTGTCCACTAAATCTATTTTATTCGAGATAATTTTTCCACTATCCTTGAGCTACCTTTCCATCACTTATCAATTAAAATTTCTACCAGTCCGTCTTCGAGAGAAAATTCCTTCTATTTTTTTGATTATTATTTTTGTGACTAATAACCCATAATTTGAAAAACAATATGAATTTATTAGTTGAATAAAAGATTTCACTGTCGATGGTAACAGAATTGTTTTTATTTTAGGTTAAAAATAAAATAAAATGAGAGAGTCTTCTGTTTTTTAAATAAAATAATTTTTAATTATAATTAAAAATTATTTTATTTAAAAAACAGAAGACTCTCTCATTTTATTTTATTTTTAACCTAAAATATGAATTTGTTAGTATTAATAATGCATTTATTAATACAATTAATTGAATCAAATGGGAAGATTCCTGCGTGTCTGAGGCTGTCCATTTCCATTCGGATAAACATTCCACGTTTGGACAAATGACTACCCGTCTTCCCGGACCTCAGTGAGTCCTGAAGATAAAGCGGAGAAGATTAGAAATAAGGCGAGATGTACATCATGTTCTATTTTAAATATATTTTATTTATTGTTTAAAGATAATTCTTTTTTTCTTCTGATGATCGATCACCTCTTTAATAGATGGAAAAAAAGAACCGTAAGAGGAGTGGTCCAGGGATGCTGGACACCCATCAGGGACGGAAGGAAACAACGTGATCGAGGAATTTGATTTGGCAAAGGGTTCTCGCTCTCTCAAGACAATTCTTCGGGACGTATAACAGTTAGGACAGGCGGTAATCAAGATGGGTATCAAGCCAGGCAAGCAGCCAGGAATACGCTCTCTCTGTCAATTTATGACACGTTAAGGTTGAAGGTTCGAGGAGCAGAGCAGAGGCCAAGATGGAATAGAGATAAGCCGACAGACAACGCACTAACTAGAACAACTCTATTATTAGGGGGAAACACACCCTTATTTATGTCAAGGGTTAACATGAGATATAACGACAGCCGCAGAAAAAATTACTATTCTTCCTCCATACAATACAATATACGGAACTGGATTAAAATTCAATCTCTATAAAGATCAAATGTAAATATTTATTGGGAATGGTAGATCACTCGTATCCATAATAAGCATTAATTAACAGGAATAGCAGGGAATTGGATAAAAATAAAAAACAGAGTTTTTATTAAATGGGCCAGACGTTTCGTCGATTAATTTCGACTTCCTCAGTAAAAAAGTTTGTTTACATTTTTTTCAATTATGTTTTATTTTTAATTGGTTTTTTTAATTTTAAAACCCACTAATAGGTTTAAGCAAATATTAATAAATTATATTAAAATTAGGAATTTTTTGTTTGTGGAATGGGTGGGGAGGGATTGGATTGAGAATTGGGAATAAACCAATCGACTTGATTGGGGAATAATGGAATTGAAATAATTATCGGAAAAGAGGTTTTTTTATCTAATTAGATTTTTCCTCTTATTAAAAACAAGGACTAAAGATGAATAAGGACACTCGATGGTGGAGAAGTAATCTCCGGAATCGAAGCAAAAATACAATGTATACATTAATTAATGTAAAATAATTGGTTTAATAAAATTAATAAAAAAAAAAAAAAAAAAATTTGTTTGTGAATTATAGGAGAGGAAAACCAATCGACTTGATTGGGGAATAATGGAATTGAAATAATTATCGGAAAAGAGGTTTTTTTATCTAATTAGATTTTTCCTCTTATTAAAAACAAGGACTAAAGATGAATAAGGACACTCGATGGTGGAGAATTTATCTCCGGAATCGAAGCAAAAATACAATGTATACATTAATTAATGTAAAATAATTGGTTTAATAAAATTAATAAAAAAAAAAAAAAATTTGTGAATTATAAGAGAGGAAAACCAATCGACTTGATTGGGGAATAATGGAATTGAAATAATTATCGGAAAAGAGGTTTTTTTATCTAATTAGATTTTTCCTCTTATTAAAACAAGGACTAAAGATGAATAAGGACACTCGATGGTGGAGAAGTAATCTCCGGAATCGAAGCAAAAATGCAATGTATACATTAATTAATGTAAAATAATTGGTTTAATAAAATTTATAAAAAAAAATAATTTTTGTTTGTTTTTAATTAATAGGTTTGTTTACAAATAAATTGGTTCAAGTGGCTTTTTTTTATGTAACTTGGAAACAAATCTTATTTAATTTTGTTGCTGTGGTGGGGGCGAGGTGGGTGGTTTCGGGAGGGGGGGGGCAGGGGTTACCATGCATCGCTCGGTGGCTCCAGGTACTATATGTTAATAGTTTTTAAGGAATTTGGTGTTGGTACTTGGTGAAACATTTTTTAAAATTATTGAATAAAAATACTTGGTAGGTTTCACATTAAGATATAAAAAAAGATTCTCCAAAAATAAATTCGTTTTATTTTTTTATATTTTAATGTGAAACCTACCAAGTATTTTTATCCAATAACTATATGTTAACATTCTAAATAAAATTTATTATTGAATATCTGAACAAAATTCATCTGTTTCGATTCCCCAAAGAATCAGACAGATAGGCTTTGTAGTAAATTTATAAGAACCATACTATTCGGGAAATAGGAGAAGCCGCGCCCGAGCTAAAGAGTTGAATATACATAATATATAAAATTTGATTATAGGATCTGGTCAGGGGATCCATCGCTTAAATGGAGAAGGCATTTGCGGGCTTAATGCAGAAGATGTCGGATCAAACCCGGCTGGGTCCTGTATCTCTTTTTTCAACTCTTGGTTCACTGTCAAAACGAGTCTGGTCCCAATTGCACCAAAATAGGGCAATGACCGGATAAATGTTTCAACTTTCGCTTTCATTTAATGTTAACATATAAACATTATAAATAAAATTTATTATTGAATATCTGAACAAAATTCATCTGTTTCGAATCCCCAAAGAATCAGACAGATGGGCTTTGTAGTAAATATAGATATACCGGGTGAGTTTTTTTTATCTTAAGACAGTCTTATAACTCAAAAAAGGTGCATTATATGAAAAAAAGTTTCAAATAAATGTTTATTTATATGGAGGGGGAAACTAAACTACTGCATTGTTTGTTTACCTAGAACAAGCTTTCAAGGGTATTTCAAGGTCAACTTCTGTTTTTTAAATGGAAACCTATATATTTGTTTACATATTCTGAATCTACAAAAAAACTGATCAACTTTCATGCATGATTACAATACTTGACAATACCTCTATGGTAAAGTAAAAAAAAAATCTTTTTTTTTTATTTATTTATTGTCACTGGGAACAAAGGCCATTTAGACAACACATCAGTAAAGTGTTAGTAGGGTTAGTAGAGAGAGCCGAGTTTTAGACGGTATAAATTTTTATATGCTAGCAAGGCTCGAACCTGGAATTTCCGCTTGAACATAGTCATCAACGATCCTGGAGCGAGCCCAGCGCCTTAGCCAGCTCGGACAACCCGACTCCTCCACCCCCCCCCTAAATAAAATCTTTAATTTATAAAATTTAAATTCTACATAAGTCACTTAAGTTTTGGAAGAATCTTCGAAAAGTTTCCATCAAATCTAGTAAAAAGTAGATAAATATTTTATGAGATATTAATTTACTATGAGTTAGGTTTTCTAGATCACTTGTTTCACGTTAGCTCATAGTAAATGAATATCTCATAAAATATATATTTACTTTTATCTTTATTAAAGATGTTTCACATTGCACCAACACCACAATCTTTATTAATTATCCATCAAATTTTCTTTTATTGAGAATCATATTTTTATTGTCCTTGGACGGCCTTCCAATTAAATCCTCATATTTAGAGTCATTTTTGGGAAAATTATAGGAAACCAAAATAAGATTTTTCTACCCAGTTACAAAACGGTCTCGATAAAAGCGCTTAATTCTCGTGATGACAAGGAAGGAAAAACGATTTTTTTTTTTTTTTTTTTTTGAGATAGAGCCATCAGACCTATAATTCGTAGACAACAAATGTGCCACCCTATTTGTTGTTGTAGGTTTTTTCTCTGAGAAAAAAAAGAGAGAGAGAGATGGAACAGGTGACATTCCGATCGTTCACCCGGGATCCAAGTAGCCCTTAAAAAATATCATCAAATTTATATATATGTAGATATATATATGGCCTCGGAATTAAGAAAATGTCATCGGGCTAACAAAAAAATGCTTGACTTATGGATCACGATCTCTTTTATGCAAATTAATTAAACAGAGACACGGATTTGCTTTCTATCTAGGAGAAAGATAGAAACAAGGTTTGTTTTGATTTGGATGCGTTTCAAATTTTATTTTTTTGGTAAAGTTTCGATTTAGTTGCCCAAAAAAATCTAAATCTAAAGGGAATGTATAAATAAATAAATAATAAATAATTTAGAATAATTAAAGTGTCTTAACTAAGCTTAACAAAATGAAGCAATAATTAAATTAAGTTCATATTTACATATTATCATTTAAAAACAGTCGGTTTATTATGCTGGACCCACTGGGTCACAATCAAAGCCAAATTTATAAAGATAACTTAAACTTAATGTCTTAAAGAAGAATTGTGTATTAAGGAGGTTCGGACAACAGCTCTATATGGTTGATCTATGAAAAAATCTTCTGTATTTCTGCAGAGTGACAACTTATGCCTTCTAAATTTTTTAATAAAAAAAATTGTTAATAATGAGGTTAATTTCGAATACAAATCTTTGTTTTAATAATATTAATAAAAAGAATATTGAGATAAATTTTTTCTCACTTATAATTACACGAGAGCTTTTTTTTGCCTAAGTAAACTTGACATTTTAATGAGAATTTTGTTGCCTGGCAACTAAACGAAAAAAACTACCTGTGAAAAAATTACGAGTCCGTACGGACTCGTAATTTTTTCTGGTAGTTTTTTGAGTTAAATTGCCCAAAGGCAACAAAACTCGAATTATAAAATATCAAGTTTACTTCGACCCAAAAAAAGCTTGAGTGTAATTCGGTAAGACAATTTAATGAATCAATACGTAAATCACAAAATTAACAAAATTAAGACATAAATTAGTTTATTTAATTTAGAGGAAAAGTACAATTGTTAAAAATACAATTCTTATAAACAACTTGATAAAAAAATAAATAGGAAAATAAAAATAAAAAAAATAATCGTATAGGATCTGAAATAAAAACATAAAATTCAATAAGATTTGTTTCCAAGCTATATAAAAAAGCCACTTGAACCACTTTATTTGTAAACACACCTGTTTTGTTATGATTTAGACACCTGTTAATTAAAAACAAACAAAAAATTTCTAATTTTAATATAATATAATAATATTTGCTTTAACCTATTAGTGGGTTTTAAAATTAAAAAACCAATTAATAAATAAAACATAATTGAAAAAATAAAGCTAGGTTCAGTTTTGTCGCTGGAAAAGTTAGGTAAACTTTTTTTCGCTGTCATAGTGACAAAAACACCGTTGCTTATGGGACTTTTAGTGTATGAATTAAATTGTCATTATAAAAACATTTATTTAACACAAAAACAATTTCAAGAAATAGAGTTGGAATTCTACACTAGTGCTTTTATTATATTCTGTTGGCTGCAAATAACTTTTTATTTTTACATTCATGAATAACTAATTAACTAGACTGTCAAATCTATTGAAAAATATATCATTCGATTCATAAAAGTTGAATTATTGATCTGTATAAATTTGTGGAAAATGGAATAATTTCTATAGAAGTTAAAGCCTATTTAAAAGTTCGGTCCATTTACTTCCATGTTAAAAGGACAATTTATTTCTCGGTAATGGGGCAGACGATCAACTTCAAATTTTGGGAATAAATATTTAATACATCAATGATTCGATGGTAAAAATTTGAGACCCTGGGCAATGCAGGTCTTGGGGGCTCTCTCCTCTTATGTAGGTAGGTCACTAGATAGGTAAGTAGCATTTAAGCCAGTGGTTACCAAAGTGGTTCACATGGATGCCCAGGGGGTATCATATCATGATTTTTGGAGGGGTTTAAAAATTTAATTTTTAGGAGAGATATAAAAATAAATATTATATACGAGCTTTGTAAATAATATGATATTAGAATAAATTAAAATTTCTTTAAAAGTAAGAGTTTATTTTCTTAAAAAAATCCGAAAATGAGAGGTAAGGGGGGCCCTTTGTATCACTTCATGATTTTTAGAGGGGATCAAAAATTAAATTTTTAGGAGAGATATAAAAATAAATATTATATTCGAGCTCTGTATATAATATAATATTAGAATAAATTAAAATTTCTTTAAAAGTAAAAGTTTATTTTCGTTAAAATATCCGAAAATGAGGTGGACCCCCAGAAGGCTATAAATGCAAAAACTAACCACCCAAAATGGGGGAGGGTAAAAAATGAAAATTCTAGCCCTTTCGACCAAACTATGTATACAACATTTGGTTAGTTTTTGCATTTCTAGCCATCTAGGGGTCTACAGAATATGTATACAAAATTTGATTGAGTTTGGTCAAAAGGACTAGAATTTTCATTTTTGACCACACCTCCCCCCACCCTTTTGTCTGATGATGTTTAAAACAAATTTAAAAAAAAAAATTATTTTATGTTATTTTCAAAAATATAGGTATTCAGTTTTCAGCCTCCATTTACCATCTACCGTTTGTTAGTGGTAAAAAGCATTTACTTTGCGACATACAACCGGCCCTTAGTGATGAGCAAAACAAGACCAAGACCAAGACTGCAAGACCAAGACCAATTCTGCTCATCACTAATTAATATAGGCGGAGGGTGTGTTTGTAAATTCTTCTATAGGGTGTTTAGAAAGTCCTGATCACTTTTAAGAAAAATATTATTATTATTTTGTTTTTGAATATTAATATTAGTGATGAGCAAAGCAAAGTCTTGGTCTTGGTCTTGCTTTGCTCATCACTACTGACATTTTGTAAAATGTAGGGTATTTCGAAAATGTAGTTTTTTTTTGTTTAAACTATAGATAAATAAATTAATGTAATTCGAATAAAAATGATTCAGAAAGTAGCAGACATCCGAAAACTCATTTAATGTAAATAAAAAAAATTAAATATTTATAATAGAGTAAAAATGTGGAAAAATGCATGAAAATCTTTTTTTTAACCGACTTCAAAAAAAGGAGGAGGTTCTCTATTCGACTGATTTTTTTTTGTGTCTATGTTACCTCATATCTCCGCCAATTGTGAACTGATTTTGGAAATTTTTTTTGCATTGGGTCCAGTCTACCTTCCGATTGGTCCCATTTTTTTCATAGGTATTAGACCTTTTTTGTTAGGTTTATTCAGGACTAACTTCTTTGTTTATGAACCGATTTCGATGATTTTTTTTTATTGGAAAGGGGTATCTTAGGGATCGTGCAATATTAATTTGGTTCTGAAGGTATGATCACTATTAATAACATCACTAAAAAGAGAAAATAAAAATAATTTTTAGAAAAAAATAAAAACCGACTTCAAAAAAATTAAATGCAACAAATAAAATACACTAAAAGGTATAAAATAATTATTATCTTATTTAGTTACAACTAAACGACGAAATATTAACATGAAATTACTTTTTTAAGTTGGTGCCAAACATATACCTTTTATGAATCGCACTCGACGGATCTTAGTACGTTTGGAGGGTACGCTCGCTTATAGGTATAGTTTGTTTGGTACCGACTTCAAAAAGTAATTTCATGTTAATATTTCGCCGTTTAGTTGTAACTAAATAAGATAATAATTATTTTATACCTTTTAGTGGATTTTATTTGTTGCATTTAATTTTTTTGAAGTCGGTTTTTATTTTTTTCTTAAAAATTATTTTTTACCTCATATAAATCCCCTAAACATTTAAAAAAAAGCCTTAAAAAACCACTAAACATTCTCTCCCCCTCCCCCCCCAAATTTGGGCGAAAAACCCCCAAGTTGTCAGACCTGTCTCTGACAAAAAAAAATGATCTCTTTGTAGAAATTGAATACAGTGCTGAAAATTAGTTTAATTTTTCCGCCAATTTTTAAAACTATTATTTTCCTAATTCTTTTATATAACCCTACATCCTCCTAGAGCTCGGGTCTTTTTAATCTAGATCTCTCCAAACGACGTTGAATATTTTAATTATCTCTGAAGTAGCGTTTAAAGAAAGATCTTACGCAGCCTAAGCAATAATTTAGTGGGCGGAAGAGAGACTTATTTTTATTAGAATTTTTTCCAACATTTAACGACCTTTAGGTAAATTTATAGAGCGTTCATCAGATGAAAGAAAGCAAAATGAATTGAATTTATAAATAACGATTCGCATTTTAAAATATACAGCTTCTCTCATTAACTACCGAAGAAGAAGAGTAAAATAAATTATGATAAAGATATAAAGAAAGGAAAAAAGCCGATTACTCTAATGGAATTTATATTGGGATTAAACTTTAATAGAGGCGGACAATTGAATAGAAGGCGCTCTTGTTCTTTATTCATTGACTAAAGGGCTTTTGTTTTATTCAATTCCAACTTATTAACTAGAACATACTAGAGATGAAATAGTTTTCCCATTAACAATTTAAGCGAATAGAAACGTTGGAATTGTTCGACAGTGAAACGATTTGATCTAAGCAAGTTGAAACTTGGTATAGAGGTGTAGATTTGGAAAATAAATTTCTCTGCCAAATTTTAGCTGATAAGTAGAGACCGGATTCCTGTGCAATTGCATATTTTGTTTGCCGCGACATACGACCCAGGAAATCAATTATAATTTTTATTAAACCATTTATTTTACATGAATTTATGCATACATTGTTTTTGAGCTTCGACTCCGGAGATTACTTCTCCACCATCGACTGTCTTTGATTATCTTTAGTCCTTAGTTTTTAATAAGAGAAAAACTAATTTAATAAAAAAACCGCTTTTCCTATAATTATTTCAATCCATTAATTGTCCATTTCTTCAGTAATCTGGAGATCAATAATAATAATAATAATAATATTAAATGTATTGAACCAATTATTTTACATGAATTAACGTAAACATTTTATTTGAGTTTCGACTTGGCGATATTTTTCCCACCATCGACTGTCCTTGATCTTCTCGGGCTTGCGATAATGTTTTTAGTCCGTGTTTGTAATAAGAGGAAAAATGGGAGATCAATTTTCTTTTTTTAAATTTTATTAAACCAATTATTTTACATTAATTAATGTATACATTGTATTTTAGCTTCGACTCCGGAGATTACTTCTCCACCATCGATCTGTCCTTGATCATCTTTTTAGTCCTTGTTTTAATAAGAGGAAAAACTAATTAATTAAAAAAACTTCTTTTCCGATAATTATTCCAATTCCATATTGCGGTAATTAATCCGGTTTCAATCCTCCCCAATCAATCGGAGATCAATTATTAAACCAATTATTTTACATTAATGTATACATTGTATTTTAGCTTCGACTCCGAGATTACTTCTCCACCATCGACTGTCCTTGATCACTTTTTAGTCCTTGTTTTTAATAAAGGTAAAACTAATTAAATAAAAAAAACCTTTTTCCGATAATTATTCCAATTCCATATTCTTTGAGTTTAAATATTTTCAACAAATTAAATGAAATGAGAATTTTGTGGAATTTTTTACTCTTAAAAGTACATATTTGACACTTGGTATTTAGAGCTTACTTTATCATTTATTTCTTTTCATAACACTCCTTTCAAATATAATCTTTTGTGATCAATTTAATTTTTAGTAGTGCAAAAAATTTATTTTGCAATCTTTTACTGGATATATTATTTGCATATTTCAACTTATTCTGCATATTACTTGCATATTTCAGCATTTTGAACTGCAAATTTTATGGCATATTTTGGCAGCTTTTACTGCATAAAAATCCGGTCTCTACTCATAAGTTACAAACGTTCAATAACCCCCTATTTTAATTCTTTCTAATTTTAACTGAATTTTAAACTGGAAGGTTGCTGATTTTTGCCAATATATTTCGAATGGGAAGCTGTCACCCCCCTCCCATCCGCTCTTCTTTGTATACTACCTACTTATATTGTATTGAAAATTTTTTTGCCGAGAGTAACAGAATTTTTATATTTCGAAGAGACAATATAAGAATGTGTCTTCTCCACTGGAATTATAAATTTTCATTTATTTATAACGAGACTATAGTTTCATTCATAAATTAATTCCTGTGAATCCATTGTAATAGACTGATGAAGAGACAGCCTCGAAACTATAGTCTCGTTATAAATGGATAGAATTTATAATTCCAGCAGAAGACACACTCTTTTATTGTCTCCTTCAATACTTATATTGTATTAATAAATCTTTCCGATAAAATAATCAATTATTTTATTAAATATATAAAAATTCTTTCATGAATCAAAATGATGTTTTGTTTGAGGGGGAGAATGACCTTATGTATCGTGATATGGGGGCTTAAAAAATAATAAATATTTCAAGAAAATTTATAGGTAATTCATAAATCTTGAAATAGATTTTTATTAGAAATTCTCTTGACCCTACAACAGAAGAATAATATCCAAAAATGAAATAAATAATCTATAATAGAATTGTATAGTTATAATTTTAAGACCATTGTAAAATAAATAATAATAAATATTATATATTTGATAAAATTCAAATTACCTATCTAAATATCTATTATATGAATAATAATAATAATTATCTATTTTATGAATAAAATAAATTTCGAAATCTTGACATTTATATAGCATGGAGTTTTTTTTTTACAATCAAACTATGTTTTGAAATAAAAATTTAAATTTTTTAAATAGCTAATTTTACTTAAAATAAATTTGAAAAAAAAAGTAAAAATTATTTCAAAACTCTATAGGGTAGACCGGAGGCACATTTACGCACGGGATATGTTTACGTAGTCCACTTTCCTCGGAAACTACTGAAATTAGAAAACCAGCAGCCGGGAAGAGCAGCTTTTTTGTTAGTTTCGAAGCTCCTAGTGAGCTTACCTTTTAGAATCTATATAAATAAAAATGTACTCTTACGCTTAAGTGATAAGTTGAAGGATCTCCGAAAGTTCTTCACTGATTTCTTTGAAATTTACCCACAACATTCCATTCAGATACACAAGTGTTTATATATATATATATATATATATATATATATATATATATAATGTTTTTATAGATATCACTTACCTGTGGTATGTAAAAAATATTTTTTCGAGGAAATAACGCCGCAAGCCACTACTGGGGGTGAAATCAAACAAACAAGATGGCCGATAATAGCTTTTTGGAAATCTTTCAACTGATCAATCATCCTTTTTGGTTAAAGCGGAACAATTTTGACAGGTGCTATATAATTTTCTAATAAAATAGTCACATAATTAAAAGGAGACATTATTTTAATTATTTTACTGTGGAAAAGTATACTACGGGCCAAAATTTAGATATATTTAATCGGAGCACACCAAACGGGCGTATGTTGCGAATATGCTTCGATACGTCCATTGGTTTAGGCGTGGCAGTATACGAGTTAGTCACAACAACGCGTGGTCTGGTTAGCTATTATCTATATAAATTTTAACCATAAATCGAGACGCCACCGCGCCAGGGGCTAGATGACGCCAGGCCTTCGGCTAGTAATGAATAGACAAACACATGTTCCTTTACAGAAGAATATGCTTCTTTACAATAGGTATTTATTCGATTTAATAGCGTCATATTATACTGCTGTATATTTAGAAAATAAAACCATCATGACGACGGGGCACGTTTACTCAGCTCTGTTGGGTATTTTCTGTTTGAATTAACTCCGAATCAGATGAGTGAGGAATGGTGAAGGCAGGGTCTGATATAATATTAAGATGGTTTTTGTTTTAGCCTATTGCCTGTAAAATTAGAATTTTAGCTAATTTTTGCGCTTTAGTTACCTTAACTAGCTTAGGAAAAACAATTGTGATTGTGATGCAATAAAACAATTCCGAGAATGTTCAGTTACAGTTTTTTATCCTTATTGTACTATTCTATGATTAGGTCAATGCAAAATTTTTTCACACAATAAAATAAATGTTTATACATATTAATTTACTTTAATAACTATTTTTCATTAATTGAGGGTTGGTTTTGTCACAAAAATAATAAAACAAGTTAATTTTAATAACTATTAGAATTATTTAATTGATTACTATACAGTTTCGGTCACCACCGGTCAGGCCATCCTCAGTGAGCTCTAAAAATTGAAATGGAACATTTATTTACATTTTTCTTCTTTTATAGGGAACCATATAACACAAGAATTTTTTCTTTTTTACAATAATTTAAAATCATACATAATATCTCGTTCAAGAACCGGAATTTGTCATTTCACGGCGAAACATTCAAATTTCTTAAATCTTCAATATAGATAGATCTACACAATTCATTACAATCACACACACATATGTACATATATAGCAACAATTTGCACAAAGCGTTTACTATTTGAGACTAGAAACTATTTTGAATTAATGATTATATTAAATACTATTTTCAATTTTATTTTTTTCTAAGTATCTCATTGCGACTCGCCAATTTGTTATACCAATTAAAAAACCCATTGCAAATAATCCATTCTAAAAAACACATTATAAAGTTAAATTCATTCTTTATTTTTAATTTTATTATTATTGAAATATCAAAAAACACACATCTTCCTATTACATTTTTCTTTCCAAAATCAAACTACTTGTTTAATCAACATCCCAGTTTTAAGAACGGATTTATTTATAATGGGTTTTTTAATTGTATAATAATTGACAGATGCAATGAGATAATTAGAAAAAATAAAATTGAAAATATATTTAATATAATCATTAATTCAAAATAGTTTCAATTCACTAGTAAACAGCTTTTTATAAATTAGTTGCTTATATGTATATATGTGTGTGTGTGTAATGAACTGCTGTGATGTATCTATTGAAGATTTAAGAATGAATGTTTCATAGATGCAGTTCGGTTCTTGAACAGAGTCATGTATGATTTCAAAGTTAATTATAAATAAAATTTTTATGTTATATAATTTCTCTATAAAGAGAAATAATTAAATAAATGTTTCATTGGTGCAATTTTGAGGATGATCACGAATCGTGTTGTTGAAACTGTAGATAATCAATTAAATAATTCTAACGAATTTATTGAATATTACTGTTTTATTATATTTGACGACAAAGAATGGCCGCTAGTTGATGAAAATTTAAATCAAGTCACTTAAGTTCTGGAAGAAAATTAATTTAATAACTATAATTATTATCACCCTAAACAGTTTTAAACACATTAAATCAAATGAAAAAATTATAAAAAATAAAATAAGCCCGTAAATGTGCCCCGGTCTACCCTATTCTATCTGGGAATTTCTAGTGATTTGGTAATATTTTTATCAAAGAAATGTTTAAACTATAGAAAAATGATTATGTGTTGAAATGTTTAATTATAATTATTTATTGGACACACGAACAAATAATACAATATAATAAGATTGGAGTAATTTTTGGAGACGGACTGATAAGTGAATTAAGTGGATATTGATGAGGCAGTCCAAAAAAAGGAAGAAGATAATTTACACTATCTTTTTATTCATAAAACCGACGTTTCGGAGGATATTCCCTCCTTCTTCAGGGTTTTGAAAAGTCAGTGAAGGAAATCCAATGCGGCATTCCCCTCTGTCTCCTCTTTCAGTGGCAGTAACAATAATATCTTGTATTTCATTCTCAGCAGAATTATAATGTAATAATGATTTGGAAATCTAATTCTGCTGAGAATGAAATACAAGATATTGTTACTGCCACTGAAAGAGGAGACAGAGGAGATGCCGCATTGGATTTCCTTCACTGACTTTTCAAAGCCCTGAAGAAGGAGGGAATATCCTCCGAAACGTCGGTTTTATGAATAAAAAGATAGTGTAAATTATCTTCTTCCTTTTTTTTGGACTGCCTCATCAATATCCACTTAATACAATATAACTTGGACATTTCGATCGACTGTTATTCTGCGATCGTTCTCAACGAGGGGTGAACCGCGACCTAATATCGTGTACACCTACTTCCAATTCCACTCTTCATTTCCAAGTAGAAGACAATAGATGAAGGGGCATTATCTAATGAATTCCTAAATAATTCCAAGAGGGTGTACACCTAATTTCAATCGGGGCTCACCCCTCGGTTATCAAATATGAGTAGATGACCACGACCACCGAGTGCATCAATTTGAAGACAAGCTCATTGATATCTGCTCATTTCTTCTCAAAAACAAATAAAAATCTTCTCATTCTTATTATTTAAACATTGTAAGCCCCCATACTTTTGTAATTAGTTCCAAATGAAGGATTATATGAGAGTGTATCACCTGTTGCCTCTCATTTCCATTCTCTATTCATACAAAATAGAATTTTCCTCTATCTTTAATTTCAAATATGATTTTTTATTCAAATATTTATCTAATACAATATATATATATATATATATATATATATATATATATATATTCCTTCTTATTTTAGTTTATATACGTGATCAAATATTACAAGTTTTACTTATTCCTAGTGATAAATTTCAAAAAGTTTCTGTGAGACCAAAATCCTTAAGTCTATCCAGGGCCTTTTCTCATCAACTTCAGCTTGGGATTTTGGATCATATATTTTTATAACATTTTTTTTGTAATCATTTACATAAATGAAAAATAAATTTCACTCTCGTCTATGATTTTAACTAGGTATAGGAAGAAGGAAAAAAATAATTTAATTAATTTCGTTAATAAGAAAAGTGATGAGGAATAGAAGAATGCCTATCCTTCGGATCGGATAACAGATATATGATAAAGAAAAACACATTAGAATAATAGAATAATTATGTAAAATAAATAAATAAATAAAATACATTTACAAATTAAATTAAAATTTATTGATTTCATGCAAAGTGTATAATGTGAGAGTGTTGTAATTTTACTTCAGTCTGCTAAGATTGAATTGTCTGTTCGAAAACCAATAAAGAGAGAGGGATGTTTTTTGAAAGCCGATGTTCTACACCCACCGACACCCTTAAACTGATCATAATAAACATGTCAACACTACCGATGAACCTTTCTTTACCTGTTTAAAGAATTTATCTTATTTTATAACTGTCCAGTTGAAAAAATGACATAACATTTCAAAATGGGATAAGGGCTGAACCTTGAAAAGGGCCGCTTGTAATGATCGATTAAATATTTAAATATTGTTCCCAATATACCTCTTTTACAAAACAAACTCAAAAGGTTAGAAATCCACACATTTCGTGAGATATTCTCCCTTTATCAATGCAATTTTTAAAAAATTGTTGATTTAAAAAGAAAAATAGTATAGAGCTGTAATATAATACATTAATATAATATAAATAGATAATACAGGGTGGGGCGCGGTCACTTCCTTATTTTAAAAAATCATAACTCAAAAAGTATTTGTAGTTATTGAGTTAATTCTTTTTTCTGTATACAGGGGTACATTTAAGGTTTTATTTCATTAGGTTTAAAAAACGGCATCTCGAAGGTGGTCACTGTCTTCGTCAATACACTGAGATAGCCTAATTTTGAAATTTCCGTCCACTTTTCCGATTGAGGAGTTTTTTCTACCCAAACTCGAAGAAATGGATGTGGAGGGTGTGTGGTTCCAACAGAATTGTGCCACGGATCACACGGCACAAACTTTCATGAATCTCTTGCAGGATCACTTCCCCGAACGGCTCATCTCTCTTAGGGGCGATCTTCAGTGGGCAGCGCAATAGCTAGATTTAGCCCCTGTGAATATTTCCTGTGGGGCTACCTTAAATCTTTGGTTTACATGAATCGCCCAAGACCCTTAGGGCCGGTTGTATGTCGCAAAGTAAATGCTTTTTACCACTAACCTGAAGTATAGCTGGTAAATGGAGTGGCTGGGGATGGCCAATCAGATGACAAGCACTGAAAGTTCCTGTCATCTGATTGGCCATCCCAACTCCAGTCCTGATTGTACCAGCTATCACTTGGTTATGTAACTCGCCTTAGACAGCTAAAGGACAATATTCGAGCTGCTATTGCCGACATAGGCACTGATATTCTGGAAAAAGTGCACAGACATTTCAAAATTCGGCTATCTCAGTGAATTGACGAGGACGGTCGTTTTTAAAACCTAATGAAATAAAACTTTAAATGTACCCCGGTATACAGAAAAAAGAATTAAATCGATACTGCCAATACTTTTGTGTTATGTTTTTTTAAATAAGGAAGTGACTGCGCCCCACCCTGTATAAGATAGAAAGCTTTATATTTTCTTTGTAAAGCAACACTACAGATGAACCTTTCATTACCTTTTTAAAGTTTTTATCTTATTTTTTAACTGCCCATTTGGGGGCGGAAAATATGATATAACATTTCAAAATGGTGCCAGACCTTTAAAAAGGCCGCTTTTAGTGATTGGATTAAATATTTAAATATTATATTATATAATTATGATATAAGTTACTTTTAAATTAAATTGAAAGTTTGTTTTTGCCCAGAGTAGTAGAATTTTTATAAATTGAAGGATAAAATAAAAGAGTTTGTCTTACTCCTGGAAAAATAAAAGAATCAATTATAATAGACTGATGAAGAGGACAAAGCCCTCGAAACTATAGTCTCGTTATAAATAAATTAAAAAATTATTTTTCCAACAGAAAACACACTCTTTTATTGTCTCCTTCAATTTAAATTCTTTTAATTGAAAAGTTTTTATTTTGCCGAGAGTAGCAGAGTTATTGAATCATAAAGAGAAACAAAGAGGTTGTCATCTGCTTGATGCAAATAAACATACACATATATATGTATATTAAATATAGATATGTATATAATACTTATATATTATTTATTTGTTTGGTTGTTTTTTGGGTATTGTTTTATAAAATAATGTTTATGTATTTATTTTACACAAAAAAAAATTATTTCATCAAATAATATAACTTCTTTATGGTAAATTGTTTTAAAGTAGAAATATAGTTTCTTAGACAAATATATATTTAAGGGAAATGGAGTGATCTCATTGGTCTAAGTTCAGCCATTTTATAAATCATTGTCCTCTGATTGGTTGTGCTTATTGCAATATGGCCTTCCTTTTTTACAAATAGGACGTGTCTCTTTTTTTTTTAATTTTACTTGACAAAGCAAAATAAAATAATAGAAAATATAAATATAATAATAAAGAACCAAATAGTAAACTAAAGCAAAAACTTCAACGCCCTTTTCAGAAAACAAAATGGTCAACTTTATTTGAAAAATTTCAGGGAATTTCGGAATATCAATAAATCAAAAAAAAATTGAAAAGATTTTATTTTGCCTAAACTAGCAGAGTTGATGATTCATAAAGAGAAATCAATAAAGTTATGTCTCTGCTTGATGAAAATAAACATAATATGATGCCCGAGGGGTGAACCGCGACCTAATATCGTGTACACCTACTTCCACTTCCATTTCCAAGTAGAAGACAATAGATGAAGGGGGCATTATCTAATGAATTCCAAAATAATTCCAAAGACGTATACACCTAATTTCAATCGCAGTTCACCCCTCGATGATGGCTATATATAATATAAACTCAAAATATTTTTGATTGTTCAAATTATTCATATAGATACAATTTGCTTATTCTTTTTACAATCTTACATTATCAAAAGAAAACTTCTCAATTTTTAAAAGAATTTATTATATTTAATACATGTTTTGGGGCATAGTCGAACCCATCTTCAGTTATATAAGAGAAAAGTTTTGTTTTATAAAATAAACTGAAGATGGGTTCGACTAGGCCCCAAAACATATATTAAATATAATAAATTCTTTCAAAAATTGAAATGACTTTTCTTTTGATAATGTGTAAGATTGAAAAGGAGTGGGCATATACATGTATATGTATACGTAATATTTAATTTATTTGCTATAGACTATAGTTATACTATAGTCATGAGTCCTTTAACTTCGAAATACTTTATCTGTTATTTCTCATGGTTTGAAATACCAAATTTGATCCGCATGCATGGATAGATGCTCGCAAGCAAGCAGGCGCCCGCTGATATTACGTTTGACCTGTTTCTTATGTGGCTAGCTTGCTAAAACAAAAATACGAATTTATATAAATATTTTATTTATTTGTTCAAATACCTAATTGGTTCTTTACATGTAAATTCGTTTAGTCGTAAATTTTAAACTTTTTAAAACTATTCCTACCATCAGTCTCAAATTTCCGAAGAAAATTTCTCAAGAAAATAGCTAAAAACATCTTTTCAAAACCTTTTAAAGTTTTACAAGGTTTTTAAAATTAAAGTTTTTCAAGTTTTAAAGATCTTTAAAGTTTTTAAAGTTTTTAAAAAACTTTTTTAAACTTTTACTCATCATTCTCAATTTCTGGAGAAAATTTCTCAAGAAAATAGCTAAAGCTTTTTTTAACTTTATTAATCATCTTAAAACATTTTATAACAAAAAACCGCGAAAAGGAAAAATGACATTCAATCTAAAGAGCTATTCTGGCGGGATCATCAGTAGCCTAATTGGAAAGGCCCTCTTCGCGTAAAGGAGAGAGACACGGGTTCGAATCCCGTCGGGTGCTCAATTCATTTTTCCGTTTCAAAAAATAATAAAATAATATTCTAAATATGTAGAATTAACATAAGAAACTATTGATTATATTAATTAACTTTCGCGGTTCAAATTGCATTAATATACTTATTTGTCTCCAATATTGCCCCCCCTCCCCACACACACACACTCCAGAAAAAATTTCTGGACCCCTCCGTATACACACATATACTATAATCTAAAATATTACACAGAAGATACAATCTTCAATTCAATTTTCATTCTTAATTCAAACATATATTTGCTAATTTCGATCTGTTAAGAGGTATAAAAGGCGTGGATAGCGGAATATCACAATGATAGATAATTTTATAGATAAAATATATAAAGCGTTTTATTGAGGTTGCACATATTACAATAAAATAGAATAGTACATGAGGAAAAACAATATATACCAAATTACATGAATTCGAGTAGAAAATGAAGTGAGTGATAAGTCAAGTTAAGATAGCCAACACCGGAGTGGCGCTGATGTCATATCCTAGGTGCCAATATTATACATATATCTTAACACATCAAATATTAATAAAAAACAAATAATCAACTACGATAGTTTATTTATTATAATTAAACAATTTTAATTGCCTATAGTATTTCCTACTAATTCACACAAAAAAATCAAGCTAATTAAATTTTGTACCGTTATTGTTTTTGAAAAAAATGCCCCTTATCTTATTTCCTACAATATATCGGATGATATCAACAAAATCTTTCCCAAATAGGATCATAGACATAAGAAAGAAAGCTTTAACGATAAATTATAAATATAAAAAATTATCTCCCATTTCATTAGCTGGAAATTTGCTAACCGTCCTAAAAAAAATCCAAACTAGATCTAGATATAAATTATTAACTCGAAATCGATAGCGTTTAGTTATCTATCGTATGTATCGGTGGGTTAATTTAGCATGTTGATTTTTCCATTTGATAGCACTCAGTTACCCCTGAGCCTTCGGAGAGTGGCCAAACACCTGCCCAATTAATTTGTTCCACAGCAGAGAGGGCTAAAAAAAAAATAAAGAAGTTCTAATTTGTAAGTGTTTATCAGTTCGTTAATCGCCCCAAGAGCGGAATTAATTAAAATCCCATTTGCATAATCGGACTAGCGATAGGAATCGGACATATCCAGTCCCCGGGAGGTGTCCCCTACAATCTCAGCTTCAATTAACACTCATCAGGAAAAGAATCAATTTGTTTTTATTTAGGGCTCTGTACAAAAGTAAAACGGAACCCTATTTGTGTTGCTACAATGTTTTTCCATCTGTCTATCCGAACAATGTAGCTCCTAAACTATAGAAAATTCAAATATGTAATTTACATAAATAGAAATCGATGAGGTTTTCCTCTGCTTGATTCAAAATAAGCTGACGTGTTCTGATGTGAGCCATCCACTTGACTTTACCATACAACCTGGCCCCTCACTTATATTTAATATTTAATAAAATTAAATAAAGAAAATACCAAAAGCTGAATGTCTCTTTATTGAATCTTTCTTAAAAATAATAGAAAAATCAGTCCATATCTTGTGACCTTTTGTTTATACAGGGTGGGGCATAAAGATCTACAACATTTTGAAAGGGTATAAAAAATGCAAAAATATATCTAGAAAAAAAACTGAATATATTTTTGAAAAGAACATCAAAATATTTTTTTTTAATTGTGTTTTAAACATTATCAGACAAAAAAAGGGAGATGAGTCAAAAATGAAAATTCTAGCCCTTTTAACCAAACTCAGCCAAATTTTCTATACATATTCTGTGGACCCCCAGAATACTAGAAATGGAAAAACTAAATAAATTTTGTATAGTATAGTTTGATCGAAAAGGGGTAGAATTTTCATTTTTGACCCCTCCAAAATAAATTATAAATTTTTATTGACACACCCATCTGTAGATAAATACTTTAATTAAGAAAAAACCAATCAATTAAAGTTACCCGAAGATAAGACCCTGGTAGATAGATATTTCGACCCAAAGACCCCTAATCCGTGATTTTCTCGAAAACTTTAGAGCAGTTTTCGAGAAATCGATTCTATATAAATGTCATCAATTAAAATAAATAGATTTCCGAAATTTTGTTTTTTATATATTTTTGTAAATATATTAAAAATAAAATTTTTTGTTAAATTTGTTTTTTTATGTTTTCTATATATTCTTAAAATAAAAAATTATTTTTATGTCGCTCTAGTATAAACTTTATATAAATTTAGCACAAAAATTTCATATTTTTAATATATTTTCAAAAAATATCTATATAAAAAAACATATTTCGAAAATCTATTTAATTCCCTACGGGATAGATACATATTATCTACAAGAATGACTAATTTAATCTATATAATAAAAATGAATTTCTGTTTTTTTGTAAGCGCAGATCTCTCAAATGCCTGGACCGATTTGGCTAATTTTTTTTAAATGTTCGTAATAGTCCAATTCAGGTTAATACGTAAAAAAAAATTGGAAAAGTTGCCCGGAAAATTGGAAAATTCAGGAAAAACTAAAAAAAAATTCAGGTTAGCCAACATAGCTTGCCAAACAATAAAAGAACTAAACTAGCAAACTAAACATGTGTTGGCGGCCCTGTTTTTAAGATTTTTGAGAGTCATTCATTCTTAATAGTTCTAACCACATTATCGTTGAAGAAGAATTTAATACTGAATTTTTACAAAATTAAGTACATTTTTATTGTATAGATTATTTTATTTTATTTGATTTTCTCAAATTCTAAATATTTATTTTTTCCAAACTGATAAATACAATATGATAATTATTTTTCTAATTCACACTCATGGAGCAAATTTCAGCTGTTTAGCTAAAACTCTTCAAATTCCCTCAATATGACGATTTTTACCTGATTTATTGAATTTTTACAAGCCAAAAACTTTATTTTAATTTAAATTAAAAAAATAGAAAACAAAAACACCACCATGAAAAAATTTGAGGATTCAGAAAAAATGTCAAAGTTTTTTATGAGAAAAACAATTAAAAATGGTAATAATCGAGAAATTTTCGTTTTTTGCGAAAAAACTAATTGAAGATAGGTTTGAAAAAATTTTATCTATTTTTTTTTAAAGTACATTTAAAAACAAAAATTTAAAAAAAAGAAACGTCCCGATAACTAAATTTTTGAAAAAGTTATGGTTATTTAAAAAAAGCTATTTTTTCAAAAATTCCTAACTTCTTTTGAGTTGGGTGAAAAAATTTGAAAAAATTCTGAAAACCTTCTTTAAAAACGTTCTTTAACAACGCCAGCGCCTCTCTGGGGGAGGGGGTAAAATAAAACAAACAAGATGCCCGATAATAGCTTTTTGGAAATCTTTCAACTGTCAATATTATTTTTGGTTAAGGGAACAATAATTATAAACCTGGCTCAAAATTTAGATATACTAATCAGAGCACGAAACGGACATATGTTGCTAATATAGTTTCGATACGTCTAGTGGCTTAGGCTTGAAGCATAAGAGTTAGTCACAGCAACGCGGGTCAGCTATTTATCTATATAAATTTTAACCATAAAACGAGACGCTCCCCGCCAGGAGTAGGTGAATGCCGGGCCGAAGGCCCGGGCGTCAGCTAGTAGTATAATTATTATCAGAATGTTATAGTCTAATTGTGTCATTGTTGTAAAAATATTGATTTGATTTGGTGTGTTGATTAAACAAGTATTGATTTTCGAGAGAAAAATGTAATAGGAAGATGTATGTTTTTTGATATTTCATTAATAAAAAATTAAAAATAAAGAGATGAATTTAACTTATAATGTGTTTTTAGAATAGATTAATTATAATGGGCTTTTTAATTGTATAATAATTGACGATGCAATGAGATAATTAGAAAAAAATAAAATTGAAAACAGTATTTAATATAATCATTAATTCAAAATAGTTTCTAGTTCACTGGTAAACGTTTTTATAAATTGTTGCTATATATGTATATATGTGTGTGTGATTGTAATGAATTGTGTGATCTATCTATATTGAAGATTTAAGAATGAATGTTTCATGTGAAATGACAAATTCCGGTTCTTGAACGAGATGTATGTATGATTTCAAATTATTGTAAAAAAATTTTGTGTTATATAATTCTCTATAAAAAGAAAAAATGTAAATAAATGTTTCATTTCAATTTTTAGAACTACTGAGGATGGTCGACCAGTGGTGACCGAAACTGTATAGTTATCAATTAAATAATTCTAATAGTTATTAAAATTATTGTTTTATTATATTTGTGACAAAACCAACCCTTCAATTTAATGAAAAATTTAAATCAAGTCACTTAAGTTCTGAAGAAAATTAATATATAATTATTATTATTTATTTGCATCAAGCAGAGGACAACTTCACTAATTTCTTCTCAAGAATCATCAACTCTGTTATTCTCGGCAAACTAAATGTTTTTAATTACATGTATCTATCTCACTTTAAACTAGCATTTGAAAAAACATATGTCTGTAGCTTGATAGTGTTGACAAGTAAAAGAATTAGTATCAGCTGTAAATTGCGTGAAATAACAAACAGCGTACAAGAAAAAAGATACACCGAAGTATCTTAGTGGATTTGTTATCAAGTGCCATTGATTTTATTACACGCACTTGATAACGACCCTAAACGCCTAAACAGAAGCTATAGAACTCGATATAGAACAATTCTCACATTTCTTTAGCATTTCAAACAGGAGCTTCAGAAAAAACCAACTAACCTTATTTATTATAGAAAGTTTTCTTTTATTTATTTACTAACTTATTATTTCCAAACAGAAGAGTCTAATTTTTTTGATACCCTTTGGTAATTGGCCCAGAGACATCATAGACGTTTTTATTTCTAAATAATTCGACGATAAGATTTCCCGTTCTGGATGGAATGTTGTTCGTGTTCTTTTTTTCTCTCTAATTTCAACTCCGAAATGTTTTTCCGAGATGATCTTGGATCTTGCTCCTCTGATCTGATGATACTTATCTTATCTTTCTTCTTCTCGCTTTCATCATAATATTTATTCGATCGATTTTTATTTGGCAGTTGAAATGCCAAATAAATAAATAAATAAATAAACCTGCTCTCCGTTTAGTTGTTTATTAACTTTCCAATTTGAGTTTTTTTTTTAAATTTAAATCTAATCTTAACGATACCGAATCTCTATTGGAGAAGGAAGAAGGAGTATTTTTTCCTCCTTCTAGATTCAATATATTTTCATATAAAATCCAAATATACCTCTCAAAGAGAAACAAAGAGGTTGTCCTCTGCTTGGTGCAAATAAACATACACACATATATATCGAGATGATATATCTGTATATATATATATATTATTTATTTGTTTGCGACTATAGTTTCGAAGACTTGGTCTTCATCATCAGTCTTTTTTAATTATAAATGTTTGTTTTTCATGGAGTCAATATCGTATGGATATTGAAAATTTGATGTTCCTTCTTCACTGGTGGTCAGCCTAGAACTAAAGACATTATTTTGGTTCACATTCAAATATAACAATATGTTTCCCTTTCTCCTTGTTTTACAAAGAGATAGGCTGACAATGGAAGGGGGGTTTGTTTTTCTTTTTTCTTTTATCTTTTGTTAGCAAACATCTTAAGCAAATTGCTATTTGATAATTCAATTTGGCTGTTCAAACAAAGTTTTGAATTTTTATTGAATGATTTCAAAATTTCTAACGATTTAATTGCGCTAATTAATTTTGGGTTTCTTTCTCCTTTTAATATTCTAATTCCTGTTCCTTCTGTGAAAGAGTGATTGTTTGAATTTAAATGTTCCGCAAAGAGTTTTCATTCTTTTTATTTTTAAAATCTCTAATATGTTCATTTAATCGAATTTTCAGATTCCTCTCTGTTTTCCCTACGTAGATCGCTTCGCAATATTTACATTTCAAACTATAAACCCCTTCTTTTTCTATATTTGGTAATTTGTCTTTTTTATTTGAACCCAAATCTTTTCCTAGAGTTTTGAATACTGAGTTGAACCCTAATTTTTTCATTTTTTGTTTTAATTTTTCCGAAATTTGTCCATAATATGGGAGAACTATTTTATTGTTTCTCTTTGTGAATCAACAACTCTGCTACTCTCGGCAAAACAAAAACTTTTCAATTAAATTTACCTCTCATTATTGATCATCACAATTTCTCTGAGACTACTTTTGGGTTAGAAACATGAAATTTGCGTGACTTTTAGAACCAATCTCTTTAGATACTAAGAAATATCTTTCTTTCTTTTTAATTTCAATCTAAAAGAGGTTAAAACAAAGAAAAACACAGTTTTAATTTAAAATATCACAATTTTTCTGGAGCTTCTCGGACTAGAAACTTGAATTGTTTTAAGATTTTTAAATGCTTGCTAAAAGGACAGTTTCAAAAAATTTAAATTTTTTAGGGATGAAAAATAAAAAATTAAGGTTTCATCACAATCTCTGGTACGGGTTTAAAAAAATGTTATTGTTTTCGTTTTCCGCCTTTATCAAGATAATTTTTGTATACCCAGTGGTTAACATACCAGAGAGGTTCTAGACTAGTGGTTCCCAACCTTTTGTGGCCCATCGCACCTTTCTGGAGGTTTACTAACACCTATCGCCCCCTTTTCATTTTCATTGTATGCCTAAAGTGTAAATAATAAAACAGTTGTATTATTTTAAACAATTTTATTATCGTATATAAAAAGAACCAAAGCAGTTTTATTTGGATAATATTTTATAATATTTTATTTGGATGATATTGAAGCCTGCCTATTTTCTAGAAATTACTCTCTTGGAAAATTCCCACGCAAAGTCGAAATTTAGAAAAACTCCAATCAATGAATTTATTATTGACATCTGGCGTTTCCTTCAGTTAAAAAGACTTTCGACAGGACTTATTCTCTTAACCCAAAATATGACAAACATAAATTAAATTTATTGAGATTCAAAAAGTGGGAATTGTAAAGTCCCACCATCCTATTGTTAAATAAGGCATGTTCCAGCATCAAAGGACATACCGCCTGCTACTCCAAAATATTACCATTATAAAGAATTATATTATTATCAAGAAAAAAAATACTCTAAATGCAGCGTTAACAACAGTATAGTTTCTTTGTAACTTATTAGAAATTTGAATATTTTTCTAAAAAATATTAATATAACATTATTTATATTTGAGAATGAAAATTACATTTAACAACTCGCAAAGGAAGTGATTCCATTTTTTTGCGCGTAGAGTGTATTTTAATTTTTCCTTCTTTGAATACTCATCGCCCCCTGATAACCCAAATCGCCCACTTGGGGGGCGATCGCCCCCAGGTTGGGAACCACTGTTCTAGACCGTGCGTGCTAGTATAGATCCTTTTAGAAGTCGGTGTTTTCACTTTAAATGTCAATTAATAAGGAGGCTCTGGAGAGTGTACCGAGTCTTAGGTTTTCACATTTTCTTTTAGTTTTAGAATATGTGTCCCTCTGGATTCTTCACAAAGCTGTAAGTACGTACAACCGTCCTTTTTATGTCCATAGACGTAAGTAGGTATCTAAATTGAACCTGTACCGTTGTACTCTGTACGTGGTGTGCTGTATGCCTTTTGAAATATCAACAAATTTTCTCCCTTCCTCTTTAAAAAAATTCTTCTGGTAGATACCCTCAATACTGAATCTAGAGATATGTTGTTAATAATTATGTAGCTTAGGAAGCATGCGAGAGATTCGAACTTAAGCCTATTGATCATTTGCCAGAAGACTTTACACGCGTGTTTGAAAATAGAAAAAGAAAACCAAGAGAAGAAGACATGAGAATGTCACTAGGATAGACTTAGTAGACACTTTGCCAACACAAATCTACCGTCAAAATTTACACATTCTTAAACAATTTTCATAATTTAATATGAAAATACCGACTTTGTCTGATTTTATATTTATTTGTTTATCTATATATAATAAAAATGAATTTCTGTTTCTTTGTAAGTGCAGATCTCTCAAATGCCTGGACCGATTTGGCTAATTTTTTTTTTAATGTTCGTAATAGTCCGATTCAGGTTAATACGTAAAAAAAAATTGGAAAAGTTGCCCGGAAAATTGGAAAATTCAGGAAAAACTAAAAAAAATTCAGGTTAGCCAACATAGCTTGCCAAACAATAAAAGAACTAAACTAGCAAACTAAACATGTGTTGGCGGCCCTGTTTGTCAGATTTTTGAGTGTCATTCATTCTTAATAGCATAGATAATAGAGTTCTAACCACATTATCGTTGAAGAAGAATTTAATAATGCAACAAAGATTTAAAAAAACTATCTATTTTTTTTAAAGTACATTTAAAAACAAAAATTAAAAAAATAAACTGCAACGGATCGTTGCTAAACTTTATCCAAATTGATTTGAAATATTAATATGTTTATTTCTTTATTATTAATCAGATATCACTTGCAATTTGCAGTTCATGTTGACTTTAATTCAAAAATAATGATCGATTCTCATTTAACAGTCGAGGAATAACCATTCTACATTCGATTTTTGACGTTTCGGTTTTTATTGGTAGCCATTGGTGAAGACATGGAGGAATCGACTTAAAATCAAAAATAACGATCGATTCTTATCTAATACTAGAGGAATAACCTTATTGCATTCCATTTTTGATGTTTTGACTATTAATGGCAACCTCTACTGAAAACGTGGAAGAATCGACTTAAAATCAAAAAGACTAAATTCTTTTATGATAAACAACTTAAGCTTGAGAATAAGAGAATTTTTTATAAATAGATTGTATATACTTTTGTGTCTAGCAAAATGAATAATAATTGTAATTTTCAAGTCTTCTTATCTATAATAATACCTACATATAGTATAACTTTTTTTTTATTTTCCCCTTAATGATAACAAGTGGATTTTTAATACATTTTAAATATTTGTTTCAACTTATTTGTTATGAGTGTATATTACAGTTAAATAGAATCTCAAATTATATCTATTTAAGACTTTATAATAAAACAATTATATTTAATCTCTGTAACTAATAAAACATCAATAAAGCAGCCACGTGTGGGTCCAGGGGGCAAAGCCCCTTGCTAGTAAAAGGCCTGCCTATGGCGGGCCTTGAAGCTAGTTTCTAAAGAAAATCAGGACAGTATGTCAACTGCTACTAAATCCGTGGCGATAATTTTTATTCTATGTCTAAGGGGTTGTTTTCACCCCTTCGGGAATTGAATCAGAATGCCGAAAATGTAATCTAGACATTAGGCTTGATTTCCGGCCTCGGCATTGATATATGGTATGTGTGCAATTTTTTTTTACTCCAAGATTTAAAGTTCATCGTTAAAAATTTCGTTTACAAGTAATTCTAAATCTAACAGTCAAACCATAGACTTTTTTTTAGAATGATATAAAAGCTTCGATTTTTCAATGTTTTTTAAAAACCGAATATCATTTAAATAACTAATCCCATAATTCGAAAATAAAAATGCAAATTACCGATAGTAGTTTTCAAAAAGAAATCTCGAAATGTTGTCTAGTTGAACTTGAAGATACCTATATAAAATCAATTGACAAGTTCTGATGTAGCCCTCCACTTGACTCTACCATACACTTCTGGTTGAGTTTGGTACAAGAGCCTAGATTTACATTTTTTGACCCTACAACTCCACAATAATAAACTAACATACATTTTAGCAAAACAATTATTTTCTCAAATAAGCTGACCAGTTCTGATGTGGCCATCCACTTGAGCTTACCATACAATCTGGCCCTTCACTTATTTTTAATATTTAATAAAATTATTTCTAATCATGTAGAGGGGGGGGGTTAGTTTTTGCATTTTTAGACTTCATGGGTCCCACTGATTATGTATACAAAATTTGGTTGAGTTTGCTCAAATGTCTTAGATTTTTAATTTTTGACCCCCCACCCCCCATTTTGGGTGGTTAGTTTTTGCATTTTTAGTCTTCTGTGGTCCCATTGATCATGTATACAAAATTTGGTTGAGTTTGGTCAAATGGCCTAGATATTAATTTTTGACCCAGCACCCCCTTTGGGAGGTTAGTTTTTCCATTTTTAGACTTCTGGGGTCCCATTGATTATGTATACAAAATTTGGTTGAGTTTGCTCAAACGGGCTAGATTTTTAATTTTTAACCCCCTCCACCCCTGCATCGATATGCACCAAAATCTAATCAGCTCTTAATCTCAATGGACCAAAACTACGTGAGAAATTTGGTTTTGAAATTCATACTAGTTTTTGAGCTAGCTTGTCCACAAAATTTGGTACCGCACAGACTAACAGAATAACCAACTAACAGACATTTGACAAAACAATTATTATCTCAAAAAATCTAATTTTTTCGATGTTGACTTATTAGGGCTTTTTTGTAGATCGAAATGTCATGGTTTTGCTCAATTTTTTTAATCAATATAGTTTCAACCGTTTTTGAAATATTTTGAAAAGGCCGAGCTATAGAGGGCGTGCCGAAGGCTGCCTACGAACAACTCGTTATATATATTTTCTGTCGATATAATGAAATTTTATTAGAACTGTTTTTAACCGACTTAAAAAAAGGAGAAGTTTCTCAATTCGGCTGAATTGTTTTTATCTATGTTACTCGATTTGTGAACCGATTTTGATGATTTTTTTGCATTGAGTTCAGTTTAGTTTCCGATTGGTCCCATATTAATTTGGTCAAGTTCTGATTATATGATCAATTACAAAATAGCGAAAATCTCCAATTCATATGAATAAATAATCGAAATAATAAATAAAATCTTTTATTAAAAAAAAAAAACAATCTTAAAACATTCATTTAAAACCCTCAAATGTTTCGCGAGAACTTCTATATTTATGAATTGAATTTTATTATCATTTTCTGATTCATTCGCACCAATCTTTCTCTTACGAGATTCATGCAAGGTATTATATTCAGTCACTATTAATAAGATCACTAAAAAGAGAAAAATGAAAATAATTTTTAGAAAAAAAACCGACTTCAAAAAAATAAATTCAACAAATAAAAGAATAAGTACTCAAAAAATAATTTTTAAGAAAAAAATAAAAACCGACTTCAAAAAATTAAATGCAACAAATAAAATACACTAAAAGGTATAAAATAATTATTATCTTATTTAGTTACAACTAAACGACGAAATATTAACATGAAATTACTTTTTGAAGTCGGTGCCAAACAAACTATACCTATAAGCGAGCGTACCCGCCAAACGTACTAAGTAAGATCCGTCGAGTGCGATTCATAAAAGGTATATGTTTGGCACCAACTTCAAAAAGTAATTTCATGTTAATATTTCGTCGTTTAGTTGTAACTAAATAAGATAATAATTATTTTATACCTTTTAGTGTATTTTATTTGTTGCATTTAATTTTTTGAAGTCGGTTTTTATTTTTTCTTAAAAATTATTTTTATTTTTCTCTTTTTAGTGATGTCATTAATAGTGATCATATCATCAGAACTTGACCAAATTAATATGACACCATCCCTAAGACACCCCCTTTCGGATAAAAGAACCATCGAAATCGGTTCATAAACAAAGAGGTTAGGTCTAAACAAACCTAATAAAAAAGGTCTAATACCTATGGAAAAAAATCGAAAAAAAAATGGGACCAATCGGAAGCTAGACTGGACCCAATGCAAAAAAAAATTTCAAAATCGGTTGGCAATTGGCGGAGATATGAGGTAACATAGGCACAAAAAAAAAAAAAAAAAAAAAAAAAAAATTCAGTCGAATAGAGAACCTCCTCCTTTTTTGAAGTCGGTTAAAAAATAAAATAAAATGCAATAAAAGGTATAAAATAATTATCTAATTTAGTTACAAGTAAACGATGAAATTGTTACATGAAATCACTTTTTGAAGTCGGTGCCAAACAAACTATATAAGCGAGTGTACCCGCCACACGTACTAAATAAGATCCGTCGAGTTCAATTCATAAAATGTATATGTTTGGCACCGACTTCAAAAAGTAATTTCATGTTAATATTTCGTCGTTTATTTTATACCTTTTAGTGCATTTTATTTGATTTTTGAGTATTTATTATTTTACCATATTTGTTGCATTTAATTTTTTTGAAGTCGGTTTTTTTTTATAATTAATAATTTTGTTTTCGTCCCCAGTATTAGTACCCCTCCCCTGCTTCCGATTTTCCTTTTCTTTAATCGCCAACGATTGTGCCATCATTAACGTTCCTTTGTCGTGTTTTTATAAATTGCTCACCTTACATAAAACATTCCGCAGAGCATTATTAATGAATAACATTAAGAAAAAAGACATCAAGCCATTATCAAGAGGTGCAATTCATTAAATAAACATCCTAATAGTTCATGTTGCGTGCCCAAGCTTCTACACAATTAATTGTTTCTTAATTAAAATTAAAATTTATCTTAAATTTCATGCTAAAATGATGGTCTTAAGGTCAGTAAATCATTAAGAAGTTTTTTCTTCTTTAAATTATATTATCACGTTTTCGATATTGATATTGATCGATTATTTGAATTTCGATACATTATTAATAACATCTCTAAAAATGGACAAATAAAAATAATTTTTATAAAAAAAAAATAAAACCAACTTCAAAAAAATTACATGCAACAAATAAAATAATAATAACTCAAAAATCAAATAATAAACTACACTAAAAGGTATAAAATAATTATCTTATTTAGTTACAACTAAACGAAGGAAACCACTTTTTGAAGCCGGTACCAAACATACATTTTATGAATCGCACTCGACGGATCTTCATTATTGAGTAATGAGGACAACATCGCGTAAGCTCGCTTATATAGTTTTTTTAACACCGACTTCAAAAAGTGATTTCATATCAATATTTCGTCGTTTAGTTGTAACTAAAATAGATAATTATTTTATACCTTTTAGTGCATTTTATTTGATTTTTGAGTTCTTATTATTTTATTTCTTGCATTTAATTCTTTTGAAGTCGGTTTTTTTTTGCATAAAAATAATTTTTATTTTTCTCTTTTTAGTGATGTTAACAATAGTGATGACTTAAATACCTTGCATGCATCTCGTAAGAAAGCGTCGGGCGAATGAATCAGAAAATGTTAATAAAATTCAATTCATAAATATAGAAATTCTCTCGAAACATTTTAAATCAACATTTTAAGATTGTTTTTTTTAATATATAAAAGATTTTATATCTTATAATTTCGATTATTTGCTCATAAGAATTGGAGATTCCCGTTATTTTGTTATTGATCATATCATCAGAACTTGACCAAATTAATAAGGGGCCACTCCTAAGGTACCATCTTTCCGATAAAAAAAGAATCATCGAAATCGGTCTACGTGGAAAAAAGTTATCGCTGAACATACATAAAAATGAATAAATAAATAGGTATCTGACCACCTTAGAGCTATACTGATCCAAACGCAGAAAGAATAATTAAAATCGGTTAATAAACAAAGAAGTTATGGGTGAACATACATAACAAAAAAGGTCCAATACCAATGAAATTTAGTTTTTTACCAATCTGAAACTTTGTATAGTGAACAATGCAAAACAAATAATCAAAATTGGTTCACAATTGGCGAAGAAATCGAGTAACATAGACACAAAAAAAATCAGTCGAATTGAGAACCTTCCCCTTTTTTGAAGTCGGTTAAAAATTAGGTATATATATTATATTATATATTAGGTATTTCATAAAGCAACTTTTTTTTAAAATTTCTTTATTTTAAAATAATTAACCCAAAGGTTTGAGTATATTTTTTTTGAAAATTAGGTGGATTTTTTTTTCAAAAATACAACTTACTGTGAAAACAAAATATATCAAGAAATAATTTAATTAAGGTCAAAAATCTAAGATTTAATTCCATTGATGAAGGTAGAAATTCTACCGAAAGGTTCGAAGATTGTTTTTTATAAATAAAAGATTTATAACTTTTATTGACACACCCATGTTGATTTCAATCTTATAATTTTATTCTTTAACTAAGAATAATATATAAAATTTAATTGAGGGATCTTTATATACCTATATACCGAAAAGGGCCTGAGAAATTCAAATTTTCTTTTCAATTCCCTTTCACTCTTTAAATATTTAATTTATTTTTCATTCCATTCCAATCTTTTTCCTATTATTTTTACCCGTCTCAAATGTTTAAAATAATTCTTAACTCTTTCTGTTGTTTGAGGTGAAGGTGTTTCGTATATAATAATAATAACAATAATAATAATAATCCGTTGTTGGTGTGAGCGAGAGGGTCTTGAGGACCATAGGCGCCTCCTCGGCTATTTCTATGCTAAACTTCATCACCCTTCCAGAAAAGAATGTGGAACAAAAAGAAATAACCTGACAGGAATTTCAAAATTTGATCTCCCTCCAATGATAATCGTTCTTTTTTATGAACTTCAAAATAAATCTAAAAAAAAAGCTTTTATAAGATTTTCATCTCGATATTTTATGGGCATATTTGAAAACAGAGGTAGCGGAGTAATTCTATAGAAAAAAAATCAGTAGAAGGGAAGAAATTACCCTCTCGGTAGGGGAAAAATGTTTATTATATTTTTGCTTTGAATTATTATTCTTTACAAGGGAAATGAACCCCCCTTGAGGAATTATATAATATTCTTATTGAACATAAAACACTTTTTTAATACCTTTCACATATACACGAATACAAAATATTTACCTATAGTAAAAAAAAACTCGCTTTAATATCAAAATGTATTAAAAATTAGAAAATTAATTCTTCTTCAGTAGATAAAAAATGTCCATAAAAACATAATACTAAATAAAATCATGTGACCTTATATTTTTAACCGACTTCAAAAAAGGAGGAGGTTCTCTATTCGACTGAATTTTTTTTTTTGTGTCTATGTTACCTCATATCTCCGCCAATTGTGAACCGATTTTGAAATTTTTTTGCATCGGGTTCAGTCTAGCTTCCGATTGGTCCCGTTTTTTTTTATTGGTATTAGACCTTTTTGTTAGGTTTGTTCAGGCCTAACTTCTTAGCTTATGAACCGATTTTGATGATTCTTTTTTTATTGGAAAGGGAGTATCTTAGGGATAGTGCCATATTAATTTGGTCAAGTTATGATGATATGATTGATCACTATTAATAACATCAGTAAAAAGGGAAAAATAAAAATAATTTTTAAGAAAAAAATAAAACCAACTTCAAAAAATTAAATGCAACAAATAAAATACCCTAAAAGGTATAAAATAATAATTATCTTATTTAGTTACAACTAAACGACGAAATATTAACATGAAATTACTTTTTGAAGTCGGTACCAAACAAACTATACCTATAAGCGAGCGTACCCGCCAAACGTACTAAGTAAGATCCGTCGAGTGCGATTTCCAGTAAACAGCATGGATTTGTACATTCTCGTTCAACTGTCACTAATCTTACTCTATTCACAAATTCTATTTTCCTCAGCCTTAACAAAAATACACAACTCGACGCCATTTACCTTGATTTTAAAAATGCCTTTGACCTCATCAATTATGAAATTTTGTTGCTAAAGCTTAAGTACCTTAATCTTCTAACTAATATAATTCTATGGATTGGAAATTATCTCTCCGATAGATATTCAATCGTCCGAATCAATGGCGCGGAATCCCAACAATTCTTAGCACCCTCTGGGGTCCCTCAGGGTAGCCATATTGGTCCCCTATTGTTTCTCTTATTGATTAATGACCTGGTCAATGTAATTCAACATTGCAATATATTGCTATTCGCAGACGATATCAAATTGTTTTTTGACATTTCTAAAGTTTCAAACTGTAACAAGCTACAATCCGACCTAAAAAACTTAACTATCTGGTGCAAGGCAAACTTATTTTTTCTAAATTTTGACAAATGCTTCACCATTTCATTCTCAAAAAAGGAATATTTTATCTCATACAATTACTATCTGGACGATACTTCTTATTGCATTAAAGTAACTTCAATCAAAGACCTTGGTGTCATCTTTGACTCAAAGCTCAAGTTTAATGAACATATTAATCATGTGGTTAGTAAAGCTAACCGAACTTGGGGTTCATATTTCGCAACACTAAAGCTTTTAGGAGCCCCAATTGTATCAGATACCTATACATAAGTTTGATTAAATCTGTCGTAATGTATGCTTCAACAATCTGGAGACCGAATCTAAAAACCAACATAGCTAGACTTGAAAGAATTCAGCATAAAGTTTTGAGATATCTAGCGTCTCTCTCTGGTAGCCCTATGTCCAGATACGATCATGACTACTCGAAAATCGCTGAAACTTTCGACATGTCACCTATTCTTTCGTCTATAATTGCTTCCGACAACTTATTCACTTTTAAAATTATGTCTGATACCATTCGTTGTCCTGAGCTTAGAATTCTTTTTCCACTGATCAATCCTTCATACCCACTACGACATAATCAACCATTCTATCCTCCAGTTCCATTTACACGTCATTCCGAAACCAACCCTATTTATAGATTAAGCATCACTTATAACGCCCTTTCCCAAAAAACATGCGTTTTGAATTTTACTATAGATACCAACAGAATGTCTAGAATTATAAAAATAAACACACTTTCATATATTTAAATACTCACTATCATAATTATTATATCTGATTTACTCTGTATTATTGTTTATTATTTGTATGTTTAACTTTATTGTTTTTTTCTCTACTTTTTACTAAGTAGTATTTCTTTGTATTACTTTTGTAATGTTTTTAAAGGCACATGCCGTTGAAATAAATAAATAAATAAATTAAAGGTATATGTTTGGCACCGACTTTAAAAAGTAATTTCATGTTAATAATTCGTCGTTTAGTTGTAACTAAATAAGATAATAATTATTTTATACCTTTTAGGGTATTTTATTTGTGCATTTAATTTTTTGAAGTCGGTTTTATTTTTTTCTTAAAAATTATTTTTTATAAGGTTTTTAAAGGTTTTTTTCTTTTTTTTAACGTCTAAAATTTCTTTATTTTATAAGTTTGAGTCTTTGAAATTTGTACCTCGTTATTAAACATATGAAATAGGTATTTATATTATAGAAAAAACTCTTTAAATTTTATGTTTTTTCTATTAATTAATCGAATGGAAATTTATCGATAAAAAAAATGGGAAAAGCAAAAAAGTGTGTAATTTGCGAAATTTTCTAGAATATTATAATTTTTTTTTTTAGAATAATTCAATTTAACACCATTTATGAGCTAGTTATTGAAATATTTTCTACAAAAATCAATATTAATTGCAATAGACAATTGAATGTATTTTATTAGGAAATATACCATTTTTGCAATGGTTTGTTGAACCTATCTCAATAAATGCAATTCTCTACGGTGTTTGTCACGTAAGAGTGAGCACTAGCGGGTGGGAAACCACAAATATTTTTTTTACCTTCACTTTTCATTTTCATTTCTTATCCACCGTAGCCGTGAGAAATCGCTGCTGTTTGCACATCGGATTAGAAAATTAAAATTAGTAGCGGGATATTTATCCTAAAACTGAACACACTTACGAGATTACTATATATTCAGCCGTAATAAATCCCCATCTAGATTTTTGTTTACAAATCCCTAACTAACTATATTATTTGAGATTTGGTTAATACGTGATATTAGCAATTTAAAACCATGCAATAAATAATAATATTGAAATTAGGTATTCTTTAAAAATATTCTTGAATTTTTAGGGGTTTATAGTCACAATGAAATAAATATAATAATGTAGTCAATTTTAGACAAATTAACTTTTAAACGTCAGTTTTAATTTTTTCTTAAAGAAATTTGAGCCGCGAAGGTTAAATAATGTACAATCATATCTATGTAAATTCTACATATATAGAAAATTATTTTATTATTTTTTGAAAAGGAAAAATGAATTGAGCACCCGATGGGATTCGAACCCGTGTCTCTCTCCATTAGCCGAAGATCGGTCTTACCAACTAGGCCACGGATGATCCCCCCACCAGAAAGGCTCTTTATAATTAATGTCAGTTTTCCTTTTCGTAGGTTTTTCTATTTGAAGTATAGTTACTTATATTTTAAACAAATTAACTTTTAAACATTAGTTAGCGATCGATTGGGAGGCGCTGGAATATTTAATTGTTTAATTAATGAATCAAGGCCTACGCTGCGAAAAATGAACGAGGAGAGGATTTAAAAAAAAAAAAAAAAAAAAAAAGAAATTCTATAATTCATATAGACAATGGGTATTAGTTTGGGTTCAGGGATCAGTAGCTTAGTGAAATAGGAGCTAAGGCTCTTATGACAAAGCATTGCAGTACACATGCAAAGATCCCAGGTTCGAGCCCCGGCTGATCCTTTTGTCTATAATAAAAATAATATTTTCTTCGTTCCCTAAATTTAAATTAGTTTTAATTTTTTCTTAAAGCAATTTGAGTAAAAAGAAAAAATGACATTCCATCTAAAGAGCCTACCTGGCGGCATCATCCGTGGCCTAGTTGGTAAAGGCGCTCTTCGGCTAAAGGAGAGAGACAGGGGTTCGAATCTCGTCGGGTACTCAATTCATTTTTTATTTTCAATAAATAATAAAATAATTTTATAAATATGTAGAATTAACATAATAAATTATTGATTGTAGATTATTTAACTTTCGCGACTCAAATTGCTTTACCGTAGTAAATTATTCTGATTTACTGATTTTCATTCACTAACAGTTTCGGCCATCACTGGTAGACCATTTTCAGTAGTACATTACGACTAATTTTTTGGAAATTGTCAATAAATCTCATTTTCCATAAACTTTCATGGATATTACATTTACAAAAAAGAGATCTTACACTATAAAGAAAATCAGACAATATTTTTATATTTTATAAAATGCTGTTTTTTGTATGTTTGTTTTTTTAAAAAACGCAGTTGCGTATTTTAAGGTTTTTAGAGCCTCGGGCGGGCGTAAGATCTCTAATATAAGGGTCCCACTATTATTTATTTGATACATTTACCAATACCATTTATAAAATCCAAAACAATGTACATATAATACATAATAACTATATTTTAAGTATTAATTTTTCTAATTAAACAATAGAATTTGATGACTGGTCGTTCATGGAAAACTATCTATTTAGATGTGGATTATTGTAAAAATTTCCTGACCATTTTTGCTCCTTCTTTTTGTTGCCCTGTGATGAGTTGTTAATCAACATTTTTTATGTAATATTTAACAAATGTTCTGATGAGCCAAACATTGGCAAAACTAGTAAAAATAAACATTTTAATATATTATAAATGTCTATACTAGATGAGGAGGAGGTATCAGCCAAAGATGGAATCACTGGGTACAATAAAACACCTTCAATGAATCATTAAAGGTGTTTTATTGAACCCAGTGATTCCATCTTTGGCTGATACCTCCTCCTCATCTAGTATAGTTTCATCACAGCCAAGAACTCTTACAATATTACAAATGTCTTAAATTTTATTTATCTATATTTTTTCTTGATATACGAAGGAGTTAAACCAAAAAAATTATCATAAATAATAGTATTTGGAGATTCTGTGGGACTCGTTCTTGTGCCCAGGGCGGCCGCCCTTCGTTATATCTGCCAGTGCAAAAACGAAAATATTCTCCTCATAAGAGATTCTAGAACGTAATCTTATTTGATTCATGCGCGGATCCAGGCGGGCGATGGGGCGACGCCCCCCCCCCCCCAAAGCATTGGAGTTCAACATTTTTTATGTTTATTTAAATTTTTTTTTATAACATTAAATTTTAAAATTGAAAATAAAGTTCTATGCGGCGTCTCTGCCCCCCCCCCCCCCCCTTGGACAATTCGATCGCGACACACTTTCTAGATAAAAAGCAGATGTTATATACATCGGCCACCCCTGAACTATATAGTTCAATTGAATTATTTCCGACCGCCCTTCCGGGGGCCCTGGTCTGGATCCGCGCCTGATTTGATTGAATATCCTATGATTGACACAACATAAGTAGATTCTGCGAATTAAATGAGAAGGGAAGCAGCAACGTATTTTCTGATTGAAAAAATCAATTTTTAAAATCATCATTAATTATTTGTCATCTGAAATTCAAAATTTATTTATTTCATAAGATTCTTGGGTTGCCTTTTAAATGAACTAGAAACAGCACAATTTTACTGTTCCCTCGGTCTCTGCGGCCCTGAATTTTATCGAGTGTTGCAAATCACTCTTTGGAACTTCTGACATATATTTTAATATATGAAGAGGAGAATCTCTTTTTTACTCCTGTTGTATATGTGTGTGTATGTGTGTGTGTGTGATATTGACAGATGGCCATGTAGCTAGTTACCAAGGAGCTAGAGTTAACGTTTAATGTCTATTTGCTTTTCTTATGTAGTCAACGGGTAAATATTTGGAGAATCAAATACATTTCATTTTATAACTAAGTTGAAATCGTTTATGTATATATTTATACATTCTACTTTGAAGATAAGAAAAACTCTGCATTTTTTCACAGATTGCCAAATTTTAGATAAATTAAATGTTAACAAATCCAGACCCAAATCAAAACTTCACTAGTCTGTGTTTCTTTATTTAATTTTTATCATTAAATAATTAGTTAGTACCTATGAAACGTTTGAGAAAAATGACCTGACCCAGCTCATTGTATGTTTACAAAAGAAAAAGAAAACCTTTAAAGAACTTAAACTAGCATTCTTTTTGGATGAAAATTGATTAAAAAAAAACTACCAAAATTATTTTTTTCAAAATTATAACCTTGTTAGATCGATTACTCCTGGTTATTTCTTTAAAACCCTTGCAATTTTTTTATAATTTGAGTAAATAATTTCCAAAATTTCATTTTACGTAAAATATAACATCTTGACTCTTTGAGATTTGAAAGAAACCGAAATATAACACATTTGTTAATTCGTTTTTTCACAATTTTAAATTAAATGGTTTCAAAATTATATCAAGTACAAATAGAGTCTAAAATGGGCTATTTTGACGCTATTTCACACCAAAATTTTAAAGTGAATTAAATAAAAAAAAAAATAATAATAAGCTGACTTGTTCTGATGTAGTCATTCACTTGACTTTACCATACAACCTGGCCCCTAAAATTATTTATAATCATGTAGAGGGGGGGTTAGTTTTTGTATTTTTATACTTCTGGTGTCCTACTGATTATGTATACAAAATTTGGTTGACTTTGGTAAATGGCCAAGATTTTCATTTTTTGACCCTCCGCCCCCCTCCAATTTTGGGCCATTAGATTTTACATTTTTAGACTTCTGGGGGTCCACTGATTATGTATACAAAATTTGGTTGAGTTTGCTCAAACGACCTAGATTTTTAATTTTTAACCCTCCCCTTAATTTTGGGTCGATATGCACCAAAATCTAATCTCATTGGACCAAAACTACGTGTGAAATTTGGTTTTGATATTCACACTAGTTTTTGAGCTAGCTCTTACACAAATTTGGTAACGCACAGACTAACTAACTAATAGACATTTTAAAACAACAATTATTATCTCGAAAAATATAATTTTTTCGATGTTTACTTATTAGAGATTTTTTGTAGACCTAAATGCCATGGTTTTGCTCAATTTTTTTAATCGAAATAGTTTCAGCCGTTTTTTAGATATTTTGAAAAAATAAGGAAAAAAAACACTTTTTTCATGCACGATTACAATACTTGACCATACCCTGTATGGTAAAGTAAAAATTAAATATTTTACATCCCTATCATGAGAAAACAATATCCTACTTTTGTCAATGCATCAACCAGTTGCTTAAAACTAATATTTACAATTAACAATCCAAGAGATATGGCTGGTAGGCAAGGCCTTAAAAAGGATTATAGGGCTTCAATGGCCATGAAGAGATCACATTGAGTCAACTCATTTTTTTTTTACTTAAGATTAATAATACTTACATGCCTAATATGCATGTGGTAATATACTTTGACTTAATCCTGAAAAAACGTAATCCACGAATAAAGAAGAATGTTCCTAGTTTGTTCAAGTCTACCATATACTCTAAATGAAGTATTAATGCTGGTGTGCAATGTTTGCTTAAAAAGTAAGTGTGTTTGTTGCCTGCTGTCATATTACTCTTTGTATAAATAGATTTGAGAAAAAGAGAGAAAGAAGAAGAAGAAGACAAGGTTATTTTTTCGACGAAGGTGAATGCTCCTCCGCGAGGGACAAAAACAAATCCAGCTAAAGATATGATCATTTCAAATTAAAACGGAATAAATTAAATGGAACCCTGACCTAGGTTTACACTGCTACGCACACTTTAGCTATTTTAATCTCCGGTTTACGGACGGGGGAGGAGAGAGGAATCCATCCTTCCAAAACGCGGTTAAATAGACATATGGTAAAACATTCCACGTTCTGAGAACATGTTCCAAAAGGAATTTTGGACAATTGGCAGAATTCATACAGTAAACTGTTTCTTATTCTGTTTTCACTCTAAAAAGTTCAGTTAAGACATGTATTTAAAAGTCTCGCGCCTTTTTGTTTGAGGTTTGTAAGATCTCAAGACGACTTTGTTTAACTTTATATAATTTTTAGAATCCTGGCTTAATTATCTGTTCTTAATTATCTATAATATCAATATTCTGTTTAATAAATGACTGGAAGAAAGGGAGTGGGATTTGCAATAGGCAAAATGAAACAAAATAGGTTGGAGTTGGTGGTGTTTCACAAGGAGAAAAATTAAAATACAAAATTTTTTTTAGTTTACTCTATATATTTCGAGCTCTTAACTCATCGTCAGGAGAACATTGACTAAAGATAACATGAAATAATGAACAGAATTTATTTTTATTTTAATATGATGGACAGTTATTTATGACTTAGTGTAAATATGAAATAATTATCAGAAGGATGGGATGGCCTTAGAGCCGTAAGAACAGATGTAGGGGACAAAGGGCTGGAATAAAGAAAAGATATTTATACTTGGAAGTTGCCGAAAATTATGTATGTGTTATAAAGGAGGGCAATAAACTATGGAATGCAATGAGGGTGCATAGCAAAAATTTCATCTCTTATTTTCTATTTAAAACACCGCGTTCCCTAAATGTGATTGAAACAAAATAGATTAGAAAACAAAACGTAAATAACTTTATTGAAAATAAATATCTGGAGGTTGAATTTTTGGGGAGGAAAATAGAGGAAGAATTTTTGGACTGTCTTGTGGTTTAACTGCGGGGCCGGATTCTACGCCAGACGGCAGAAACGCTTCTACTTCTCATGCTGCCGAGAAGATGATAATAGTTGATTGAAGGATATTGGAGAATCCGTTCTTATCTTGCAGTAAGAATAAACCTTAGGGCAACAAAAGCGTTGGCGATTAGTGAGAGTTACATGGGGAAAAAAGCCAAACTGAAATTGAGCAAAACAATGAAAAATATTTACTAAACTTAGGTCCTATGCAATACCGTATCAATTCAGAGGATACACGTTTATTAAAAATAGCTGATTTTAAATAAACAAATGCTTGTGCATATAAACAATGCTTGAATTTATGAAGCTAGCATATAATGGCTTGGTGCTTGTAACGGAATTTAGTAGTTGTTGTATCTCTGAGGATTGATCGGGAAAGAAAGATGTTTTGCAGCAGTTGCAGGTTATATCAGCCACAAAGAGAGATGAGCAGGAGGGGGGGGGATGAGATTGTTCAAACTCCCATGAGATGAGGGTGAATTGATATTCGGAAGCTGGCAATGAAAGGAAATTAGTGGTAATTTTGAACAACATGATTCGTCTAAAAGATTAAAAGAATTGTTAATATTATTTTCTTATAACCAAAAACCCAGAGGGGACTGATGGGATAGCGTTCCTGATCCAGGATGCCCCTGCTCAATCCCCGGTCCCTGTAAAGATTTAACCAGCTATACAATCTTACTCCTACAGTGAATTACACTAGACACTAGACCATAACACATAAATAATAAGCTGACGAGTTCTGATGTGGCCATCCACTTGACCATAAAACCTGGCCCCTAAAATTATTTATAATCATGTAAGGGGGGCGTTAGTTTTTGCATTTTTATACTTCTGGTGTCCCATTGATTATGTATACAAAATTTGGGTGAGTTTGGTAAATGGCCAAGATTTTCATTTTTTGACCCCCCACCCATTTTGGGCGGTTAGTTTTTGCATTTTTAGACTTCTGGGGGTCAACTGATTATGTATACAAAGTTTGGTTGAGTTTGGTATATAGCCAAGATTTTCATTTTTTGACCCCCTCCCTTAATTTTGGGTCGATATGCACCAAAATCTAATCAGCTCTTAATCTCAATGGACCAAAACTATGTGTGAAATTTGGTTTCGATATCCACACTAGTTTTTGAACTAGCTCTTCCACAAACATTTGGTAACGCACGAACTAACTAAAACAGACAACCAGACTAACAGACATTTTGACAAAACAATTATTATCTCGAAAAATATAATTTTTCGATGTTTACTTTTTAGAGCTTTTTTGTAGAGCGAAATGCCATGGTTTCGCTCAATTTTTTTAATCAAAATAGTTTTAGCCGATTTTTAGATATTTTGAAAAAAAGAAGGAAAAAAACCCACTTTTTTCATTCACGATTACAATACTTGACCATACCCTGTATGGTCAAGTAAAAATACTACACCAAAAGAGAACCTCACTAAAAGGACTATAATCTGAAGCCAATAAAATAAACACAGACAGCTACAATACAACTGAAAATGTACTGGTGATGTAATGTTTTTCAATTTCAAAATCCAATTTTTGACCCACTTTTACTGGATCAATTATTTATTTTCTTGAAATTTTGCACACTTAATATTATATATCGTAGGCTTAGAGCAGAGTTTTTTGTGTCATGCCCCACCTAACAGTTTCTAAAATACTTATGCCCCCTATGTAAAATTGTTTATAAAAGACCTAAATTTTTTTTATTTATATAAATAAATAGTTACAAAAACATGTTGATGAGTATTTAGTATGGTTTTACAATCTATATACATTTAAGCGAGGGGTGATCCGCGATTGGAATTAGGTGTACATATCTTTGGAATTATGTGGAATTATTTTGGAATTCATTAGATAATGCCCCTACATCTGTTGATCCTTCTACTTGGAAATTAAAGTATAAGTGGAAGTAGGTATACACGATATTAGGTCGCGGTATCTGTGAATACGGGTCTTAAACAGTTGAAGGTTATAAGTCCCGGGAAAGATGATGGCAGGAAGCGAGTTTCAGTCTCTGGAGATCATAGGGATAAAAGAGTTGGCGAAAGGGCTTGTTCGATTTTTTTCCAACTTGACAGCGAAGGGGTGCTGAGCTTTCAAAAACCGCGTGTTTCTCTTAAAGAGGGCTTTAGGCGGGATCATTGATTTCAGCTCGACTGAACAGACACCATGATAGTATCTGTAGTACAGGGAAAGGGCAGAAACGGTTCTTCGATGAGCCAGGTAGTCGATTGAGTTGAGGGTCGGGTCTCCTATTAGTTTAATTGCTCGCTTCTGAATTGCATCCAGCGTAGCAAGAGAATACTTGGAGACACCCATCCACAAATGAGAGCCATATTCGAGACCGGGGCGAATTTGAGCCTTGTACAGTGTAAGAAGTTGACTGGGAGTATAACAGCGTCTAGACCTAAATAGGAGACCAAGCTCGAGCGCTGCAGGTTTAGCAGTGGTTGAGATATGGTCATTCCAAGAAAGGTCAGACCCTAGTGTGACGCCTAGCATTGAAATTTTATCCCTGAATTCCAGTGAGTTTAAATCGAATGAAATGTCAGGGAGGTTCTATCGACGCCGCGTCTAGAAATAAGGCAACACTGAGTTTTCACTGCATTAAAGTTAACTAAGTTTTGGGAATCCCAGTTTTTAAGTTTGCATAAGTCTAAAGTACCTGGAGGCACCGAGCGATGCTCGGTAACTTCTTCCTTCAGTTAAAACCTTTATTTTAATATTATTTTAAATTTAAAATTCTGAAAAAAATGTCGATTTTTATTTGAGAGCCGTTTTCAAATTAAAAAAATACAAATATATACATATGAATACAAATGAAGAAGTTCTTGGAAGAATCGGAGAATCGGAGAAAGAAGAACCTTGTGGAAGAGTCTGAAGAAGAGAAGAGGTCAGATGATGGGGCACACACTGAGACATGGGGGACTGCTTAGGGATATCTTGGAGGGGAGGTGGGAAAGAAAAGGGGAAGGGGAAGACCCAGATTAGAATATTTCAACCAAATAATTGGGGATATGGGATGCCAGACATTTAGAGAGGTCAAACAGCTGGCGGGGGACAGAGTCGAGTGGAGACGGATTGTTGCATCAAACCAGTCTTAGGACTGTATACTCAATGATGATGACAAATATATATAGTATTCGCCCACTGTACCCCCACCCCGCTTGACCCCGGATCCCCCACCTCCTGCACCTGTTTTGATTCAACTATATGATTCATTTTTATTCATCCAATTGTTAATAAATAAAACCTATCAAAATGTGTTGTTTTTTCAGAAAATTGAGTTCTGCTTATGCGAAATATATTTTTAAATAAATTCTTGATTATTTTTTATTCTATTAAATAAATAAAGTTCTTTATAAAAACAATTATAAAACGTTTATTAATATTTCTAACGTTGATGGAGAACAAAATATGTTAAGATCCACAATCACAATACTTCTTCAAGGCCTTTTAGAACAATGAATTAAGGCAACTCATTGTCTGCCTGGCTACAAAAGGAAAAGGGAAAACTTTTTTAAAACCCTAAGAATGGGATTTGTCTACCTGAGAATAATTAATTTGATCACGAAAAAAACCATCAAAAACAATTTTGTCGAAGATGAGACCGTGACAGATCGAATTGTCACCCCAAAAACCCCCTAACCCGTGAATTTCATCAAAATTGGTAGAGTCGTTTTCAAAATATAACCAAGATACAAATATATAAACAAACAAATATATATATATATTTATATATAGAAATAAATATTCAATTTTTGCTCGTTTAATAAGAGTAGATTAATTGAGGAGGCAATGTCTGCACGGTTTTTATTTAGCGAGTTATTTGAATTTTCCCTTTCAATACGTGTCCCTTTCATGCCACCTCTCCCTACAATTTTGATAAAAACTTGTATCTTAAATATGGTACATATAAGTTTATTTTTTATTTATTTATATTGTTCATTTATTTCTTCTGTTTTGAGTGTAACATTTGTTCCTCTCATAATCGGCTTACTGGTAGTCTTTCTCTCTCTCTTTCTCTCTTTTCTGGTCTATTCTTAAATAGTTGGCTTCATTTTCAGATGAATTCAATCGAGAGCCAACGAACCACAAAGAGGGCTTTCTTCTAAAAATATTATTCTGTTCCTCTCTTATACACTCTCTTGTTTTATACAAATTGGATGAATTATTTTATGGTCCAGTAATTAAAAAATCCACTGAAAAAAAAAAATATCCTTAGAACGAATCAATTTTTTATTCATCAAAGTTGAAAAAAAAATAGAATAAAATTAAAACAAATATAAATTTGGCAAGATTTTTTCACATTCACATTTTTTTTTTTTAATGACAAAAAAATAAGCAAAGAATTCGGTTATTTCTTTCCAAAAACTGACAAAAATACTGTAACAGGATTTGGTAAATTTCTTTTTTTTTCTCTATTAATGGACTTAAAGCAAGTATTTAAAAAGCGATTTGGCGAGAAAATTTAATGAAAAGCATTAATCAAGTGGAACAACGATTGTTTCAACTAATGGTTCGGATCAGATTTTCTCTTTTGAATGGGTAATTGAGGCAATTTGTTTACAAATTGATCTAATCGTATCGTTTTATTGAATTACTGTCTCTGCTGTTATAATACTAGGGGGCAGATACAAGGATTCTCCTCAACACTTGTATCTAACAAATAGATACAAACTAGAGAGGTGGTCAACCAAATTTACCCTTAACTGGATAATGAATAATATATTAAAAGAAACAGCTTGTTATAACAACATAACGAATTTACCTACATCCCATTGGGTATTTGAACCCATGAGAAATAACAGATAAAATATTTCTAAAAATGTTGATCAAGGCCAAACCATCGAAACTATAGTCACTGACAAATAAATTGACATTTAGGGAAAGCGGTGTTGGTTTATAGTGAAACATATTTTATTTATTTTTTTTATTTATTTTTTTATTTAATAACATGTAACATACATAATTTGCAAGTTTTACTATTTAACTTAATTAATAAACTTGTCTTATACTTTTAAACAACATATATATATATTACAAAATGCAGAAAAAGAAAATGTTTTATAAAAAGCACGTTTTGAAATGTTTTATAGCACTCTCCTTAGTAAAACTCCTTGCATTTACAAAAGTTTAAGTATCAACAGCTTTATCATCCATGTAATTTTAAATATTCAATTCAATTTTATATAATAATTTTCCACAATTTTATATTCCAATATTCAATTAAATTTAGATTTAACAAAATTAGAACATTTTACAAAGTATTAAAATCATAATTTTTTCAAAAATTCTCAAATCACATACATATTTTAGTGAAACATATTAAACACAGGAGTTTTTAAAGGGTTAATAGTGGTGTTTCACAAGTGTAGTATTCACAAAGAGCTGAAACCATCCATATTGTTTATTCAGGGGTTGGCCGGCCCTGGTTCCCTGTCAAATGTTTGGTCTACGTAGGGCGTGTGTAGCGGTGTGAGTGGGCGGCTGGCGGACGTCGGGGGATCCCCAGCGAGCGGGCCGCCAGTCGGTAGCATACTCCAAAGACGGAAGCTGTGAATCCTGGCAGAGAGGATCCTCGTTAGCGAACACCTTGATTGCAGTTAATAGTGAAATAGGCTTTGTGGAGGAAATTGGCATATTAAGTGTATAAGTGAAATAGACATCCCGTGAAGGAATTTATCTTTGTGCAGTGTGTAATTCTAAGCAGTAAATATTAAGTTAAATAATTGTTATAATCTTTAAATTAGTGAATAGGAAAACCCGGCCGGTATACTGTAAGTACAATCTACAACCGATTGCTTAGTTTTAGATTATTATATATTAATTCCTACACGGCACAAGGTTGCCGATTCCTGTTAACCAGATAGTATTTTGTTAATTATGTTTATTTTATTAAAATATCTTATTTCATTAAAATAGACAATTGATATAGTTTACAAGAAGGAATTCAAATTCATAAGTAATTCGAAATGTTTAAGATTCCTTAAATTTGATCTTATCATTTTTATATTATATATTATTAATGAATATTTTACGTAATAGTATTTATTTTTATCTACAAATTCTAAATTGATATTTGATTTTCTTTTGTTTTATTTCTTTTATTTGACTTCTAATCCAAATTTATTTTCATTATATATAAATAAATGGTATTTCGGCTGAAAAATACTACACAAGTAAAAATAAAAATAAAAAATTTAATTATATTTTTGTAGTTTTATTTTAAATACTCTATATATACATATTTCGGGTTTTTAGCCCATCATCAAGAGTTTGTGTTTATAAAAGACTTCTTTTGTAAATACAAACTCCTGATGATTGGCTAATAACCCGAAATATGTATATATAGAGTATTTAAAATAAACTCCAAAAATATAATTAAATTTTTTTTTATTTTTATTTTTATTTGTAAAACACCACTTAAATCCTTTAAAAACTCCTGTGACAAATAAATTATACACCTTTGCATCAAGCAGAGAAAACGTTCATTGATCTCTCTTTATGTATTTTTTAATTTTATTGATATTTAACTTTATTCTTTATTTTAAATGTTCGCTTTAGTTTTATTTTATATATAGGTATTTACTCTACCTCATTAATTACTTTTGGTTCTGATAGTTTCCTGAAGGGGGGGGGGGGGCAAAACTTGTGGATAATCAGAGCAACCGAGGCTTGCAGGGTCAAGATGCCGAAACTACATTGTTACTGGCTAAAAAGGTAAAGAAAAATATATATTTCTCCCCTTAAAATAATCTTAGGTATACTATTAAATGTGCAAATATTATACATATATTATACGATATATTATTTATTTATTCATTTATTTATATAGAATTGGTTTCTCGAAAACGGCTCTAACGATTTCGATGAAAATCACAGATTAGGGTGTTTTTGGGTCGGAAAATCATACATATAGATTTTTCTTAATCGAAATAATTATTCATAAGTGGACATGTAAATAAAAATTTATGAATTTTTTTTTAATATTTTTTATTAATTAATTGTTTTTTCTTTTTTAATTTCAAAACCCTCTAATAAATTAATAATAGTTCATTTCAAATATTATTATATATTAAAATGAGGAAATTTAATTAATTAGGATTATTTTTAATTGACTATTCTAGTGGTAGAAATCAATTGAATTGATACAAAGGCAGCCCAATAATATGGTAATGAAAACCATAAATTCCGAATAAAAGAATTTATTAGAACGTAATTTTTATTCTTTTAAAGTATTCGACGATTCTGAGGATTGTTTGTCCTTCTTCGGGATTTAAAATGAACAAACCCCACCCCAGTGCCGTAACTAGCATTTTATGCGACCGGTACGAGCTTCTATTACTGCGCCCTTGAAAAAAAAGGTACTTGGTAGAATTTTGAATAAGTATATGTAAATTAGGAAAAAAAGGTTTATTCGAAAATATTTACCAAACAAAACTTGGTTCTGGTCTGGTCATTTCTGCGCCCCTCCAGATTCTGCACTCTCTGCACTGCCTCAGCCTTGTCTCAACAACAGTAGTAACCAGGGAAAGAGGGACGATCTTACTAAACGTCGGTTTTTCTAAGAAGATGAAAATGGAGTTCTAATAAATAATTTTATTCGGAACTAGCTGCAAGGCCCGCCTTCGGCGGCCCTCTTGCTAGCCAGGGGACACACCCCCTGAACCCCCCACCCCCCACCCCGGAACCCAACCACCCCCCAACCCCCGCCCCCACACCACCACCCCAACACTCCATTCCGCACCCTAACCCACTAACCCCGCTCGCCCCAACCCACGCCCCAAAAACCCCTCCAGCACCCCCACCCCTGCACTATGCACCTGTTCCCAACCCCCGCCTACACACCACCATCCGCACCCGATCCACCTCGGACCTCGCACCCCATCCACCCCGGACCCCACCCCGCGCCCTCCAACCCTGCGCACCACACCCCCGCCTAGCTCCCTGGACCTCACCCCCGCTATGCCCCCTGGACTCTACCACGCACCACGCCCTGCACCCCCACCCTACTCCGCCTCACTCCTCACCCCACCCCCATTCCACCTCGGCACCCAGTTTTTGCATTTCTAAACTTCTAGTGACCCACAGATTATGTATACAAAATTTGGTTGAGTTTGGCCTAAGAGAAAGAATTTTCATTTTTTGACCCCCCCCTCCCCATTTTGGGTGGTTAGTTTTTGCATTTCTAGCTCTCTAGAGGCCCAGAGATTATGTATACAAAATTTGGTTGAGTTTGTTCCAAGGGCAAGAATTTACATTTTTTCACCCTCCCCCTTTTTGGGGGAAATTTTTTTAAACAAAAGTTGTCAGAAATCACATCCCCTACAACTTTATTTATTATACAATTTGCTGTAGGGTTAATAGTTTAGGAGTTATTTGATAATTTTCATTCGTGCTCCCCCCCCCCCCCCAAACACCTTCTGGGGTCAAAATATCAAAACGTTATATAGCTAAAAACGTAAGTTAGAAGACATCTGATGTAAATATGAAATTTAATAATAATCCCTTCAGCCGTTTTTACGTGAATCGTGAGCAACTTTTCGGAAACCACTGAAACAGACAGACAGACATACAGACAGGAATTTTGTTGAGGGTGTTTTCGTTCATAACTTTGCTTGAAACGTGTGCAACCAAAATTTGGCGTGATTTGGAGCAATGTACAGACAAAACCTTAATTTTATATATATATAGATTTGTGGTTTTCATTAATACAATGTTTTTAACTATAGCAAAAAATTACTGAGAAACGCTCAGTACGCCAGGTACTAATTACATTAAATAAATATAATGTCAAAAATCAAAATTCTTTAAAATTTTTCTAAAGATATAATTATGAAGAACAGTTCTCTCGTAGGTTAGATATGGGATTGTAAATCGCTTGTTTCGTTTCTATATTGGCCGACTGACGAAGACGACGGGCATAAATTTCATTTAATGTGTGTGTGTGTGTGTGTGTGTGTGTGTGTGTGTGTGTGTGTGTGTGCTGTTTCTTTTCGAAGCTGCCTGTCGCGAAGCTCATAAACCACGAGAAGAACGGGAGCGAGAATGACTCGTTCGCCCGCCCAAAACGAATCATAAATTTCAATTTAAAGAAGCAAAATGTATATTAATAGGTTGGAAATGAAATAAAGAATCAATCAAATAGGAATGACATCGACATGAAATGAAACTTTCAACGGGAGAATTATGAACGTTTTGATCATTCTTACATTGCTTTCCACTCATCATTTTCAATATTGAAACTTTTAAAAAAACACAAACACCAGGCCTATTAAGTTATAGGTTCTTATTTCTATTATAGCGATAATAAATTATTTTCTCGTCTGGTGATATCTTTGAAAGTTTTAAAACAATGAAATATATCTCTATTATCATTTAATTCAATGTTCAAAATATTACAAAATGATTACAAAAAATGTCTCGTAAAATTGGATTGGAATTCTTAGTTAAAAGTTTTGATTTATTTTAAATTAATAACAGTAATCCTTCAAATAATCAAAGTTATATTAAAAATAATTTACCAAGTTCTGCTATTTCGAATTACCAACTAAAAACTATGAGAGAGATTCGAGAATGTTTTTTAAAATAGGTAAATCAATTTTTTACGTTTTCCCATTAAAAAGATACAGACCTACAATAAGTTACAAAGACGTGTGTTTTATAACAATGGTTTAAAATCAAAACCGCACGACGGCGTCAAGGCCTTAAAGGCGACCATTTACCATGAGCTTTATTATACCTACCGATCAAATGAATAAATTTTAAAGAATTTAAAAACTAGGTCTATTTTATCATCAACAACTCAAAAACACAACAAAACACTTATTTTGTTCCTCATCCTCTATTAATTGTGGGGTAAAATGAGTAGAAGAGTAGAACATAATCAAAAAGGGAAAAATTAGAGGTTTGGGAAGGCTAAAAAAATGGTAACTTTATCTTTCTTAAAAGACAACAATGTAAAAATAAAAATTACATTAATAAATTATGGAACTGAATCCCAATGATGACAATTTAATCCAATGTTCAAAATATTACAAAATGATTACAAAAAATGTCTCGTAAAATTGGATTGGAATTCTTAGTTAAAAGTTTTGATTTATTTTAAATTAATAACAGTAATCCTTCAAATAATATTATAGTAATATTAAAAATAATTTACCAAGTTCTGCTATTTCGAATTACCAACTAAAAACTATGAGAGAGATTCGAGAATGTTTTTTAAATAGGTAAACCAATTTTTTACGTTTTCCCATTAAAAAGATACAGACCTACAATAAGTTACAAAGATGTGTGTTTTATAACAATTGTTTAGAATCAAAACCAAGTCCGGTGCACGACGGCGTCAAAACATTAAAGGCGACCTTTGACCATGAGCTTGATTATACGTACCGATCAAATGAATAAATTTTAAAGAATTTAAAAAGTATGTACTATTTTACTCTAGGGCAAAGTATTTTAAAATATAATTTTGATAATAACTTTATATAACCTTTTTTGTGGTCCTCAAAATACTTAATTAGAATCGTAAATTTCATCAGAATTGGTTAAACCAGGGGTTCCAAAACTTTGCCGAGTCGCGGCGCCTTTTCTCAATTAAAATTTTTCCATGGCGCCCGACCGTACGTAAAAGTATGTCTAATCCTAAGTAAGAAATAAAAATAAATAATAAATAAATGTTTATCTTCTCAACTTTTGTCCAGTAAAATGTCTTGCTTCAATTAATTATGAAACTTGGCGGCGCACCTGTGAAGAGGCCGCAGCTCCCGGTATACCGGGGCGCACAGTTTAGGAACCTCTGGGTTAAGTCATTTTCAAGATATTTATAAAAAATTAAAAAAGTACTAATGTTTCTGGATCGATATATTCCAAAAGATTTATTTTGCTAAATTAATAGTAGATTTTCAATTTAATTTCAATTGGTCGAACGGTCTGGAAAAATCGTCGACGAAAAATAAGATAGCATACGTACATATTCAATCCATCCATCCAACCATGCTTCGCATTGGATAAAGTATGAAAAATGGCTTGCCCCTTTTTTCCGCAAGGTAGTGATACCCTCAGCTGATCTGGTAAATGAGTTGTCTATATAGCAGGGGCTCCTATTATAAGATTTGTTACTATTAAATGACCTGACCGATGTTGCTACTGGCAGGTTAGAACATGATTGTTTCTGGTGATGCTTCCCCCACCCTCTGCTCGATAGACAAAGTCTGCTCAGTTTGTTTGTAGCATATAAAGGCGCCAATCAGTATTTCGCCCGACGGACTTGGCGCATCTCTGGTAATAAGAATCCATTTTAAAAAGAATTAGACTTGATTCTTGAAAATAATTTGGGTTAACAATATTATAATCTATTATTGATATTTCATGTTTAATAAGTACTCAGAACTCAGAAGACATTCCCATCTTAGATAGGAGCTTGACACGCTCGGGGTTAATTCTGTCATTCCTTTTCAAATTTCTTTCCTTCAAACTCCCGCACCATGCCCCCCCAAACACTCCAGCATCCCCACCGCCGCACCATACACTCGTTCCCAACCCCCGCCAGCACCCCACCCACCTCGGACCCCGCACCCCATCTACCCCGGACCCCAATCCGTGCCCTCCAACCCTGCGCACCACACCCCCGCCTAGCGCCTTGGACTCCACCCCCTGCACCCCCACCCTACTCCTCCTCACCCCACCCCATTCCACCCTCGCACCCAGTTTCTGCATTTCTAGCTTTCTAGTGACCCACAGATTATGTATACAAATTTAGTGGAGTTTGGCCCAAGAGAAAGAATTTTCATTTTTTATCCTCCCCCATTTTTGGGTTAGTTTTTGCATTTCTAGTTCTCTAGAGGCCCAGAGATTATGTATACAAAATTTGGATTAGTTTGCTCCAAGTGCAAGAATTTACATTTTTCACCCCCACCCCCTTTTGGGTGGTTTTTTGGGGAAATTTTTATGAACAAAAGTTGTCAGAAATAACATCCCCTACAACTTTGTTTATTATAAAATTTGCCGTAGGGTTATTAGTTTAGGAGTTAATTGATAATTTTCATTCGTTCGCCCCTCCAAACCCCCTTCTGGGGTCAAAATATCAAAACGTTATATAGCTAAAAACATAAGTTAGAAGACATCTGATGTAAAAATGAAATTTCATAATAATCCCTTCAGCCGTTTTTACGTGAATCGTGAGCAACTTTTCGGAAACGACGGAAACAGACAGACATACAGACACACAGACAGGAATTTTGTTGAGGGTGTTTTCGTTCATAACTTTGCTTGAAACGTGTGCAACCAAAATTTGGCGTGATTTGAACTAATGTACAGACAAAACCTTAATTTTATATATATAGATTAATATGCGAGGATACCCCGATATCTTCAACCCTTTGAGAGTTTCTATCTTAGAGGTTAAATATAATAATATAATAATATAAGTTACTCAAAACGGCTGTTATGAAAATCCCGGATTAGGGGATTTTTTTGGTCGACAATTCGATCTGTCAAGATCTCTTCTTCCGGTAACTTTAAGTTGATTGTCTTTTTCTTGATTAATCTAATCATTAACAGGTGGGCGTGGCAATATTTCCTTTAATTAACTTTTTTTAATTTTAGTTCATTACAAATAATATTATATTCTTAATAAATTTAGGAAAATTGAATTAATTAGAAGTATATTCTATTGAAGGCGGAATGGTAGAACTGAATCATGAATTGATACAAAGGCATCCCAAAAATAATGAAAACCACCAATTCTGAATAAAAATTTTTTTATGAATGTCATTTTCATTCTCTTAAAAAACCCGACGATTCGGAGGATCGTCTCTCTTCAGGAATTAAAACGAAGGAACCGCTATGTTATATATTAATATTATTGTTAATTGCAATTTAATTTTATTTATTTTCTTAGAAAGGCGGACTGGTAAACGATTAATCAAGTATACTTATGGTATAATGTTGGAAAATATTATAATATTGTTACTATCACTTAAAGGACAGACAAATGGGAACCGAGTTCTACTCACCCATTAATAACTATTCAATACCCTGAAGAAGGAGAGAAAAAGTCTCCGCAACGTCGGAAATTTAATAAAATTTAAATAATTTATGGACTGCCTTTCATTATAAGCTAGTTAATTGCAATTAAGTTCAAAACTTTTTATGCACAGCCATGCCTTAATGATGGCCGGAGTGGGTCAAAATCGTTCACAAAAAGATAAAATAAATTTTATTTCAATTTTATTTAACTTTAATTCTAATATAGTTGCAAATAAAAAATTTACCTTGAATTTAATATTAATAATTTTTTATAAAAAATAAATAAAACCGACTTCAGTAGTTTAATTGCAACAAATAAAATATTAATAACTTCAAAAATCAAATAAAATGCACTAAAAATATATAAAATAATTATCTTATTTAGTTACAAGTAAACGACGAAATATTAACATGAAATCACTTTTTGAAGTCGGTTACAAACATATACATTTTATGAATCGAACTCGGCGGATCTTACTTAGTATGTTTGACGGGTAAGCTCGCTTATAGAGTTTGTTTGGCACCGAATTCAAAAAGTGATTTCATGTAAATATTTCGTCGTTTATTTGTAACTAAATTAGATAATTATTTTATACCTTTTAGTGCAATTTTATTTGATTTTTGAGTTCTTATTATTTTATTTGTTGCATTTAATTTTTTTGAAGTCGGTTTTATTTATTTTTTTATAAAAATTATTTTTCTTTTTTCTTTTTAGTGATGTTATTAATAGTGACTTAAGATAATACCTTGCATGCATCTCGTAAGAGAAAGCGTTGGGCGAATGAATCAGAAAATGATAATAAAATTCAATTCATAAATATAGAAATTATCTCAGAAACGTTAGAGAGTTTTAAATGAACGTTTTAAGATTGTTTTTTTATAAAAGATTTTATTTATTTATAATTTCGATTATTTGCTCGATAAGAATTGGAGATTTACGTTATTTCATCATTGATCATATCATCAGAATTTGACCAAATTAATATGGGACCACCTCCTAAGGTACCCCTTTCCAATAAAAGAAGAATCATTGAAATCGGTCCATAAACAAAGAAGTTATGCCTGAACATACTTATCAAAAAAGGTACAATACCAATGAAAAAAACGGGACCAATCGGGTACTAGACTGAACCCAATGCAAAAAAATCATCGAAATCGGTTCATAATTGGCGAAGAAATCAGGTAACATAGACACACAAAAATTCAGTCGAATTAATAACCTCCTCCTTTTTTGAAGTCGGTTAAAAATAATATTAATACATCGCTTTTAACTAAAGTAAAAAATTATCGAGTAACGCTCAGTCTGGCAAATAATTTTATATTATAAAACCATCATACAAATTATATCCAAATTGAATAAACTTGGTAACAATAACTATGGTATAATGTGACGCTGGGATCGTGAAAAGAGTTTGTTTCGCTGGTTTTTCACTTCTTCTATATCTTGAACTTGTTCGAAACCCCTTTGTCAGAAGGCTTATAGCATTAATCGTGTCTTGAATTGCCTCAAGTCCACCCTTTTCACGCTAAATCAAGATTTCTTTCGCTATCCGTCTCCATTAAAGCATCAAATTGAGACATTTGTAAACGCTGAACGAGAGCCAGCCAGCCCTTGAGGAAGATGTTCCTTTTCTATTCTTATGATCTTTTTAGTGTTTATGCCGAGTTATTTTAACGTATTTGCCTTTTCACACATGGACAAGAAAGACATTCACACTTGATATAGTTAGCTTATAAAATACAAGAAGCCTCAGATTAAAGAGAGATTATTTTTAAAGCGATTTAGTGAGAATTAAAATGTTTTTGATGAATTTCAAAATTGCTTAAAATTCTCTTGTATTAGTTATTAATATTTTGATTTTATCTTAAATGGTAGTCTATCCAGGAAATTTTTTCACATTATCAATTTGGAATGGATATGTTGCTAAGAATTGTAAAGTTTTTAATAAATATTTTTTTGTTAAATTGAAGGGTTGTTTTATTATATTTGTGACAAAAACAACCCTTCAATTTAACAAAAAATTTAAATCAAATCACTTAAATTCTGGAAAAATTTTAATAAATAAATAAAAAAAAAAATCATAGGCGTGAGACCCTCTCGCGGCAGAAGTGAAACTTCTTAGGTCCTTTATGTAATTCAAGACATTCTCTCTTAATTAAATAAAAAAATATTATTTTATTCATCAATTTCTACAGCGCATGTGCGTAGCTCTCTTTCACTTTACATGGCGTTTAGATCAATTTGTCCTACCCCGCTTATAAAAGTTTCACTTCAAAAAATTAGAGATGATGATTTATGTTTAATATGATTTTTTAATACGAGTTTATTGGCTGTAATGATGTTCAAAAAAAATTTTTAGGATTGGACCACTCATGGTTAAATTTAGAAAATTGTCTAATTTTGAAAAATATTTTTAAATTGTTTTAATATATAAGAATGATGAATTGCAGGATATTTTTCTGAAGCATTATTACTCCAGAAGGTTTCGAATTTAATTTTAATTGGGATTGAATTTTTCAAAGGATCGAAAATAAAAAAATATTTTTTATCCCTGGCATAAAAGATGAAAAAAAAATCTGAACAAAATTGTATTTTTTAAATTTGATTTACCTTCAAAATTATGTGAGAGGGCTAAATTAGCAAAATTTATTATTGGGTCGAAAAGATCAGCGAATGCGATCCAATCAGTGCAGTGTGGCCCATGAATGCTGTGGATGCGGCGCATCCCTAAAATTCCAAAACGTCAAGACTATTTTCATACCGTATCATATTTGAATGTCTTGTAGCTTTATTTCGCTTTGCTTTAATTTAAAATTTATGGAACTTTTTAACGTTAGCAAATTAAAAGAATTTTCCAGATATACTTCAATTTGAATCAATTTTATTCAAATTATTTTGATTTTAAGAGGTTGGAAAGTGAATTACTTTACATGTACTCGACGCCTCATTTTCATTCAAATTCTATAAATTATATGAAAAAATTAATCTTGAAAGATTATTTGTCATAAGTTTTTGATTAAATACAATTAATTTGAAATATTTCCTTACACTACTATGCCAGTTGAACGATCATTTTCAAGTCTTAAATAAATTAAAAGAATTGCCAGAAGTAGCCAAAGTGTAGTGAAGAAGCTTTGTTTTATATTAAAGACCAATTGAAAAAATTTGAAAAATAACGAAAAATTCTATAATGCGGTAATCGATGAATTTCGCACAAATATCGAAGATTTAAAAAATGAAGGGGTCTTTTAGGTACATCATCCCCTGGTTGAATAAATCACCACCCGGCTCTGGACCCAATATGTAGAATTTTTCAAAAAGTGCTAATTACTCTCGGAAAAATACTTATTTAATATTATTATCATTATTATATTAAAAAAGAGTTATGGAAAATATATGATTTAATATGTTTTCTAAAAAAATGTGACCAGCCGGATTTGTCTTGTAATCTTTAGGCACTTTGTTTAAAAATGTTCATAATATAAAACAAAAGTCATAAATTTGTACTATATATATGATATCTTATATTATTATAACTTACTATTACTTACGAGCTTTTCGTGGTAAGCTTCGGCACGCCCTCGAAATTCAGCCCTCCGGCTGGTGCCCTGGCGGGCTGCGTCTCGGTCCAAAAATTTTATTCCTTCTTAAAAACCACACTCCAAATGTATACCTGTAAACTCCCGAAAATACTCTACTTTAAAAGTTTTGCCTCATTTTCGTCCTGACACAGCTACAGAAATGAGGCTCTAGATGTGAATCTGAAATATTATTTTTTTCTATAATCTACAGCATTGTGATATTTTTTGTGTGGAAATAGATTTATTTAAATAAGTGGTATCGTGTGAGGAGGAGAATTATATTATATCATTTTTTTATAATTTGGGATCGATAATCGATATAAGGCTCCAAATATTTAAAAGAGATCAGGTGTTGTTTGTATGACAGGCTGCTCCATCCAGTATTGCCATGAGAAACTCATATGGGCATGCGTGTCTTAAGTCGTTTAATTTTGTAAAAATCAAAAAATAAGAATAACAAAATTTAGATTTTTAAAAAATTATAAAAAAGTGGCAAATTATTAAAAAATAAACAAATAATATATAAATCAAATAAGATGTGATTGATTTCTTTTTCTGTGCGCAAAGAAAAGCGAATTGAATATTTAATTTTGGAGTGGTGAAGGTGGGGGAGGGGGAATAATTATCAATATATTTAATGTTTCTTAATTATCATCTTAAAATCAATTGGAGTCTCTCATTTCAAAATTCGAGTCCAAATTACGATTATATTTCAAATTTGCCGCAAATATACCGATGGCGCTCCTGTCGGCAGCATTACATCAGCGTTGCGGCAAATTAATCTAGGCAAATATATATAGTATTATACTTCTTATTAATTAATTATATCTTAAAACTATACTTGAGGTATCAAAAACGTTCTTATTAGTTATCTTTCATTAACATGCATGCAATTACAAAATCTTAGGCTCGCATTTTTCCGCTTTCTTTTTTATGATATATACTAGTATGTAGTTAGTTAAGATATACGATTTCTTCTTATGCCTATATATGCAATGTTTTGTTTAGCAAATGTTGTTTTTTCTTAACTCGTTTTATTTGAGAACATTTTTAACATTTCTCTCTTTGATTTTTCGCTAATTTTACTGCAATTTGTTAAATGTGTTCGTTTTTTTTGGACC
>JALMQS010000885.1:0-92940 GCA_024734495.1 Forficula auricularia | reverse complement strand
GTTAATAATCTCTCTAAAGGTTCCCTTCCAATGTTCAAATTCTTCTACTTGTTGGAAAATCCCATTTTCATATAAGGACCTGAGAAGAGATTTAATTTCGGATTCGAAATGGATATTCCACAAATATACTAAATATATAGGGTACGAACCATGCTCCTGATCCATTATGTGTAAATAACGTGAATGTAAGGGGTGGTTCGTTATTTGTTTTTGAGCCTGTTCGCAGCTCAATAAAAGAGCAACTTTAGAATCGGTGTTATTATAAAAAAGTGAAAAATTCCCATCTGAGTTTTGATCGAAATTCAAGTTTTTATCGAAGACAACAAATCTCAAGCAGTCGGTCAAGTAAAAGCAGTATATTGTATAGTTAAGATCCCTCAACATATTTATTGAATTGATTTGTGGGTCCCTCATGGGGCTGTGAATTACTGCAAAATATATTGCTTGGAATGTAGTGATAATGACAATCGAAGGTAATAAAAGAGATGCTAAAGAAATTCGCATCAAATTATTTGTGTCTAATATATCTCTTGAAGGGAGAATTCTGTCATTTTTAAATATATGCTTCTGAAAAAAACTAAATAAAAGGTTTAAAGGATTTCGGCCACAAATTCCAGAGCTTATAATTATTGTGGAGATATGTAAAACCCAAACTGTTATAGCTTTTTATAGCTTTTTACCACTAACCAAGGTAGATGGTAAATGGAGCCACTGGGATGGCCAATCAGATGACAGGGTACATTCAGTGGCTGTCATCTGATTGGCCATTCCAGTGGCTCCATTTACCATCTACCTTGGTTAGTGGTAAAAAGCATTTACTTTGCGACATACAACCGGGCCTTAGAGATTGAACCACAGATAAAGGGTTACTTTTCCGAACTATAAAGCAGTATCTTTGAATTTTGTACGGGTACCTGTTCAATGGTCTAATGTAAGCCATTATTACATTTAACACAGCCAGTTGTCCATTATATACAACACTTATTGTAGCATTTAATTTAAGTTCAATTAACTTGATAAAAATTTCATCTTTGGAATTCAAAGTCAAACCCAACCCTTGATTGTCCAGATAACCAATGTTATTTTTATGCAAGTTCAACTTCTGATTAAAATAATTCCCATTTTTTATTTCTTTAATTTTATAGGATTCTTTGGTTAATAGTTCTCCTTGAGGAGTAAGAAAAAACAATCTTATACATACTTTTGAATATTCTATAACGAAATCTTCCAATTCTTCTCGAGAATTCATCACTATTATACACTCTCTAATTTTTACAAACTCATCGAGAAATCGCCAATTCCAATTTCCCAAAATCAAACCAATATAAATTATTTGAAAACTGTCATCATAATAATCTAAAGTGTTATTAAAGATAGTCCAAACTTTTGTCATTTCAAAAACAGTTGCTTCTTCATCCAGCGATTTGATTACTTTGTCGATTTCATGCTTATGAAATTTATCTTTCTTGTAAAATACATACAATCCTTGTGTCTTATCGAAATATTGTAAAACTTGATTGACATGTTTTTCGAATATTGATCTTTTTGGTTCCACCAGAATATCAAAAATATTCCCATAACTTAAAGGAAGATAGATAATAACCAGAATCCATATAGGAGTAATAAACATTGTCCCTCTGAGGATTTCAAACAAATGCGATTGAAACCAACGCACTATTTTATTCAATCAATAACTAATTCAATTATATTTCTTATTTAAGTGATCAATCAATAATACAAATTAATATCAATTGATCACTCCATTAGTTGGAATCAACTTAATTACATGATTATTTCTCACTAACAATTTTTATATTAAATATTAACAATTGTGGTGTTTTTTGAGGCTCTTGAAAAGCTTGGAAACAGATGGAATCTCTTCGTTAGGAAAAGAAATAAAATTTCGTAAGATTGAAAAGTTAGTTAGTTTTAAATGAAGTTAGTCTGTGTGATCTTGACCCAGAAGGTTTTTTATTCACAAGGAGGTGCTGAAATATTAAACAAATGAATAAGTTGGATAAGAAATGATAAAGCCAAATATTCAGTTTGTAATATAACAAGTTTAATTATTTTATTGGCAAATAATCAGATGTTGTTCAGTCAACAAATTTTTACAAGATAATGTTATGTTAGAATTGAATTTGATAAAATAATTACAAGATAATTAATTTGCTTAAGAAATAGATTCTTACAACTGAGATTCAATCCTTTGTTTTGTTTTTGAATAAAAAATAATATTACAAATAATACTCTTTGTGGAAAGATAATTAATTACAGTTAAATAATAGCATGAGTAATAGGAATCAATTATCTTAATTGGTCTGTGTGGGTTTGTATGTGTGTTTATTAATTATCTTAATTAATAATCGCTAATTATCGGTTTGTTACAATGTTATCTAAAAATATTATTTTTAATAGATTTAGTCGATAGTTTAAAAAACAAAAGAGTTCATATTTAAAATAGAGTCAATAATATTAGATTAAATAAATAAGTTGTATGGAATGTTAGTTTAATATGAACACGGATGCAAGTTCACTTTAATTGGGAAAGAAATGTATTTGCTTGATTCAAGGGACTTAAAACTTATAAATTAAGATAAGCTGTTTAAATTTTACTCTTGTTAAATCTGATGTATTTCTCCTAACAGAAATAGCGTGAGTGAATATATATACGAAACGAATTGATGTGTTAAGAAAAGAAAAACGTTGACCTTTAAGTAATGTGCTGGACTTCTGGATGAACGTTCACTGCTAGCTGGTAGAAATCCTTGGGAAGAGATAATAGCAACTAAATGGTTCTTCAAAATGGTAGCGGTTTGTGTGCAATCCGATGATTGACAGCTTGAACGAAATTTCTAGGCGAAATCTTCGTAGGCAGTGAACACAATTAATTACAATTAATTAATTACAAACTCAACATTTCCACCTCTCAATCTCTCCGACAGCTCGATAGCCATTGACGCCACCGACAAAGCCGAAGCTTTTGCCTCATATTTCGCGTCCAACTCAAACCTGGACGACAAAGGGCTTGAACCACCCACATACCCCCCAGTACTAATATAATGTCAGGATACCAGCAATTCTAAAGATCATCCGGAATCTAAAGAACAAGTCTTCTGCTGGCCCCGACGATATCCCTGCCATTCTCATTAAAAAATGTGTCCCTGAACTTGCTCCTATACTATCCAAATTATACAATCTCTCCTATAACTCTGGAATATTTCCGGAAGCCTGAAAACTAGCCAGAATCCAACCAATTAAGAAAAAAGACGATTCTTCCAACATAAAAAACTATCGACCCATAGCAATCACTTCTGTCTTATCCAAAATCATGGAAAAGGCCATCAACGAGCAAGTTCTACCACACTTAGAGTCAAATAAATTTATCCACGATAGGCAATACGGCTTCAGGCAATCCCGGTCGACTGGTGACATCCTAGCATATGTAACTCATATCTAGAACAAAACCTTGGAGGCCGGGAATGAGACCCTCGCGGTAGCTTTAGACATTTCAAAAGCCTTCGATATGGTCTGGCACAAAAATCTTCTTGCCAAATTGACCTCCGTCGCCCTTGCTGTAAGTTGCTCGAAACTTTTCTTTCAGACCGTAATATTAAGGTTGTCATCGATGGAATATCATCTTCCCCCTTCCACACCAACGCTGGAGTTCCTCAGGGATCGGTTATCTCCCTCACGCTTTTTCTTATCTATATCAACGACCTTCTAAACTTGCCCTCCAATCCGGTACATTGTTACGCAGATGACAGCGCCCTACATAACGCCCCTGCATCGCATAAAAACCGTGCAGACATTGCCTCTTCAATTAATTTAGACTTATGCAAACATGCTGTTGCATGTTTTTAAACAACAAATCAATAGCTTGTTCTATTGCAGAAATGCTAATATTTGTACTTTCTACTGAACATTTTCGCGGACCCCAGGTTGGGAAGTACTGCTTTAAAATAACTATATATCTGTTGTCCCAATGGCCCACTAGTCATCACTATAAAGTACAATATAAAAGGTGATCCTATTCTTATTAATCTATTAGCAAATAGGACGTAAATCACTCGCACCCACCCGGAAAAAGTGCAATACTAAAAATTTCATAGTGAATTCTCAGTTTATGATTTCGATCTATTTATTCTAATATGCTTCATTTTAAGCCATTAATTAAAAAATCATTAAAACTTATGTAAATGAAATATTTACGACATATCAAAAAAGATTTGTAAGAGTCTAGTAAGAAGTTCTGCAAACAAAATCTACAAAAATTTCAATATTTTTCTGCGGTTTTAAGCTTATGCCACAAAAAATCTACAGTTAAATAACATATTTAATTTGAATTAAATACATAATTTAATCAATTTGTTAAACAATAACTCAAATAAAAATACAATAAATGATATAGAAAATCCAAAAACTAAAATAATAATTTCTGCTTCAATTTCAGAATTGGTAAAATTAATTTTGATCTTCATTTTAGTGATTTCTTTAAAATTTGTCTTCTCTTGTTCCAATTCATCTAATTTTTGAAAAATTCCATTTTCATATAGGGATTTCACAAGACGTATGATTTCTAATTCATACGGAATATTCCATATATATGCTAAATATACAGGATAAGAACCATAGTCGGAATCTATTATGTGTAAAAAGTGTGAATGCAAAGGCTGGGTCGTTATTCTTTTTTCAGCCAGTTCGCGATGCATCAAAAGAGCAATTTTAGTCTCAGGGTGTTTATAAAATATCGACATATTTCCATCAAAATCCACCATAAAATGTAAATCTGTTTCAAAATTATTAAATCTAATGCAATCAAATTTATGAAAGCAGTATATTGTATAGTTAAGATCCTTCAACATGTTAATAGAATTGATTTGTGGCGCCCTCATTGGGCTGTTGATTATAGCGAAAAATATTGCTTGGAATGCAGTGATAATTACAATCGAAGACATTAGAAGAGATGCTAGAGAAAGCCGTATGTAATTATTTGTTTCAAGAATATTTCTTGCAGGAGAAAATTTGGAATATTTTACAAAAAAACTTATCAAAAAACTCAAAGGATTTTGACCGAGAATTCCAGAACATATAATCACTGTCGTGGTAAGTAAAATCCACACTGTCACACTCTGCTGAAGAGATTCAACCGGACGTAAAAGGTCACTTTTCCGAACCACAAAGCAGTATCTTTGAATTTTGTAAGGGTAACTAATATATGGGTACCTTAAAGTCATTATACCATTGAATAAAGCCAGTTCTCCCCGATGATCCAACTTTAACTGGAGCATTAAATTTGGATTCAATGATGGCTATAAAAATTTCATCTTTAAAATTCAAATCATATCCCATCCATTGATTGTTAATATATTTAATTGTGTTGTTATGTAAATTCAACTTCTGTTTAAAATAATTCTTATTTTTGACAGGTCTTATTTCAGAATATTCTTTGTTCAAAAATTCTCCTTGAGCAGTAAGAAAAAACAATCTCACACATACCTGAGAATATTTTATTCCTTTATCTTCCAATTCTTCTCGAGAATTCAATAACACAATACATTGTCTAATTTTTACGGAAATTACTCCAAAGAATTTCGATTTCTTAGACCAAAAATCAATCCAAAATATAATATTTCATATTCCATAATATCATTTAAAGGAACACTAGTATTATAGAAAGTGTGTATTTCTGACGTTTCGTGTAGAATTACATCTTCACGCAGAGACTTGATTATTTTGTCTGTGTCATACTTTTGAGATTCATTCTTTTGGTAAAATACATGCAATTCTCTTGTTATATTGAAATATTGCAAAACATGATTAACATGTTTGTCAAACTCTGATCTTTTCTTCGGTTCTTCAAGAATATCAAAAATATTTCCATATGTGAATATTATAGGAACATTAAGCAGAACCCAAATGAAAAGCATTGTCTCTCCGACGACATCAAATAACATAATGAAATTGAATCAATAACTTTTCAAATTGATATTTTTGAGTTAATCTTTTAATAAAATTAACGCATATTGATCGCTTAAAAAGTGTAATAAGCATAATTACGTAATTATTCCACCCAAGACATTTATCTAAGCATTTATTCCACCCAAATTAAATTTCAGGTAAAATAAATTGACATGTTCTGATGTGGCCATCCACTTGACTTTACCATATACTTCTGGTTAAGTTTGATAGAAGGGCATAGATTTTCATTTTTTGGGCCTACACCCCTCCCCCCCCCCACACATCACATTCTGGGTGGTTAGTTTTTGCATTTTTAGTCTTCTGGTAGCCCACTGATTATGTAGGTATACAAAATTTGGTTGAATTTGCCCAAATGGCCTAGATTTTAATGTTTTGAACCCAACCCCTAATTTTGGCGCCAGAAAAAAAATATTTTCGTTATTATAAGATCATTTTATAGTATAATATATTTCATTTTTCTTATTTTTTTAGTTTGAAAATATTATAATTTTAAATTTTAACCTCCCCCCCCTACCCCCCTCAATTTTTATGTCGATATGCACCAAAATCTTAATCTCAATGCACCAAAACTACATGGGAAATTTGGTTTTGATATTTACACTAGTTTTTGAGCTAGCTCGTCCACAAAATTTGGTAAAACAAAGACTAATAGACATTTTTACAAAATAATTAATATCTCAAAAAATATAATTTTTTCGATGTTCACTTATTAGAGCTTTTTTGTAGTCCAAAATGCCATGGTTTCGCTTAATTTTTTTCCATCAAAATAGTTTCTGCCGTTTTTGAGATATTTCGAAAAAAAGAAGCAAAAAACTCCCACTTTTTTCACTCACGATTACAATACTTGACCATACCCTATATGGTAAATTAAAAAGATTTGAATTTAATTGCAATTAAAAATAATATTAATATACATATAGGTTTCTTCGTTGACCATTTTAAACCTTGAAAAAGGAGGATGTATCCTCCGATTCGTCCGGTATTTCAAAAGGATGGAAATGAACTTCTAATAAATTATTTTATTCGCGATTTGTGATTTTCATTATCCTTGGGCAGCCTTTACATCAATTCACCATTGAGTCTACCACTCCGTCTTCAATCGAAAATACCTTTATTTAATTAAATTTCCAAATTTTAATAAAAAATATTTGTAAAGAATTATCAGTTAGTTAAAAAAAACAATTAATTAATAAAAGGAAATTCAAAAAAATCAACTATAAATTTTTATTGACACACCCACACACACATCTGTGAATAATTGATTTAATTAAGAAAAAACTATCAAATTAAAGTGTTCCAAAAATGAGACCGTGACAGATCGATTTGTCGACCCCAAAACCCTCTAATTTATTGAAATCGTTAAAGCAGTTTTCGAGAAACCGATTCTATAATAAATAAGAAAATAAATATAAATACAAGAATTGCTCATTTAATAGTATAAGATATTTATATATTTTTACATGTTTTCGTTTTTTTTTTGTGAGACAAGATATGGGCTTATATATCGTCGCTATTATGTCAAAATGTCGTATGTCAGGGGTTCCCAAACATTTCCGAGTCGCGGCGCCTTTTTTCAATTAAAATTTTTCCATGGCGCCCTACCTAAGTAAAAGTATGTCCAATCATAAGTAAGAGATAAAAATAAATAATAAATACATTTTTATCTTCTCGTTTTTTGTCTAGTTAGGCCGAAAAATCTTAAATTAATTATGAAGCTTCGTGGCGCACCGTTTGGGAACCTCTGTCGTATGTCAAAATTACCAAAAAAAAAATTTATTGAAGAAAAACACTTGTTTTGTTAGCTTCACCTACTCTCAAATTTTTGTATGTTATCAGGTGATAGAACTCAAGTTACAGATTAAAAACAAAAAGTATTTATGGTTAATATAAATGAAAACAAAAGCTTTTGTTGGCTACTGAAAAGTGTTGATTTTCATGTAAGACATTTTGATATAACAGCGACGATATAATACTTGCATTCTAACATAAACAGGTTCTGTGTAATCTGATGAATATCAGAAAGGCTTGTCAGATTAGTAAAGATTATCAGGTAACTAGATTTTATAAACAAAATAAAACTACAAAAACATATAGCTCTCTTTATCAATATAGCAAATTACAAAAAGTACACAGGGTACTGAACAACTGCTACAAGAAGAAAAAACTAGGTGCAACATTTTGTTATTAATATAAATAAGTACATGATTGATATCATTGCATTACTCAACAATGTTTGTTTGTTTGTTTGTTTGCTTTTAAAGTCGGTTTCAAAACTCGTTCTTACAGTCTTTATTAAACCAGTAGAGCAGTGTTCCGCAAAGTGTGTGTCACGGCACACTGGTGTACCATGGTCATTAGATGGCGTACCGCGGAAAAATGTCAAGTTTTGTTAAGATAATGCACCCACACATAGCTGAGAGTTATGCGAGCAGCCTTATCAACGATTCCTATAAATTTGATCGCCTGTGCTCAGTTAAGCAGGCTCACATTTCTCATTAAACATCTTTTCCTATTATATTGATTATAATAATAAATAAATATTAAATAAACATTGTTTTTTTCTTTGGTATACCTCTAAAATTTCTTGATTTGGTAGGTGTACCTTGAACATAAAAAGTTTGCAGAACACTGCAGTAGAGGAGCTCGGCTCACATGACACTTTCTGCGCTACTTTGCAATAAGATAACATTTTTATTTTACTAATTATTGGGTTCTATTTCATGGTGTAAACTAAAATATTGTTCTTGAAAATTGAGAAATTATTTTACGGTTTTTATATGGAAAAATGTTCACGATAACAAGCACTAATTCAAACAAAAACAAAATTAACTTTGTTGTGTATTGTAGAAATACTACACTTTGCTCACAGTTTAACTTATTGGATTAATGATGGTGGTTATTTCACTTGCAACAAACAACTATGTCTATTCCATTCTCTCTTTGTAGTACATACACGTCATAATATGAAAATATCATGTTCCGATCTACCGGGTGTTAGATTACTGATCTTGCCAAGTGTCGAACAATGTTAGTTTGATACTATGGAGAACACAAATTATTTTCTGCAGTTTTTATTTGATTCCTCCATCGTACTTATAATATGATAAATTATATATAGGAATTATTTAACGGGTTTTAGTGAGTGTTTCACAAAGTGGAAATAAAATTAAAAAAATTAAAAAATCTTTTAAATTATTTTGGAGATTTTTTTTATTTATCTCTATACATATTTCGGGCTATGAACCCTTCATCAGGAGGTTTAACAGAAAACTGAATATAAATTTTTTACATTGTATTGATATTATTTTAGTACAGGGCGAGTGGGGGGAGTGAGCCAATGGGCGTTGAAAGTATTGAGGGGTTGAATTTAAAAGGTATGTGGAAGGGAGAAAATGGGTATTGAACAAATTGTCTGGTCAAAGTCAAAATTTTATATAGTCTCAAAACCCTTAGACAAATTCTTTTAATAGGGATTCCCAGAATCCTATACCTACAAATAAATTTCGAACAAAGACATCCTATTTGAAATGTACCTGACTTTGACCAGACAATTTGTTCAATACCCATTTTCTCCCTTCCACATACCTTTAAACTCAACCACTCAATTCTTTCAACGCCCATTGGCTCACCCCTCCACTCGCCCTGTACTAAAATAATAATAATACAATGTAAAAAAAATTATATTCAGTTTTCTGTTAAACCTCCTGATGAAGGGTTCATAGCCCGAAATATGTATAGAAATAAATAAAAAATAAAAAAAAATTTCAAAATAATTTTAAAAATTTTTTTAATTTTTTAATTTTATTTCCACCACCACTATAACCCGTTAAATAATTCCTGTGTTTAATATGTTTCACTATAAACCAACACCGCTTTCCTAAACTTTATAAATTATATATATTGGAATCTATGAAATAATTTAATTATCTTGCTAAACAACAACTCCAATAAAAATACAACAAATGATAATACAATTCCCAAAACTAAAATAGCTACGGCTCCTTCGATATCATTAATTCTTAATATTATTGGAGAAGATGGCTGGTTCATGTAAATGATTTCTTTAAAATTTATCACCCATTGCTCAAATTCTTCTAAGTGATGAAAAATTCCATTTTCAAATAATGACCTCAGAAGAGATATAATTTCCGATTCATAATGGATATTCCACTGATAAGCTAAATATAAAGGGTACGAACCATATTCTTGATCCATTATGCGCAAATGGTATGAATGAAAAGGCAGGTTAATTATTTGTTTTCGAACCAATTCGCAGCTTATCAACAAAGCAATATTCTGGCTCCGGATTTATATAGAAAATCCATAAATTCATACCATTTAAAGAAGCCTTAAAATTTAATCGTTTATCATACTGTTTAAATTTGTCGCATTCTATATTGTGAGAACAGTATATTGTGAAGTTAAGATCTTTCAACATTTCAATAGAATTGATTTGTGGCCCCTTCATGGGACTGTGAATTATGGTAAAATAGATTGCCTGGAATGCTGTAATAATAACAATTGAAGGCATTAGAAGAGATGCTAAAGCAATTCGCAAAAAACACTTTGTTTCTAGAATATTCCTTGGAGGAAGAAATCTGGAATTATTAAATATAAACCTCTCAAAAAATCTTATCAAGAGGTTGAACGGATTTCGGCCACAAATTCCAGAGCATATGATCATTGTAGGGATAAGTAAAATCCATACCGACACAGTCTTAAACAAAGATTCAACTACAGATAAAGCGCCACTTTTCCGAACCACAAAGCAGTAACTTTGAGTTTTGTATGGATAACTAATAAATGGTTTACTGTATTTCGTCATAATATTTAATAAATCCACATCTCCATTTGAGCCAAATTCGACCGAAGCATTCAGTTTGGATTCAATCAACTTTATAAGAATTTTATCCTTAGAATTTAAATTCAATCCAATCTTTGGATTTTATAATATAAATAATGGTATTTCCATGTAAATTAATCCTCTGTGTAAAATAATTCTTATCCTTGACTAGTCTTATTTTAGAATATTCTTTGGTCAAAAATTCACCTTGAGCAGTAAGATAAAACATTCTTATACATTCCTTAAAATATTTGTTTCGTGAATTTTCCATTTCTTCTCCTAGAATGAATAAGTAATATACATTCTCTGAGTTTTTACAAATTCTTCAAGAAATTTTCGTTTTCTCTGACCCAAAATCAATCCAATATTTAATACCTTATAATCTAAATCATAAGGATTTGTGTGTAGAAAAGATTTATTGTAAAAGACAAATTTTGTGTTCGTTTCATAAATAAATATTCCTTGACGTAGAGACTTGATAACGTTTTCAGTTTCATAATTTTGATATTTTGTCTGTTGGTAAAATACATACACTTCTTTCGTGGTATCAAAATATTGTAAAACGTGATGAACATGCTGGCTGAACGTTGATCCTTGAGGTTCTTCCAGAATATCAAAAATATTTCCAGAGATGAATCCTGGAACACTAAACAGAATCCAAATGTAGAGCATTGTACCTCTGGCAACACCAGCAAACAACGAAATGCAATTCAAACTAAGCTTCTTATAATCAATAACCATTTTTCAATTACAATTGTTTTTTCTAGTTGATCTATCACTTAACTTAATAAATATTGGTCATTACATTAGCAGGAGTCAATTACTTAATTTTTTACTCTTCACTACAGACTTGTTACTTATAATACATCGGACATCAAGAATCTGTTATTATATACATTTTTTTTTATTTATTTATTTATTGTCACAGGGAACATAGCCCATTTAGACAGCACATCAGTAAAGTGTTAGTAGGGTTTGTGAGGGAGCCGAGTTTTAGCCGGTAGAAATTTTATATGCTAGCGAGGCTCGAACCCAAGTCGCCCGCTTGAACATCGTCATCAACGATGCTGAAGCGGTGCCAGCGCCTTAGCCAGCTCGGCCAACCCGACTTCCCATATATATATGACCTTCTCCGAGAAAAAGGGACCTAGTGTGTCAAAAAACGGGTTTGGACTTAAGAGTGAATTCTGGTACCTAAAAAGGGTGTAGAATAAGATTATAAAAATTACTTCAAATTAACATCAGCTTAGTAACAAAATTACAAAAGAACCAAAATTGCAAAACAATTTTTGAGATAGTGATAACACTCGTTATACAATTGGCACAAGACTGAAGCGTCACTTTATTCTTTTCCTTTCTTATAGTTATTTTTACAAAAAATACGTCACCACATAGGCATGACGTCACCAAAGTCGGCACCCAATCATAACTAACCATACCAAATCGCATCTCCCAACTGAAGGTGTGTTCAAAGTGATAATGCGTTATGAAACTTTAAATGCGTTTTTCTCAAACTTCATTTTCACACACTAGGTCCCTTTTCTCGGAGAAGGTCACATATATAGATATTAGGGTGACCCATTTTTAGCAGTTTTTTTTTTTTTTTTTTTTGATTCTCGTATGAAAATTTTTTAGTATATCATGATTTGAGAATCCTTTTAGCTATTAAAAAAAAATTTAGAGGTCACTCAAGAATCTAGAAAATTCAAAAATGCAACAAAAATATTTTTTACAGAAGTTGTAAAAAAAAAAAATATACCGCTAGAAAATTTCTGCTCAAAATATAAATTTTTTAAAGATTTTTTATGGTTCATGAGTGACGTTTTCGAGAGTACTTTAAATATTCATATCTATTAAGGCTTGATTTTTATACACCTATTCTTCGTGAATCTGAGACGACTGGCTAAATGAACATTAGTTCCCGAGGCCAAGAAGGTAGAAAAAAGGCTTGATATTTTTATACTACCAATTTACAACATAATGAACATTAATAGAATAAGAGACTAAAAGCAAATAGGTATTTAGGCATACCTTTTTTTTTTTAATGATATTGATGTGAGAAGGTGATACACCAGAAGGTGCATCCCCTAAAGGTCTGTATGGGATGGCCCCTCCATCGTGAAAGGAACAGAGTAGAAGGAAAGAAGCCGGGATCACGAGCCAAATCTCAGAAAGTTAGATACAATCTAACATCCAATTTACTAAGTTTTTAGGGGCTTCAAGCAGTGGTAAATTTTCTTTTGTGAAGCCTACCTCGTGTCTTACTCAAGTTTTATTATTATATTAAATGTTTCACCTAGAACCAACACCGAACTCCTTAAAAGTTGTTGTAAATTTTCCGTTTGATAAATTAGGTTAAATTTATCTCCCACTTAATAACCTATTGTCAAAATGCAATCTTTAGCTATTTTTTTATTGATACTATGTAGCTACTACGTGATTAAATTTGAACAAATAGAATAATGAAACTATATAGCAGGGGTGGCCACTAACCTTAACTTTGGGAGCCGCAAATTTATAAAACTGTTTCAAAGCGAGCCACATTATTTGGAGATTAATTAATTGTTTATTAGCTGGCAGTTCTAAGTATCTCTTGATTTAATTTTGTATTAATATTTTTTTAATTTAATTATCATACTTTTTAAAATTAGTATTATTCAAGAGGGTTCAAGAGCCACACGAGATTGAATGAAGAGCCGCATGCGGCTCGCGATCTACGTTGTGGCACATCCCTGCTATATAGTTTAGACAATTTATTAAACAACAACTCCAATAAGAATGTAACAAATGATATAGGAAAATCCAAAAACTAAAATAAAAAGAGCTCCTTCAATTTCTGTGGTAAGCTTATAATTTCTAGAGATTTGATCTTCTTGTGTGAGAATTCTTTAAAATAAACCTTCCACTGTTCAAATTTTTCTATTAGTTGAAAAATTCCATATTCATATAAGGAGTTCAGTAGATTTTACAATTTCGGATTCAAAACTAATATTCCAGTTATATGATAAATATATAGGGTAAGATCCATATTTCTCATCCATTATGTGTAAAAAATGGGAATGTAAAGGTTGGCTTTTAATTTTGTTTTTGAGCCAGTTCGCAGTCCATCAAAAGGGCAACTTTAGACACTACGTCGTTATAAAAAATAGACATATTACCATCTGATTCCTGCATAAAATTTAATCTTGTTTCAAAATTACTAAATCTACTGCATTCTATTTTGTGAATGCAGTATATTGTGTAGTTAAGATTCATTAACATTTTAATAGAATTGATTTGTGGTGCCCTTATGGGAGTATTAATTAAAGTGAAATAGATGGCTTGGAATGCAGTGATAATCACAATCGAAGGAATTAGCAAAGATGCTAAAGAAATTCGCATAAAATGGTTTGTTTCAAGAATATTTCTTGCAGAGCGAATTCTGGAATTATTAAATATATACTTCTCAAAAAAAGTAATCAAAACGCTTAAAGGATTTTGACCACAAATTCCAGAGCATATAATCACTGTGGTGATAAGTAAAATCCACACGGACACACTCTGTAGAAGTGATTGGGGTACAGATAAAGGAGCACTTTTTCGAATCACAAGACAGTATATTTGTATTTTGTAGGGGTAACTGATAAATGGAGGAGAATAAGTTACCATTATATCTAACAAAGCCAGGTCACCGGATAATGAATTCACTTTGGTTGAAGCATTAAATTTGGATTGAATTATTTCCAAAAAATGTATCTTTTAAATTCAAATTCACTCCCATAATCTGATTGTCGAGGTAGCCTATGGTGCGCTTATGTAAGTTCAACTTCCGCTTAAAATAATTTCCATTCTTGATATGTTTTATTTTGGAGTATTCTTTGGTCAAAAATTCACCTTGAGTATTAAGGAAAAATATTCTTACACATACTTCCGAAAATTCTTTTAGGAAATCTTCGAGTTCTTCATGAGAATTCATAAGTATTATGCATTCTTTTATTTTTACATATCCAAAATCTACACGTTTTCGATGTCCCAAAATTAATACAATATATAAATGATTAAATATTCCATTTTTCATCAGTATACTACTATATTTTAGTATAGTATTTACTTTTTTCATTTCAAATACAATTGCTCCTTCACTTAGAGACTTGATTATATTGTTGGTATCATACTTATGATATTCTTTTTTTTGGTAAAATACATACAATCCTCTGGTTTTATTGAAATATTTTAAAACGTGATTAACGTGAATGTCAAACCTTGATATTTCTTGTGGTTCTAGAAATTCCAAAATACTTCCACAAGTGAATCTAAGGACAGTAAGCAGAATACAAAAGATAAGCATTGTCTTTCTGAACATATTGAACACTGAAATGAATTTCCAAATAATCTTCTTCTTGAATCAAACGGCCTTAAACTTATATTAATAATATATTAATATTTAATCAATTAACTCAATCAACAAATTTGTTTTCTACTTTTCATTCTCCTAAAATTAAGGTCCTAAATTAATGAAAAATTAATGAATATTGATTACTTTTTTTGGCCGAAATTTGACAATAGTTTTCTACCCTAAATTGTCATTTTGCTATTATTATGTATTCATTTTTTTATTTTTTATTCATAAAAAATAAATTTATTTTTCAGGATTAATTAATAGTACCTGGAGGCACCGAGCGATGCACGGTAACCCCTGACCCCCCACTCCGAAACCACACACCTCGCCCCCAACACTGGACCCCCACTCCGCCTCACCCCACCCCCGGATCCCCCACAACTGCACCCAACCTCCTGCACCCCCACATCCATCCCCACCCCCCACCCAGTTTTTGCATTTCTATCTTTCTAATGGTCCACATATTATGTGTATATTTGTTTACTCGTACACCAATTTGCCCACATTCGTTCATATTGATAAACATTATAAATAAATAAATAAGAAAATAATAATAAAAAAAATAATCGTATAGGATCTGAAATAAAAAGATAAAATTAAAAAAAATCTGTGCGTCTCGGGACGCTCGACAGAAGTGATAACTTTCACCAACCAAATATTTTTTTAGGAAGACAATTTCAAGGATAATTGCCCGGAGAAAAGAGAATTGAATATTTAATTTTAATTAGAAGAGTGGGGGGGGGGGGGAGCCAAGGAATAATTATTAATATATTTAATGTTTCTGGATTTAAAATTAATTGTTGTTTTTCTTTCAGCTTAATTCAATTATAGATATTTCAAATTTGCCGCGCTGCAATTTATTCAATAAATTCTATTTATAAAATACATAGCTATATATAATATATTCAATTATTTCCACACTTATAATAAAGTCTAAATCAAAAATATTCATTTTAGTAAAAGTAAAAAGCAAAGATTTTTAAAATACTTCTATAGTCTTCTGGTAAAGTCTCCGCCTATGATGCAAGAGGTCCCAGGTTCTAATCCGACATGCGGCAAATCATTTTTTTTTATTGAGATTTTCATCTATCAATAATTACTTTAATTAAGAAAAATCAATTAAGATGAATTTTGATGAGGTCCAGACATAGCCAGATCGTTTTCTCATCTTCAAAACTTGTTAATAGATTTTGTTTCATTAAAATCGGTAGGGCCGTTTTCAAAATAGAACCAAGATACAAATATATAAATAAAATAAAAGAATAAATATATATAGGTATAAATAAATAAATAAATATACAATTTTTGCTCGTTTAATAAGAGTAGATAATGAAATTAGTACTTTGGTTTATATTCTTGTCACTTTATGTATTTTCAATATAAATGTCAATTAGCATTCAAAATTTAAACATCATCTAGATATGTACACATTTTTTTTATTTAAGCTAATTTTGTAACTTATAATTAATCAAGGTTTTTGTACGGTTGTGAAACCTGGACAATTGGAAAAGCGGAGAGAAAGAGATTGGAGGCTTTCGAAATGTGGTGCTACAGAAGAATGATTAGAATTACAAATGGATGGATAAAATTACAAATGTAGAAGTTCTTGGAAGAATCGGAGAAAGAAGAACCTTGTGGAAGAGTCTGAAGAAGAGAAGAGGTCAGATGATGGGGCACACACTGAGACATGGGGGACTTCTTAGGGATATCTTGGAGGGGGAGGTGGGAAAGAAAAGGGGAAGACCCAGATTAGAATATTTCAACCAAATAATTGGGGATATGGGATGCCAGACATTTAGAGAGGTCAAACAGCTGGCGGGGGACAGAGTCGAGTGGAGACGGATTGTTGCATCAAACCAGTAATAGGACTGTATACTCAATGATGATGATGATTTTGTTTAAGTAATAATTATTCGTTTTTTAACCGTCTTCAAAAAAGGAGGAGGTTATCAATTCGACTGAATTTTTTTGTGTGTCTATGTTACCTGATATCTTCGCCAATTGTGAACCGATTTTGATTTTTGCATTGGATTCAGTATAGTTTCCGATTAGTCCGGGTTTTTTTTTATTGGTATTGGACCTTTTTGTTATGTTTGTTCACGCGTAAACTTCTTTTTTATGGATCAATTTTAATGATTATTTCTGCGTTTGGATCAGTACAGCTCCAAGGTAGACAAGATACCTAACTATTTTATTTTTTTTATCCATTTTTATGTATGTTCAGAGATATCTTTTTGCCACGTTGACCGATTTCGATGATTCTTTTTTATTGGAAAGGGGGTACCTTAGGGGTGATTTCATATTAATTTGGTCAAGTTCTGATGATATGATGAATGCCGAAATAACGTAAATCTCCAATTCTTTTGATCAAATAATCAAAATTATATTACATGAAACTGAGTAAAAAAAGAAGATGATTTATATTATCTTTTTATTTATAAACCGACGTTTCGGAGGCTATTCCCTCCTTTTTCAGGGTTTTAAAATGTCAGTGGAAAAAAGTCAGTCAAAACCCTGAAAAAGGGGGAATAGCCTCCGAAACGTCGGTTTATAAATTAAAAGATTATATAAATTATCTTCTTCTTTTTTAGACTGCCTCATTAATATCTACTCAATTTCACTTATCAGTCCGTCTCTAAAAATTACTTCAATCTTATTACATGAAACACCAATTTTGTTAATGTAACACAATATTAGATTAAATCTTCCTAATTTCCTCAATAATTTTGAACATTTTTTCAAATTAGACCAATGGTTTCTCAAATATTATGGGTACCGAACGGTGGTTTTGTGATAAAATTTTTTAGTAAGTTCATAAATGCGAAAAAAACTATTTAGCGACTATGATTACACATTTAAATGCTTTTCTTACACTTTTACTACAAAAAAAAAAACAAAAAGATGTATTTATTAATTACTATAAAAAATGCGGTCTCACTATTGTTTTATATTATAACGATGAGTTCAACAAAGTAGTTTCAATAAAATATTTCCGGAACTTAGGAGATCTTAAAACGTAAATATCGGTTTACAGTATCTTATTTGTTTTCTGTATGAATATACTAGTTCCAAAAACTACTTAGGTTTGGTAAAGTCTTAGACCATGAAATATATAGACACGCCCTGGTGTCTATTTGGTGAGGCCAACATCTATAGAACTTGACGTCACCTGTAGGTAGGAACACCCAGAAATTGCATGGCCACTATAGGAATTCTTATACATTGAGATAAATTTATCGTAGTTTAGATTATTTATTTTGGATTCCAATAATCGCAAATTAATATTAAATTAATATAACCAAAATATTTATGCGAGAACATAACGTCATCTGTAGGCGATGTTGGCCTCACTTCACTCTGTGTCGAGAGTAGCAGAGGGCGTGTCTATATATTTCATGGTCTAAGAGTAAGTAAACAAACAATGTTGATTTATTGACAAAATTTAAACAATTTATTAATTGCATACTCCATTAAAAATACAATGAATTATATCAAAAATCCAAAAATTAAAAGAAAGAAGGTTCTTTCGAATTCAAACACAGATAATACTATAAATTTAAAGGAGTTAGGTGTTGGTTCTAGGTGAAACATTTTAATATAATAATAAAACTTGAGCAAGATGCGAGGTAGGTTTCACAAAACAAGAAATTTTGAATTCAAAACTCAATATTGTTTTATTATTACAGATAATACTATTGGTAGAGGTTTATACTTCAAGTTACTGATGTCTTTAAGGTTTTGCTTCCATTGCTCGAATTCTTCTACTTGTTGGAAAATTACATTTTCATATAATGATCTTAGAAGCTGTAATACTTCCAATTCACAATTCATATTACAGGTACTAATATGTGAAAGGGATAAAGGCGCATTGTCAACTAAAACAATTCTGTAAAAAATATTTTTTTTATTGTTGAACTTGGGCCCTCTTCTTCAGTATAGCAAAACTTTTTTCCATTATTTTACGGTTCTCAAATAAAAATCGACATTTTTATCAGAATTTTAAATTAAAAATAATATTAAAATAAAGCTTTTAACTGAAGAAAAAAGTTGCCGAGCATCGCTCGGTCCCTCCAGGTACTTTTTATTAATTTTCATGATTGAAAAAAGCTGCTCACATTTATACGTGCTTCCGAATGTCCAAATTACTTTTCGTGCGAAAACTCTCACCTATGGATACTTTTCTTCTGAAGGTATGTTCTGTAAAATTCGCTTAGTTCCTCATCATCAAATTTAGACTTCAAATATGAGTCTTCTTGAAGCTCGATCAACTCGATTTGTAGATGAAGCGGAGCATCTTCCAGATTACTCTTACAAGGATTTGCAAAAAATATTGAAAGTGCTATCCATAATTTCTGAATCTCTCGAGGACCGGATTGAAGCTGTTGGAGGGCCAGGGGTTCCCCATATATGATCTAAAGGCTGGCTCATTATTAATGTATTTTTGAGTCAATTCACAGTGCATCAAAAGAGCAACTTTAGACCCTGGATGGTTATAAAAAATCGGCAAATTTCTAACAAATTAATATTTGAAATTTGATTTTAATCACCCCTAAATCTAAAACAGTCTAAACTGTAAGAGCAATATATTGTGTAGTTAAGATTTTTTAGCATTTTAAGTGAATTGTTTTGTGGCTTTGTGGGTTGGTCCACTCTGCTTTTGAACGCTTCATTTAAGCTTTAACAGCTACTTAGCTAATAATTTAGTCAATTTATTAAATAACAACTCTAATAAAAATACAATAAAAGATATAGAGAAACCAAAAACTAAAATAAATATGGCTCCTTCGATTTCATGATTGTTAAATCTAAATGGTGGGGGTTTAATCTTCATGTGAATGATTTCTTTAAAATCTACCAACCATTGTTCGAATTCTTCTGCTTGTTGAAAAATTCCATTTTCCTGTAATGATCTCAGGAGTTGTAAAATTTCCAATTCAAAATTGATATTCCATGCATATGCTAGATAATTCGGAAATGAGCCATAGGCCTGATCCATTATATGTAAGAGTGAATGTAAAGGCCTGTTCATTATTTGTTTTTGAGCCAATTCGCAGTCCATCAAAAAAGCTACTTTAGACCCTGGATGGTTATAAAAAATTGACATATTTGCACCAAAACCCTTCTCGAAATTTAAACCTTGTTCAAAATTACTAAATCTATAACATTCTAATCTGTAAGAGCAGTATATTGTGTAGTTGAGATCTTTTAACATTTCTACAGAATTGATTTGAGGCGCCCTCATGGGACTGTGAATTACTGCAAAATATATTGCTTGAAATACCGTAATAATGACAATTGAAGGCATTAGCAAAGATGCTAAAGATATTCTCATAAAATTATTTGTTTCGAAATAATTCCTGTCAGGAAGAAAGGTGGAATTATTAAATATAAACTTTTTAAAAAATGTAATCAAAACGCTGAAAGGACTTCGGCCACAAATTCCAGAACATATAATCACTGTGGAGATAAGTAAAACCCAAACCGTTACACTTTGTAGAAGAGATTGGGGTACAGATAAAGGGTCACTTTTCTGAACGACAAAGCAGTATCTTTTGATTTTGTACGGGTAACTGATATATGGTCGACCGAAACCTATTATTGAATGCAATAAAGTCATGTCTCCAGAATCCTTAATATTGATTGAAGCATTCAATTTGGATTCAATCAACTCCATAAAAATTTTATCTTGAGAATTCAAATTCACTCCTATGTGATATTGAGTATCGAAATAATTAATGGTGTTCTTATGCAAGTTCAACCTCTGATTAAAATAATTCTTATTCTTGATATGTTTTAGAGTATTCCTTGGTCCAAAGTTCACCTTGAGCATTAAGGAAAATATCCTTACACATACCTCAGAAAATTCTTTGAGGAAATCTCCAAGTTCTTCTTGAGAATTCATAAGTATTATACATTCTCTAATTTTTACAATTCCAAAATATACTTGCTCTCGATGTCCCAAAATTAGTACAACATATAAATTATGATCTAATCTATCATAATATGTATCCATTGTAAAATTATATTCTTGTATAGTAATTACTTTTTTCATTTCAAATACAATTACTCCTTCGCCCAGAGTCTTGATTATATTGTCAGTATCATACTCATGATATTCTTTCTGCTGGTAGAATACGTACAATTCACTCGTTTTATTAAAATTTTGTAAAACGTGATTTACATGTTTGTCAAATTTTGATCTTTCTTGTAATTGGAAAACATTCATAATATTTCCACACATGAATCTAGGGATAGTAAACAAAATCCAAAGGATAATCATTGTTTCTCGAACCACGCTCAAACAGCGAAATACACGTTCCTATCAAACATATTATTTAATCAATAATTATAATCCAATTAGATTTCTTTTTTTACTTACCCTTTCACTAAAATTAATAAAAATTGGTTGCCACATTAAGGTGAATAAGACTAATTGGATAATTATTTATATAGTGTAGTGTAGTTTCTTAGCATAATAAATTAAGATCAGTCAATACTTCTTAGATAATAGGGCAAAAAAAGAAACACCCTCATTGTCAATCAAAAATTAAACGGTGAGGTAGAGGCCTTTTATGATTAAGTGTGTGTGAATATCCCACTTACCGGGACACTTAATTGAAGTAAGTTTACTGGGTTAATAAATTGAATTAATCAAACCGATTGAAGACGATTGAAAATTAAACCTATTTAATTTCCTGAAGATTTCACTCAAAACATTCCTGGAAATATTAGATGAAATCAAGAATCTTAGAGAGGCAGGTAAGGAGGTATCCTCTATGGATACCTTCTCATAGTGGAATTGACGGGAACGAGAGTGGACAGCCCAGCTGCGGAGGAGTTGGACGAGGGATCAATCATCCTGGCCCCTCGAATTGTCGGCTGATGAAGTTCGGCCTTTAATAAAGAAGACAATCTATCAGGAATGGAACAATTCCTGGAAAATATCCAGTGCTGACAAAGGGCGACATTTCTTCGGAGTGTGAATCCCGGTTCAGCCCTGGTTTGAACGATATCTGTTCAGAAAGCCACCAAAGGAGCTTCGGCTGAATGAGACCGGCAACGACAACTCCTGATAGCGCGCAAGCTGGAAGATCTCAAGAAGACCACCTCTCCAGTATTTTTGAATTGTTCCAAAGTAGCCAAAGACGTCCTTTTAAAGTGGGCTGCTTCCATTTAAAAACAGAATCGACTTTGAGAAGAAAATTCAGAGGATATTAAACCCATGTGTCCTGGATAATAGCTGAAACACAACTGAGTGAATCAGGGAAGCCATTCTTCTGTGTCCTTGCATCACCAATGTGACATTCTCCTTTATTAGTTTTGTGTCAATCTCTGTTTTTGTTTTTGAATTTTTATTTTATCCATTTCATTTTTGGTCTTCATTTGTTTTAGTTTTAGCCTTTGCCTTTTAAATTATTTGCTTTGAGCATCAGCAGTGTTTCACAGTGTCAAGCCCAGTCTGTCGGTTAGCTATGAAAAAGAAATCCATTCAGCAGCATCTGTCTCATGATCAACAAGAATTCCAACTTAATTGAAGCGGACGGGCAATCAACGTGCAATAGACCTGAGAGATACTGTTAATAGTCAAATGGATCCCATGCTAGCAAAGAAACAAGACAAAGAAAAATAAAAATTGGAAGACTGAATCAGAGAAATGCTGGATATCTCTGACGAACTCCAAAACTGAATGAATTAGCTGAACAAGGCCAATTCAACAACATTGATGCAAACTCATCATCAAAAAACGAGAAATTACAGAATTAATGAACAGAACATGCAAAATTGACACATTAATTAAATTGACAAAAACAAAAAAATGCTGAAATGAATCATGAACTGAACTGAATATGCAATCATACTTTAAGCTTTCACCCTGCAGAAATTGAAGATTATACAAGAATGAAGAATCAATGACTTCAACAAGTCAGTAACAGAAAACCTAGTTCTTCTGAAGGTTACTGAACTTTCCAAGCTGATCCCTGAATGAACCTGATAATTAATAGAGAAGATGGAACAGAACCAACCCCACATCCTTCTGATAAGGAGCTGAACTCAGAGCTGAACTCAAAGTTTCAAAAATAATTCCACTGATCCAAATTGTTAAAAATCTCAGAAGATTGATCTTTCCAACAAATTACAAGAAAAAGAGGATCAGTAAAATGGCCATGCTGAAACAAGAAAAGGACAAATTCCCAGCAAAATTAAAACCACACCATGAGAATAAATAAATTTGACCAAAGTCTCTTTATTAAATGGTAAAATGTCTAGACCAGAAACTGGTTTCATGATGCACAGATTAGTAAACACTTTAATCAAACTACAAGAAATGGGACAAATTAGCAACCAATGCGAGACCTCTATAGAAATCTGGACTTTGTTGATGTTATATTATGATTAGTAAATAATTTTGATCTAAACTTGGATGGGAATTAGCAAAAACAATGTGAGATCTCATAGAAATCTGGACTTTATTGATGTTATATTATGATTAGTAAATAATTTTGATCTAAACTTGGATGGGAATTAGCAAAAACAATGTGAGATCTCATAGAAATCTCGACTTTATTGATGTTATATTATGATTAGTAAATAATTTTGATCTAAACTTGGATGGGAATTAGCAAAAACAATGTGAGATCTCATAGAAATCTCGACTTTATTGATGTTATATTATGATTAGTAAATAATTTTGATCTAAACTTGGATGGGAATTAGCAAAAACAATGTGAGATCTCATAGAAATCTGGACTTTATTGATGTTATATTGTGTTCTATTTTACCAAGTCATGAAGCACCAGTTCATTCAGCTAGACGTTAATAAAATAGTCTTACTCTAATTTCCAAAAAAAATGTATTTTGTGATTTATCTAATGAAAATATTTTTGTTTGTTTGTTGCAGCGGGAGTTCACCGATGATTGCATTCTCAACGAGACAATCGAACAAACTCACTACAACACATACTCATCAGTACGTTATTCCAATGCCAGGCGTACTCTCTACTTAGCTCTGAACAAACGGGGGATCCCAAGGAAAGTACAAATTCGGGCCAATATGACGTTAGGCAAACTGAGTGTCTACACCCGAGTGCTCACCCAAACCGTGACAGCAGCAAGGGTGGAATCGCTGGCGACACGACTGTTAGGAGCCAACCATAATGGATCAAGTCACTCAATCCGGCATCATGGATTGAGTCAGAGATGCTTCCAGTTACAAGAGAAACAGAAACAAGACCAGCTTCTACAACAGCAACAGCATCGAAAACCGAACGCGGTAGCTGCAAATAAGAAAACCGAATTGGCGGATGTCAACGATGAACGCGCAAATACAGGTGATAAATTCCGGTGTAGGCGTCGTAAAAAACGAAAGAAGAAGAAGAAGAAGAAACATCGATGTCAAAATGAAAAAGAAGAGGATGAGGAAGAAGGAGGTGGTGAACTTGATGAAGAAATCAAGAATTGTAAAAAAAAAAATTTAAAAAAAAAACAACAACTGCAAAAGAAAAAAAAGATGCAGCAACGACAACAGATAAAGAAAAAAAAATTACTCAAAAAAAAAGTCGGAAAATTGAAATCGAAAACTACAAAAACAACAACAACAACAGCGGTAATAACATCGACAACTACTTCAACGACGACACCCAAAATCCATACATCGACATTATTAGAAACGCTCCTAAATACAACAACGCAGGAATCAACAAGTATCAGGCCTTCTCTCTGAGCAGCCTACTTCTTTTCATTTTGTACATATTTTAATTTGTGTAGATATTCGTAATTTTATTTTCAAGTGAGATTATAAAACAGAAATATCGAATTACTTTTGAATTAATAAATTAATAATTAAAAAGCAATAAGTATATCGTTCAATATTTGTATTATTTATTAATTTATTATAATTATTAGTAGTATATGTATTAAAATATAGATGAGTCTCATTAAAAAATATACAAGCTAAAAAAAAATACAAGGCTTGAGCTGTTTTACATGACACTGAATTTAATACTAAAAATTGCCCTAAAAAATTTTTGCCTCTATTACACGAACCAAAATTTTCAGTATTAGTACATTGGGTAAATTGTAACTAAAATTCAGAATTGTGTAACTGATATAATCTCTATTTAGTATTTTCAAATATCTGTGAAATTTGAATGTTTAAGTGCCTGACAATCTGACATGGATCGTAACAATAATATCGTATTATTGAACAGTCTTGCAGCAGCAATAGTAGTTATAATATAAAAGATTTTTTCAAAACGAAATTATTTTTCATAAATATTATCATCCATTTCCATTTTGTCAACATACTGTAGAGCCATTTTGTGTTACAAACTAACCCCGAATATCTGGGAAAATATTACATATTCATTCTATTTAAATAATCCAGTCAATTAATTATTTAACCGAATGTTTTCTACATTTGATTCAATCCCGAATCTAATGTAGGGAATTTTTGTAAAATATTGAGTGAAAATAATATTTGAACTTATATATTTCTAACTTGAAATAATGATATTAAATAAATTTTATAATTTTTCTCATTAATATATCAAAGAATAATTGATACGTCAACGAGAATTATTTTGACCGCGCTGATTTGAAAAAAGAAATTTTTATCTCGCAAGACTACTGCGGATTACGCTATTGGAGTCTGCGGTTTTTTTAATACTCCGCAGACTCCAATAGCGTAATCCGCAGTGGTCTCGCGAGATAAAAATATTTTTTTTCAAATCAGCGCGGTCAAAATAATTCTCGTTGACGTATCAATTATTCTTTGATATATTAATGAGAAAATTATAAAATTTAATTAATTATTTCCTACTTTATACAGGGTATATGGTCAAGTTTTGTAATAATGCAAGGAAAAAGTGTTTTTTTTTCGCTTCTTTTTTCGAAATATCTAAAAAATGGCTAAAACTATTTTGATTAAAAAAAATGGGCGAAACCATGGCGTTTTAGTCTACAAAAAAGCTCTAATAAGTGAACATCGAAAAAATTATATTTTTCGAGATAATAAATGTTTTGTCAAAATGTCAGTTAATACTTTAGTATCTGCGTCTGCCAAATTTGTGTGGGCGCACTAAGCTCAAAAACTAGTGTGAATATCAAAACGAAATTTCACATGTAGTTTTGGCGCATTGAGATTAAGAGCTGATTAGATTTTGGTTGAAATCGAACTCCAAATTAAGGGGGATTTAAAAATTGAAATTATTAGATTTTCAAACTAACAAAAAAAAAAAGAAAAATGAAATCTATATATATATAAAATGGAAAAGTATGTATATATGTTTGTATGATCCAAACGATCTGATTGGCCAGTACATAGCCAATGGCAAAGGGTTAAATTATTAGAACGATTCTGATTGGTCAGATAGTGATCGTGTTAAATAAATAATTCCTTATTGTTGAATCAATTTCATTCAGCACATTCTTTCAATACTTAAAGTATCATTTTAAATTTAAATTATTAAATTATTAAATTGGAATGCTTGCCGCCAAGGGCTAGGTGACGCCGGGCCGAAATTGGGGAGGTGGAAAAAATGAATATCTAGGCCCTTGACCAACCTCAACCAAATATTGTATACATAATCAGTGAGCCCCCAGAAGTCTATAAGTGTAATTTTTCGCCAAAAACGCACTTATAGACTTATTATTATTGTCATTAATAAATCCTGGTCTAATGGAGGTTCAGAATGTGGTTGATATTTTGAAAAATGGGTTGCAAAATATTAGCTCGATATCTGTATTATACAGTATGCAATTGTTTAAGAGTTGAATTCAGTTTCGTGTAAAATAGGTCTTATAACGACACGACACATACTAGATTAATCTTATATCTATCTACATGTTTATTCTCTGTCAATAAGCAATAAGCAAATAAATAAATAAATGTTGGCTGGAAAAGAATGGAGGGCGTTTTTGACATAGTCAAAATTCAAACTTCTATATATCTGCGATGATTTGTTTAAAGCAAGCAAATCGAATTGGAAACAAAAATAACCCCACTGTTTTTTCAAAATTTCTACCATACTTAAATTTCAATCAACCGGTCTTAATCTGCAGACAATGAAATTCTAAACATCCACCAATCCGAGATTTCCTGATTCATTCTTTCAAGTAACCTCAAACAAATTTAATCTAGTCTACAGAATCTCAAAAAATTTCATTGTTTTTAGAAGACAACAAACAAAACATTAACATTTTAACAGAGGAAAAGTATTCGAATTTATTATAATTTTTGGTTTCAACGTCTATTTCTGCAGTTGTTATCAAGCGAAGATATTGTGTTCTTTGAATCAGAAACACTCAAATATTTTCCTAAAACCCTATTGCTCTTTTTATTCCATTTGATATCAACTGCTTAAATAGGACCTGAAAATTTTATCATTTTAATATAACAAGGGTTACCAACTTTGGAGCACAGATTTGCTGGAAATTGACAATTTAATGCCGGGACGAGGCTTAAAAAAGCGGGATCCAGCATAATTTTGACATAAATATAATAGGCATGAAATTTACAGAAACAGTGCAAGTTGGGAGAGTTAAGGCCGGCTCACACGGACCTTTTTCTCTTACTTGTTCGATCTACTTGCAATTTGAAGCTAGTTCAGTCAGGCTGATTTTTCGTTTGTTGGGTTCACACGGAGCTTTTTCAGAAAATTTTCAATTTAGCCGGCTAGGTTGCCCGCGCATGCTTCGAGCCAAACAGCTGGTCTATCATCTTTCAGTTTCAGCTCAGATGCAAATAAAAATGGCTAACAATAATATTATTGCAAAAATTATCAATCGCAGACGAATTTGGAAGGCATATTCTCTTTATTCATTGAAGTAAAGATTTGAACAGTGAGAAACAAAATATCAGCTGATGTATTGTGTCAATGCCCATGTCACCCACGTGATAAAATCATGCTTTCCGATTTGCTGGCCATTGCCAACTTCAAGTATCTAAACTTTTTTTAGAACATGCCCTATCTTTTGAATCAAGCAAGCATGCTAGTAAGACAGTCCGGAGTGACGTCATTTCGACCCCCTTCATGCCCCCAAATTGATAGTTAGTAACGAAGCTCCGTGTTAACCGGCCTTTAGTAAAATAAAGCACATTTGTTTTTTGTACAGATTCGTAAATTTAATTATTGAATTGCAAGTACCAAATTAAATTTTCTCCATCTCAGACGAGTATAATGGGACAATTAGCGTACCACGTGCAACTTTCACGGGGCCCCTCTTCCAGGCCTCTAAAAACGGTATGTTCCGGCTCTTTCCGGACAGTTGGTAACTCTAATTCTAACCTTTAAATATTAAAAGATAACCACAGTGTAAATAAGAATCAGAATTCTTTTAGATACCAAAGTACTTTAGAAAAAATATTAACAAAATTTCAAGATAAATCGATACACGCTAGAATTTGTTAGGTGAAAATCCTCGAAATGAGGGAGAACTTTTCAAACCAGTCACGTGACCAGCAAAACAACAACGTCTCTCAATTCTTTTCCATTTTCGGCCACACAACTAGTCAACCCAGGCCAGTTCTTTTAAAAAAAAATATAAAAAAACAAACAAACAAAGATAATCGAAAGACAATCCATTCTTTGAAAAAAGTCTTGTTAAAAAAAATAAATAAATAAAATAAAAAATACCAATGAAAAAAAAATGGCCGACAAACCACCATTACCAAGTGTTTATGTAATTGTAATGTAACCAGTGAAGATTCTCTTGAAACAGAAAATCACTAAATGCACTCTATGGATCTATTAAAGAGATCATTAGTTTTAATAATTCATCTAGTACCAAAACAATATAATAAATAATTATATACTACAAAGTAATAACTAGTTAAATAAATTTCAAATCGATTACTTTCCTTATCAGGTCTTCCGTTGAACAACGAAATAAAATTACTTAAATTTCTTTTTTCAATTTTTATAGTATTATATTTCAATTTTTGAAATTTATTTAATTTTTTATTAATTTTTAGATAATATATTATTAAAATAATAATCTTTTGTATGAATGAAGACTAATTTATATTTTATATTATATTAAATATAAAATATATTTTTGATTAAGAAATAAAAAAAAACTGAAGCCTGATTTAAAGTAGTATTAAATAATATAACATTTTTATAGTTAAAAATAAAAATACACAAGTATATAATAAAAATGTATGAATGTATTATTTGTCAATCATGTACGTAACAATGTCGGTATAAATGTGTAATTTAAGTAAAAATAACAAAAAAATAAAAAAATATTAATAAAAGTAATAATAATTTTAGTTAAAAAATAATAAATAAATAATCATAATGATAATAATTATAAACATATAGTACAGTGTCAGATATTTTTACGGAATTTTATCGGAAAGACTGCGCATGCCTATGAGAAATACTTGTCAAATTGGTAGCATGTAGTTTGTAGTCAGAAGAAGGAATAGTACCGAAAATACTAATTCACTAATATAAATAGAGGAAGTATTTACAAAGATGGCTGCCTCCCATAACTTTTCTGCATAAATTTATATTATTTTAATAATTTCCATTTCTTGTCCCATTCGAATCTCGTTAAATAATAAAATCATATTTCAATTTGTGGATTCAATTGGCCATTTAAATGAAATAAAATTTTATTTTATTTTTAATTCATCAAGAAAAAAATTTACTTACATGTAGATTAATATTGTTCACAAAAAAACTAAAACATAAGGTTTTTTGTTCTAAAATACTTCATTATTATTATTATTATTATTTTACTTATTTAATATTTCACATAATATATAATAAAAAAAGAACTGAGTGTATTTGTTGAAATCAAAAAGAATCAAGAAGGAAATAATAATTTTTTTAAAAAAATTGACAATTTGATATAAAGATCAGATTTAATAGCAGCAGCATTAGTTTTTAAACAACTGAGTTGTTGTAGGACCGTATTTTGTTAATTTGCTAAAAAACCTCCTCTTTATAGGTAAAATAAAAGTGATATTTTCTAAACCAATTGAGGTTATAATAATATGTAGCCATGTCGGATTATAATAATTTTGACATGACTGATAACACAAAAAATTTTGTAATCTCAATAAAATACCGGTGTTAAATCGATTTTAATGGTTTTTAATTCAAATAAACCTTCCAATAAAATTATAATGTAATTTTTAAAATGCATATTTATTTATAATGAACATTTATAATTAGTAAATGAATGCATTTGCAAGAAGATTATTTATCCTGTAAATGTAAAATTAATTGAAATTTTTTATTAAGTATATTGAAGTGGTTTTAATGATAATTCTAGACCCTCTAACAAGTGTTGATTGGCTTAAATCTTCATTATAATAGCTCTAGAATTAAATTCAGAAACATGTTGTTCTTATTATATAGATGATTTTAATTAATTTTTAATTTACTCAAGGGATAATCTATACTGAAAATTTTTTCCAAATCATTTCGAAATCTCACATTCTAGTGACATTAACATCATCATTAAAAATAAAGCTACATAGCAACGCACTTTAATGCGCTTCTCTGATATTTCGTGGCCAACGGCACTATTTATTGAAGTGGAATGGTCAGCCTCACCTTCTGGCAGGCTTTCATTTTTAAAACTTTATAAATTTTTGGCAATTACTCATAAATTAATCCCAGTCTATATGCTTATAGTGGCCGTCACTAAATTAGAAGCGTCGACTCGCTGAATACTGGGCCAGTGTTGCCATTTTCAAGATGGAGATTTCAACGCTAGAAATAAAGACCAACTGGTGTGGAATCTGTGCCTAGAGACAAGACCGTATTTGATGTCGCTTCACCAGTTTGTCTCTTCTATACTGAAAATGGCAACACCCCGACTAGAAATTGACCCAATGTATTATTGGGACCCAATTGGGTACTGATAGGTCATGCCCAGTCAAGGGCGGATCCACTGGGGGGCGGAGGGGGCGACCGCCCCCCCCCCATACAGGCCCGTGCCTAGCGGGAGTGCAACACGTGCGTCGCACGCAGAGGCCAAAAAACGGCGGCCAAATCGACAGGGAATTTATAACAATTTTTTTATTTTTTATTTTAATGAACTTAAAATATGAGATATGAAATTTGTAAAAAAAAAAACATTTATTTTTTAAAAATTTAAAAATTTAAAATAAAGTTCGTGTGGGGGGGGGGGGCGGCGTCTCTGCCCCCCCCCCCCCCCCCGCTTGGACAATTCGATCGCACACTTTCGAGATAAAAAGTAGATCTTATATACATCGGGCACCTTATATACATTCTCCCCCCCCCCCCATAAAAAATTCCTGGACCCACCCTTGTGCCCAGTAAGGCTATCCCAGCTGGGATCTGATTGGGAATTTGGATGTTATCTCAATTTAAATGCTAGTGGTTTTTTGTAAGGGTGTCCCAACTGGTTTCTGATTGGGAATTTGTTGGGGTAATCCAATTTAAAAACTTGTTGTTTTTAAAAGGGTATCTCAACTGGGATCTGATTGGGAATTTGTTGGGATAATCCAATTTAAAAACTTGTTGTTTTTAAAAGGGTATCTCAACTGGGATCTGATTGGGAATTTGTTGGGATAATCCAATTTAAAAACTTGTTGTTTTTAAAAGGGTATCTCAACTGGGATCTGATTGGGAATTTGTTGGGATAATCCAATTTAAAAACTTGTTGTTTTTATAAGAGTATCTCAAATGGGATCTGAATGGGAATTTGTTGGGGTAATCCAATTTAAAAACTTGTTGTTTTTGTAAGGCTATCTCAACTATTAGGGAATTTGTTGGGCTGAACAAATTTAAAAACAAGTTTTTAAATTTCTTTGAATTTTCATAAGAAGTTGGAAATTTTCAACAAAAAATTCAAAAAACTGGCTCTGAATTTAAGGAAACAACGCTTCTAGTTTAATGACTACTACTAAAATAGTTTGTGCTTTAACCACTAGGCGCTTCTTCAATTATTTCTCAAAAAAAGTTCCTAGAGGTGTGAACTCTCTTATTATCATTTTATCCTTGAAAATTTCGTATCTAGTAGATGCTTTCCAAATTTATTTTCTTTTGAATTAATTAACCATTTTTGAGTAAGCTAGCTTAATAGTTTTTACCATTAAAAAAAATTGTAAAAAAAAAAAAACACTGTACATTGACTTAAGACTTATTTATTTACCATGAGGCTAATTACGAACGATAGAAAGAAAGACGTAAGAGAGTGAGCGAAAGAGAAAGTATGAAAGAGAGAGAGAGAGAGTGCATTTAGATGTGATTTTTTAAAGAAATGCCAATTTTTCGAAAAATATTTTCAATGAAGAGATTATAATACTCTTGCTGAGGATGATAAACGAAGATGGAATTTTTTATATAAAATATATAACTAATTAGTATTTAGATCAAATATTATAATAATATATAATACCTAAATGAATTTAAAAAAAAAGAAAATAAAAATATATATGAAAAATAAAGTTTCAATATGATTTTTTTTCTTTTCAAATTTTTTTTTCTGTTTGTTAATAACCATACCAGCCCATTTTTTATTTGTATTCACATTGAATTTTTTTTTTTAATTAAATTATTTTTTATAATTTGCTTATCTTTTAATTTTTGAAATCCTTTAAATTACAGAATTCCAGTATATTGAACAGATATAGAATTTACTAGAATGAGAAAAAAAAGACAGTCATTAAAAATAAAAAAATAAAAGTATTAGAATTAGGTCGAAGGCTTAATAAAATCTCAAGTTCAAGATGGGTGAACCATTCCGGATGTGAAGATGCGCACAAGTAAACATGCATGGCGATAGAATGAGGTAAGTAAGTGGTAAAGTATTTTAAAATAAACAAAAAACAACAGAGATACTTATTTTAAAAATAGTCTAAGCTATAAGTATTTACTGTAGTTAGGTAAAAGTGACCCAGAAAAAGATTACTTATAAAAATAGAGAGAAAAAAAAACAATAACAACAAATATAATGAAGATATATTGCTAATTTTTAAAAAGTTAGATGTCAGTTTAAGGTGAAACATTTTAACTTACTGAAGATATATATTGGTCTACTAAGTATATTAAATTTTAATAATCTCATTAGCCTCTCTATATAGAGTGAATTATTTTAAATAATATAACCACGAGTTCATAATAATCTATATATATTATATAAAATTAAGGATTTGTCTGTACATTGGTCCAAATCACGCCAAATTTTGGTTGCAGGCGTTTCAAGCAAAGTTATGAACGAAAACACCCTCAACAAAATTCCTATCTGTATGTATGTATGTTTCCGTGGGTTCCGCGAAAAGTTGCTCACGATTCACGTAAAAACGGCTGAAGGGATTATTATGAAATTTCATATTTACATCAGATGTCTTCTAACTTACGTTTTTAGCTATATAAAGTTTTGATATTTTGACCCCAAAAGGGGGTTTGGGGGGCGCAAGAATGAAAATTATCAAATAACTCCTAAACTATTAAATCTACGGCAAATTTTATTATGAGCAAAGTTGTAGGGTATGTGATTTCTGACAACTTTTGTTTAAAAATATTCCCCCAAAAAGGGGGGGGGAGGATCAAAAGAAGAAAATTCATGCTCTTGGACCAAACTCAACCAAATATTGTATACATAATCTGTGGGTCACTAGAAGAGTAGCAACAACTAACGACCCAAAGTGGGGGGGGGGGCTCAAAAAAAGAAAATTCTTACCCTTAGAGCCAACTTAACCAAATTTTATATACATAATCTGTGGGTCACTAGAAGACTAGAAACGCAAAAGCTAGGTGCGGGGGTGGAGTGATGGTAGGGGTGCGATGGGTGGGTTAGGGTATGGGGTGCGGGAGGTCCGGGAGGATGAGCCCGGGGCGGGGAGTAAAACGGAGTAGGGTGAAGGGGGTGGTGCGGGGTGGAGTCCGGGTGGCGTAGTGGGTGAGGGGTTGGGGGTCTAGGCGTGCCCACTGGCTAGGCAAGAGTGGCCGCCGGCTAAGGCGGGCCTCGCAGCTAGTAATGCCAATGGCAAAGCGTTAAATTATTAGAACGATTCTGATTGGTCGATAGGGATCGTGCTTAGCCAATGTGTTAAATAAATCTTTCTTTATTGTTCCTTATTGTTGAATCATTTTAATTCAGCACATTATTTCAATACTTACAGTATCATTTTAAATTTCAATTATTAAATTGGTATGAACGAGACGCTTTCCGCCAGGGGACGCCGCCGAAGGCCGGTCGTCAAATATATAATAAAAGATAATTGAAAACTAATATATATAAGTGACCTATAATTAAAAAAGGAATAAAAATTTCGGGGTCGAAATTGAGGGAGGAGTTAAAAAATAGATCTATCAATGATTCTTTGATCAATTTTTTACGAAATATCACATATATGCACCCTTATAAAAATGACTCAATATGTGACGCAAAAGAGTGGAGGAGTATTCAAAAATAATTTAATGTAATTTAATATAATAAAATTTGCAAACAAAATTCGTAGAATGCTGATATTTCGAATAGAATACGTAGTTTCATAATTAAAAGGGTATGTGATTAATTTCAAATGGGCCTCAAATTTTTTTGCTCATTGTGCTGGAAAATGTCTAGAACATAGGCAACAAGCATTTTTAACCAGTGATATTTTTCTGTCTGTGTGTCTAGATGTATGTATGCCTGGATTCTGGTACCCACTGGTGCCGCTCAAAGCAGCGTGGAATATTAATTTAAATATTAATAAAATAAAAAAATTAATTATAGATAAAAAATGGACTGTAAGTAGGTTTAATGAAATTTAATATAAATTTTTGATTATAAAAATATGAATTTTAAAATTGAATACAAGTGATGTTAGGAGTAACTTAAAACTATATATAAATACAGATAAAAGGTTTGAAAATTGAACGTTAAAATTCAGCTATTTGAAAAAATACAAATATTCACAAAATAAAGTAAAGTTTATATATAAATCAATTATATACAAATTAACATAAGAATATTATAATTAATTAATTAACGCCAATCGCGTTTTTAGCACAAATTGCTAAACATATATAGCCAGATAACTGTGAAGCGTTCAACACAATTTAATCTATTTTCTAGTTGGTTGTAAATCAACTAAACAAATAGAAAAACTCAATATCAATCTCAATTGATGAAAAAACAAATAAATTTATGCTTACGCGTTATCTGGCTATGGAATTAATATGAATTTTGAGCAGTCTCAAAATTCATACTAGATGCCCACAGCGTTGGGTTCAAAATAAAAGGGTTTTTTTTGTTGCTTAAGGTAAAACATATGTGCAAATTGAGGTTAAAGAGGATTTTCCTTATTCTAAAATCATCTGGTCGGGAGAGAAATAAGCGGCGATTTCAGTAAAATTTAACAATTTTCCACTTTGCGAAGGCTATTTGTAAGGCAGACAGAATAGATAAGAAAAGGGATCAATAATTGATTGATATAATTAAAATTTTACTCACGCTATCACAAGAACTAGGTGACCATTCCTAGCGAACGACATCAAAATAAGAAGTGAGTTTAACATTTTTTGATTGTAAGCTTAGAAGAAAAGCAAGGAAATAGAGAGAAGATAGCAAATAGTGCCTCAAAAAATCGAGGTACACAGCTCCATCTATTTTTCCATTCGACACGGCGGTGAATTTTGAAAACGAGTTTTTTAGTGGTCAATTTGCTAGCACCACCCACGATAACTTAAAAATGAAAAGTCTTATTAAGAAACTTAGGGAACACGGTGTTGGTTTATAGTGAAACAATATAAAAATAATATTAGGTTGAGTTGTGGTGTTTCATAAAGAGAAAAATTAAAATAATTAGATTTTTCCTCTTTGTGAAACATCACCAAATCCAGCCTAATATAATTCTTAAGAAGTTTGTTCTTGTAATAATATTTCTAATGGGGAGAACGGATTTAGTTTTGGACTAGATCTTTCGGTTAAAATATGCAAAATTATTTTAAAAATATCATTTTTATTAATAATATCCTTAGATTTTAATCCGTTTTTATAGTAAAAATAAAATAAAATATTGAACAGGTGTGTTTTGGATCACCATTTAATAAATTAATCAACACACCGAAACTGCAAACAGCGTGTTAAAAAAGTTTTTCTTTTTCTCCAATTAATTTTATTACTCTGGCAGGAAAGTTTTATTGAACAGCACGGGAAAGAAACGATAGGGGTGTTGGAAGAATATTTGCAAAACAGTCAACTTTTTAAAAATTAAAATTAAATGTGTAATGGAGTTCCGATGAATCTTGTGGTGACTTGGCGTTGAAAATTTAAAAAATAATCCTTGGAAAGATTTTTTGTGAATTTTTGTTTGCTTATTAGATTGGTGTAATTGAATTAAAGAATCAAATGTAATTCTTTTAAAATGTGCACATTTATATATAATGTTTAGGTCAATTTTTTTCCGAACCTTCATCAGTAACTGAGATAGCGCCAGGGACGGATTTCCCACTAGGCACAACTAGGCCAGATAAGCGCCTCTGTGGCGGCACGGCTCTGACGGTATAATTACAAAATTTTATAATAAAGAAATTTTAAAATAATTTATTTTATTCATTTTTATGTAATTTTATTCCTATTTTAAAAGTAAGAAAAAAAGACTAGTTATTTAAATTGTGCAGTAAAAATTAGTGCTTAATTTTTGTTTATATATTTTTTTTTTATTTCAAAAAAGATTAAAACTATTTTGATAAAAAAATAGGTAAACACACTTTTTCCTTCCAATTATTTAGATTTTAATTTTCTTTATTTTCTTTGAAATACGAACTGTTAAGCGAAATAAAAGTGGGTTACTCGTGAAAGCCAGCCCATAAATTATTTTACTTTTATTCAATTTCCGACGTTCTGGGAGACTTTTCTCTCCTTCTTCAGGATTATTGAACAGTTATTGACAAGGGCGGATCCAGGAATTTTTTATGGGGGGGGGGGGGGGAGAGAATGTATATAAGGTGCCCGATGTATATAAGATCTACTTTTTATCTCGAAAGTGTGTCGCGATCAAATTGTCCAAGCGGGGGGGATGGAAATCGCCACGCCCCCCCCCACACACACACACACATAGAACTTTGTATTTTCAATTTTAAAATTCTTAAAAAAAAATAAAAATTGTTATAAATTCCCTGTCGATTTGGCCGCCGTTTTTGGCCTCTGCGGGAGGCGGTCGCCCCCTCCCCCGGATCCGCCCTTGGTTATTGATGGGTGAGTATAACTCGGTTCCCATTTGTCTCTCGTAAATTTACAAGTTGTAATATTGTTGCTATCACTGAAAGGAGAGACAAATAGGAACCAAGTTATACTCACCCATCAAGAACTATTCAATACCCTTAAGAAGGAGAGAAAAAGTCTCCGAAACGTCGGAAATTGAATAAAAGTAACGGTGATCAAATAAAAGTTAAAGACTTATAATAGAGGAGTTATCAATGGTTAAAAGTAGGAGGAAACCAATGTAAGGAAACATAATAGACTTCCCAAAGTAGAAAACATTGATACGTTAGTTTATTTTTGTTAATTTTTCTTTTTATTCAAGTATGTATTTCAATAATAATGTATTTTTTAGTTTGTAAAAGAATAGATCTTTTCAAATGTAATTAAAATTAAAAAAAGTAGCTCTCGGTGTTTTTATGAACACCCGTTTATGGACTCGTTATATTTAGTTTTTTTTATTTAAATAATGACTTTGGCACAGATGTGACATGTTTCAAAGGGGCGGCAGTCAGAATAGTGACTAGGGGCGAAATATTTATAAATCCGTCTCTGGATAGTTCAAATGACCATGGTAGTCGACAAGCCGATAAACGGAAAGAAAAGTACCTGAGATACAGAAAAAATGACAATCGTGTATGATATAGTCTAAAGAATATTAAATTTTCTTTGTAATGCACATTAGTTTGGAACAAGCTGTAAAGAAGTGTAAAAATGCAAAAATGGCCCTTTGAAGAGGTCTCCCAAGAAAATTCTTGAAATTTATTAAAAATCATTAAATTTATCTTGGCCAATTTTCTATTTGTGACACATTGAAGCTATTGTTAAAATAGATTTCAACGGAAAGACACAGTGGATTGAATATAAAATTACAAATACAACTACAACTTTATGGATTGAACCTTTTGTGTGTGAGTATGTTGTATTTTTTACTGTATTAGACAATGAACTGAGGAAGGGGAAATGAATTAAAATTGAATTAGATAATAAAACAAAGAATTGTAACGAACCCTGTAACGGCCCCTACACGTTCATTCTGACTATCAGTCTTGTCTAGGATTGACATTCCGTTTGAGCGTGTAGGGGTATGCCTGATGGACTGATGAACGCGAATGACGGATTTCCAGAAATCCAGAAATCAGAGCTTTAATCATGTAAAAAGTATTGAAGGGGTGATTGACAGTCTGAATGAAGGGTGTAATGGTACCGTCATTCTTTTCATCAGTCTTCGCGGCTTGTCACTTGTTGCGCCAAGGAGGTTTAACCCTCCGGTGCGACCAAATTATGTCGCGATCTGTGGTGTTGGCTGCAAACAAAATTAATTATTTATTTATAGTGGGCCGTATCATAGTCCCGAAGGATTATGAATGGCCTACTAATGGTAGTCGTGAACCTCGTAGATCGTGGGTTCTTTGACTCGCACAGTCGTTGCTAGTGGATGTGTGTCCTGTTGATGAAAAAAGGTTCGCTATCTCGGGTTTAAATAGAACACATATTTCTTTTACGTAGTTTTTATTTTGGTGTAAGTGGGGTAGTACAATTTTAGATTCAATTCAATTACTGTCTACATGCTAACTCCTACTCTGCTCGCTGACTCTCTCAAAACTGACTGGCTGACTGACTGCCTTGACTCGACTCTCCCCTGCTAACTCCCCCGAAAATTCACAGACTTTCCAAAAAAACTCTGGTTGGCTAATACCCTAATGAGTAAGGCGTGGTAATATAATTGAAACGCCCAGTTTTAGAAATTCCTTCCACGAGATATTCTCACGATTTTCTCTTGGCAATTTTGGAAGAATTTCCAAGAATTCAATTTACATCTGGCACTAAGAGCCAGCCGGCCCAAAGTATAGAAATCATGTCAATTTAAATTTATTGTTATTCAATTGCTTTCCCCACAATATTCCACCAACCATTCGTCTATTGTTGATAAGCACGTTTTTTATAATAAGATAAAGAAAGGCCTCAGAGCCGTCTGTCTTTTCAGCCACCTGTCCCAGCAAAATATGAGCCTTAAACAAATAATTTATTATAAAAGAAAAATGCTTCGCCAATTCACCGAATATATATTAAATTTCTAAACATTATGAATTTAATTTATCGAAAATTTATATCGCCAATCTGCGATCGCGACACACTGTAGAATGAGCCCAAAAAAACTTCAATCTGACTGTCAGTCGGAATGATTGTGTAGGATTCAGGATGATTAAACGAATAACAGTCTGATTGATTCAATCTGACTGACAGTCAGAGTGATCGTGTAGGGGACGCCTTGCGATCCCTTCTAGCTAACACTTTGAGAAATCCTTGAAATAGATAATAGAGGGATGATAGAAAGGAAGGTGTTAACAACCTTACATCGAATGGCCTATTGAGTGAATGTGTCCTTTCTTACTTTCCCTCTCGCCATCCATTTGGACGACCTTGTCTCCATTTCCATCCATTATCTACATTCTTTCCATCTCTTATTGCCAAATGGCCAAGTTACCCATCCATCAGAAAACTTCTTCTCCATGACATTATATGTATAATAAAATGCGCCGATACTTATAAATATTTATTGTGCATCTAATTTAAATATTAATGCTTGATATATAAATATTTAGACAAACGTATATAATAATCCGGAAGTATAATATAAAAACATATGGGACGTATGAACAGTAAACCGGGTAATATTTGATCAAGGAAATTCAATTTTATTCCGCTCGTCCTAAATGCTACTGAACTCTGAGATAGTCTCGTTATCATTGTGATGTTTAAATTCTTCTTGAATCATAAAAACCAATCTGGATTTTTCAGCAAGTGACTCAGGAGTTTGATTCCTGATTCGGAAGAGGGAAAGAGGTCCATCGGGCTTAGTGGAGGGGAGAAGAGGGGAAGCAATGGAATTTCAAAGAGCAATTCTCTTAAATTCATACTCGTTTTAGAGATTCAATCGGAGATAGAGAAATAAAATATGGCACGTTTGTGAATACTTTGTTAAGAAAATGAACGTGTCGCTTGATGGTAAATGGACAATAAATTTAGGGATTTTTGCTAACATTATTATTAAGGGATCGTAAAATGCCCACGCTCAAGATAAGGTGAAGAAACTTACCTAATACCATTTGATCATCAGAAAATGGTAATATCGGTCCTTAATTATAAAACTCCATATGCTTATATATTGAAGCGATTTTTACTTTGCCATCCGTAGTATAAGTATTTAGTAAGTAGTGAAATCGTGCAGTCGGAAATTTCAGAGTTTAGCAGAATTTAAAAGTTGAAACAAGTAGTTTTTGTAAAAATTAAATTAGGTTGGAGTTGGTGGTGTTTCACAAGGAGAAAAATTAAAATACAAAGATTTTTTAGTTTACTCTATATATTTCGAGCTCTTAACTCATCGTCAGGAGAACATTGACTGAAGATAACATAATATATATCGAGTGAATCAAACTCAAAATAAACATACATTTGTTTTAATATTTCCTTTTTGTGAAACCTAACCTAGAAAATTCTTCTCATAAGTTACATAAAATAAAGAACAGAATTTATTTTAATATGATGGACAGTTATTTATGACTTAGTGTAAATATAAAAGAATTATCAGGGGATGGGATGGCCTTAGAGCCGAAAGAACAGATAGAGCGGACAGAGGGCTAAACTGGGAATAAAGAAAAAGATATTTATACTTGGAAGTTGCTGAAAATTATGTATGTGCCATAAAGGGGAAATTAAAAATGCCAGACACCTTAATCAAAACATCTTGAACAATCAAACAGACATCAAAACTTCACCAATAATTGACATTTTAATCAATGATATTTAATTTGAATTGGAATGTGATGAGGATGTATGGTGGGTGTGTTTTTTATTTTTATTTTTTATTTTTAAATAGAAAATAAGAGATGGAAATTTTCACTATGCATCCTCATCACATTCCATAGTTTATTGCCCCCTTTATGGCACATACATAATTTTCGGCAACTTCCAAGTATAAATATCTTTTCTTTATTCCCAGTTTAGCCCTCTGTCCGCTCCATCTGTTCTTTCGGCTCTAAGGCCATCCCATCCCCTGATAATTCTTTTATATTTACACTAAGTCATAAATAACTGTCCATCATATTAAAATAAATTCTGTTCATTATTTTATGTTATCTTCAGTCAATGTTCTCCTGACGATGAGTTAAGAGCTCGAAATATATAGAGTAAACTAAAAAAATCTTTGTATTTTAATTTTTCTCCTTGTGAAACACCACCTACTCCAACCTAATTTAATTTTAACAATGTTTCACTATAAACCAACACCGCGTTCCCTAAATTTATGTAGTTTTTGATCATTTTTCTGGGTTTGGTTAAAATTGCTTGCGTTCTACCTCAAAATCCAAAAAAGATTATCAAAACATATTTCGCATTTAGTCAGATTAGATTTTGATTGAAAATTTTTTTGACTATCTTTCAAAATACTAATTTTATTGTATAGGTTATTTTTTAGAACTTAAAGTGCGGTTTTAATTTGAGAAATTTTGAAAAAGGGTGAGAATGAATAGATTATACTCGTAGAAAACGATTAAAAATGAATTTTAGTTAAAATCTATATAATATTTAATCAATTTGGGCGTAGTTTAGTCTTAAAGTCATTAGAAAATATCCCAATTATTATCTAAAAATTTTTGAAAAAAATTAGAATAAGAGTCCATATCTGACTTTATGTTAATAGAATTTTTTGTTGTTTAAAATTTCGATGATTTCTAAAATTAATATTTTTTCTCAATTCCGCTCTTTATCTAAAATTTTGTTATTGGAAAAGTCATAATTGTGTCCTAGGGTAGTTGAATAGCATGGTACATTTAACATTTTTATGTTTTAATCGTATATTTATATAAATAAATTCTAGTTTTTAAATTTTGTTTTGTCTATCCTATTAAGTCTAGTCACAATCGAAGTAATCAATTTTGAAAACTAAATAGGTTTTATTTAAGAGAGGATTTATCACTTTTACTTTTGAAAATAAGCTGACGTGTTCTGATGTGGCCACCCACTTGATTTTACCATACAACCTGCCCCTCACTTGCATTAATATCTAATAAAATTATTTATATTCATGTAAGGGAGGGGGGTTAGTTTTTGAATTTTTAGACTCCTAGGGGCACACTGATTATGTATACAAAATTTGGTTGAGTTTGGTAAATGGCCAAGATTTTAATTTTTTGAACTCCTCCACCCCCCCCCCCCATTTTTGGGCGGTTAGTTTATGCATTTTTAAACTTCTGGGGACCCACTGATTATGTATACAAAATTTGGTTGAGTTTGGTAAATGGCCAAAATTTTCATTTTGGGCGGTTAGATTTTGCATTTTTAGGCTTCTGAGAGTCCACTGATTATGTATACAAAATTTGGTTCAGTTTGCTCAAACGACCTAGATTTTTCATTTTTAACCTCCTCCCCCTCCACCCCTTAATTTTGGGTCGATATGCACCAAAATCTAATCAGCTCTTAATCTCAATGGACCAAAAACTACGTGTGAAATTTGGTTTCAATATTCAAACTAGTTTTTGAGCTAGCTCGTCCACAAAAATTTGGTAATGCACAGACTAACTAACTAACAGACAACCAACCAGACAGACATTTTGACAAAACAATTATTATCTCGAAAAATATAATTTTTTCAATGTTCACTTATTTGAGCTTTTTTGTATTGCCAAATGCTATGGTTTCGCTCAATTTTTTTAATCGAAATAGTTTCAGCCGTTTTTGAGATATTTCGAAAAAAAGAAGGAAAAAACCACTTTTTTCATGCACGATTACAATACTTGACCATAACCTGTATGATAAAGTAAAAAGGAATATAATATATTACTCTGTCCTAAATTAGTTGCTACATTTGGTTCGAAAATTGAGTTCCAATTTAAATGCTACATTTTGATATTTTTTTTCTATTTTTCATAAATGTAGCATTTATTTTGGGACAAATTTTTCAAGCACACAACTAATTTGACACTGAGGCTGTATTTAAAGAGGGAGTACTTGTCAATCTAATTATCAATGATTGATACCATATCAACCTAAAATTTCTGAAAAATATTCAAATGTAGTAACTAATTTGGGACGGAGAAAGTATTAATATATTAGAGGGAAATTTATATTATAAAATAAAGTTATCTATATATATTCGCACAATCCTTAAAACAATTATTTGATTATACAATAAAAATAAAATTATAACGATATTCTATGGATAAATCGGGAATCACAACATTCCCAGTCAATTTCTTTTCACCACGTCTTTTCCTCTAAAGACCAAAATATAACTTAGTAGGTACATACTGCCGTTCTATACCATTCGAGAACCAAGTTATTCACCTCTCTACAGGAATCGTAAAGCCTGATCACTATATTTTTTAAAAAGACTTTACTTCTTACAACTTGAACAAAAAAAATAAAAAAATAAACCGGTATACTCTGGTTATAAGAATTCCCCGGGCGAAATTTTGCCTCCGCGTATTTATGATATTGCTTGTAGGTGAAGGAAGATGTTGGCCAAAACATAACAGGAAAGTTCATCATTTAAAGTGTATTTTTAAGAATCAAGGTATATGATAATTTAGGTAATTCCAAAAGTTTATTACTCGGTATGCCCAGGAGACAGTAGAAGCCTGCCTATCGGACTTTCTAGTATGGAATTGAAGTAAAAAAAAAATAATTTTGTTCATTTTGTTTAAAAATGTCTAAAACGTGGAGAAAATTCATTTTCAATCATGATTTTTTTCTGTCTATGTATCTGGATTTAGAACTTAAGAAGGAAAAGTCGTAGAGATTTTGTTCTTATGCTAAAATGTTTGTATTTCCAATGCGGAAAACTGATTAGAATTTGGGCTATCAACTTTAGAACTTCTGGTTCAAAAATGCAGAAACACATTATTTTTTGAATGAATTTATTGAGATTTTAAGGCTATATATTAAGGTTAAGTTGTTTCGCGACAATACTAGCAAAAAGTTAATGCTAGAGTATTTAGTACAGACAATAAGGATTCATAATTCATAAGCCTCAAAACTTGAGATTAAAGAGCTGATTAGATTTTGGTGCATATCGACCCAAAATTAAGGGGGTGGAGGGCCAAAAAATGAAAATCTTGGCCATTTACCAAACTCAACCAAATTTTGTATACATAATCAGTGGACCCCCAGAAGTCTAAAAATCCAAAAAATAACCCCCCCACAATGAGGCGGGGGTGTAGGGTCAGAAAATGAAAATCTTGGCCATTTAGCAAACTCAACCAAATTTTGTATACCAAATCAGTGGGACCGCAAAAGAATAAAAATGCAAAAACTAAACATCCATAATGGGGGTGGGGTGGGGTAGGAGGGTCAAAAAATGAAATTTTTGGCCATTTACCAAACTCATCCAAATTTTGTATACATAATCAGTGGGACACCAGAAGTATAAAAATGCAAAAACTACCCCTCCCCCTACATGATTATAAATAATTTTAGGGGCCAGGTTGTATGGTAAAGTCAAGTGGATGGCCACATCAGAACACGTCAACTTATTTTTAGTTTTTTTTTACTTTACCATACAGGTTATGGTCAAGTATTGTAATCGTGCATGAAAAAAGTGTTTTTTTCCTTCTTTTTTTCAAAATATCTAAAAGACGGCTGAAACTATTTTGATTAAAAAAATTGAGCGAAATCAGGGATATTTCGCTCTACAAAAAAGCCCTAATAAGTGAACATCGAAAAAATTATATTTTTCGAGATAATAATTGTTTTGTCAAAATGTCTGTTAGTCTGTTAGTCTGTGCGTTACCAAATTTTGTGGACCAGCTAGCTCAAAAACTAGTGTGAATATCGAAACCAAATTTCACACGTAGTTTTGGTCCGTTGAGATTAAGAGCTGATTAGATTTTTTGGTGCATATCGACCAAAAATTAAGGGGTTGGGGTTGGAGGGGGGGGGGGGGGGGTTAAAAATTAAAAATCTAGGCGATTGGAGCAAACTCAACCAAATTTTGTATACATAATCAGCGACAGCCCAGAAGTCCTAAAATGCAAAAACTAACCGCCCAAATTAGGGGAGGGTAGGGTCAAAAAATGAAAATCTTGGCCATTTACCATACTCAACCAAATTTTGTATAAATAAGTCTAAAAATGCAAAAACTAACCATCCAAAATGGGGGGGGGGGCATAGGGCCAAAAAATGAAAATCTAGGACCTTGTACCAAACTCAACCAAATTTTGTATACATAATCAGTATGCAAAAACTCCCTCCCCTACATGATTATTAATAATTTTAATTAAATATTAAATATTAAATATAAGTGAGGGGCCCGGTTGTATGGTAAATTCAAGTGGATGGCCACATCAGAACACGTCAGCTTATTTATTCAGGATTTTGGACTTAAGTATTTTTATTTTTAGCATAGGTATGTGTCTTTATTTTATTTGATAAAGAAAAATTTCTGATAGTAATCATAAGATTTATTTAATTTCTATCTCATAGCTTTCACTCAGCTCAGAGTCATTCATGGATACGAGTTCTCTTCTCCTTCGCTTCTGGTTGCCTATCCTGCAGGCAAAAACTATAGATTAAAAGAAAACATCAGTTTTTACATTGGAGGCGCTCATTACTCCCTATATAATTATGTATAAAACACAATGGAGATTAATCAGTAACAATTCAAAATATATTTAATTTTCATTTTTTTTATTTGATTCCAATTAAACTAAACGTTGTACAAAGTCCTAATCGAATTTTATTCTATAACATATATTTCATTGCATTTTTCGATTAAAATATATAAATATACCTACTTAAAATGCCTGCTTCCTCTGAATGAAAAGTTGACTCTATACAAAATGCTTGTTCGGCCAGTCATGGGATACGCTGCCCCTGCATGGCTCCCCTTCGCCTCCAAAACCAGGCTCAACGATTTGGAAAGGGTCCAGTCAAAAACATTAAGGAAAATGACCATTCCTCCTCCTGGAATCAACAACCATATAATAAGAATCGGGCTAAACATGACTTCTCTAAAAGAAAACCTAGAAAATAGTGTTAAAAAATTCGAAAATAATGCACAATCAAGTCTCAACCCTCTAATTAACGAACTATACCGGATGTGACACTTCATTTCTCATTTAGTGATATTCATTTCATCATCATTCATTTTGTTTTGTTTTTGTGTTTTCTTTTTTTTTTATGTTAAAAATAAAGTATATGGGGTTTTTTATCAATTTTTTCCCTTACCATAATAAGGAGTGAGAATAATGTATAATAAAATAAAAATAATGGACATTCGATGGTGAGGCTTTCGGGCCTCGAGGTCGAAGTTTTTTTTTTATAATTGTAAAACATGTTGTATTTTTTTTTATATTGGATAATAAAGATCATTATTATTATTATTACCTACTTAAAATATATCTGTTATATATACCGGGTGAGTTTTTTATCTTGAGACAGTCTTATAGCTCAAAAACAGCGCATTATATGAAAAAAGTTTCAAACAAAAGTTTATTCATATCAGGGGGGAAACTAAACTATTCTATTGTTTGTTTACCTAGAACAAGCTTTCAAGGGTATTCCGAGGTCAAGTTCTGTTTTTTTAAATCGAAACCTATATGTCTCTGTACATATTCTGAATCTACAAAAAAAATTGAACAACCTTTATTAGAACTATTCTTTTATACGACATCAAATAAAAAAAAATATTAAATCAATTAGATCTCACAAAAATCCAAATAATGATTATTCTTAACAATTATTCAACTTAATTATAAAATAATAATGATTAAATAATTCACTATCAAATAAATATTTATTAAATCGAAAAGTCACAACAATGAAAATAAGTGTTTATAATTATCTTAAAACTTCAGGTACACAGATTTAAGAGATTATTTTTTACTTAATAGAACTATTCCTGATTTTAAAAATTGTATTTTTTGTGTCAATCCAGTAAATAGTAGATTATGTATTACAATAATAAAAATGGAGAATTTTTTTGTTGAAGACAGAATTGAAATGGTCTTAATTTATGCGGTGAATGTGGAAGAAGTGTTATGGGCCTGCCATTGAAATGGACGCCGAGCGTTTTCATTATAGGAATACACTCTCCCAAGCTTCATTTTATCGTGTTGTAAATCTGTTAAAATAAAAGCAAGAGATGTAAAGGCTATGAAGAAACTGAAATAGGCTATGAAGAAACTGAAATAGGCCAAAATAACGCAATTTGAACTGGAATTCATCCAGAAGACTTGCGATACACTCTGGAATGTCTCAGAACAGTGTCTCAAAATTATTAAATTATTATTTATTATTAAATTTATTTATTTAATAATTGAATATTTGATCATTATTATTTGATAATAAAGTTGTTGATTGTTAAAAATAATTATTAAAAAAATTTTTAGATCTAATTGATTTAATATTTTTTATTATTTGATGTCGTATAAAAAAATAGTTCTAATAAAAGTTGTTCAGTTTTTTTTGTAGATTCAGAATATGTACATAGATATATAGCTTTATATTTAAAAACAGACCTTGACCTTGAAATAGCCTTGAAAGCTTGTTCTAAGTCGACAAACAATAGCATAGTTTAGTTTTCCCCCTGATATAAATAAACTTTTATTTGAAACTTTTTTTCATATAAATGCACTGTTTTTGAGTGATAAGACTGTGTCAAGATAAAAAACTCACCCTGTATATTTATACAGCTAATTTAATATATACAGCTGGAGTGGTCACAATATCACCCTTGCGCTGACACACAACCAGTACTGCCGTTACAGTACAAATAATGTATTATTTAGATTTTTGCTTTAAAAGTACAATAGTACATTAACATTAAAATAATTTAGTTTCTAGTACATTCCATAAAATATCTCAAAGTACATTTATGATACATTACAGTCCTAAAAAATATCAATATAAAGTATAAAGGGTATTTATGAAGTTTTTAAGAGGTTATTTAGTTTCTGGGCGAGTTAATTTAGATAATCTATCTGGATTCGTTGCTAGATAATTGTGCGACTATGATAGGACAATTAAATGGAGTTAATAGTATTTTAATTAAAAAAATAAAGGCAGTGTAGTTTCACAATGAATGAAATAAAACTCAAAGAAGTTTATACAGAATCTGTATAACCTCTTTGAGTTTTATTTCATTCATTATGAAACTACACTCACTTTACTTTATTAATTAATATCATGTTTCACCTAAAACCCGCACCACTTTACCTAAGTAAAATTAATAGTATTTTGTTAAAAGAACATACACATAATTGTTGTAGGTTGCACATCCCATTCTTTCAATCTATTTTCTTCTTATCCATGTCAAAATCAAAGGACGTTGAAATCTTGGAGAGAGACATTTATTCTCACTTTGCCTATAGTTCTAAAAAAGTAAATATTTTAAAAGAGTTTCAAAGATTTTTGGAATTGAAACCACACAAAATTCTTGATAAATAGGGGAGCCGGGTTGGCTCAGTTGGCTAACGCACTGGCTTCGCTTCGGCATCGATCGATTATGACGATGTTGAAGTGGCCGAGGAGTTCGATCCTAGCTGGCGAATAAAAATTTCTACAGGCTGAAAACTCCGCTCCTCCTATTAACACTTTACTTATGTGCTGCCTAAATGGGCTTTGTTCCCGGTGACATTAAATAAATTTAAAAAAAATAATGATAAATAATAATAATAATAAAGTGGCTCGATTTTTAACCCATTATAGTACATTTTACTAAAATTAATAGTACATTTGAATAAAAACTCGCGGAAGCACTGTTCCCAACTGACACTCCAATACATGCTTCTTTTCTCGGACTCTAAGCTTGTCTCTTATTTCCCCTCTATTGAGTCATTTCCCCTTTAATGTAACAGAAAAATTCAAACAGATACGTCGCTAAAAAAGTTTTTCGTAAAAAATTCTACAAATGCCATCAATTTATCTGTAATTACCCTAGTTTTTAAGGAATTTGGTGTTGGTACTTGGTGAAACATTTTTAAATTATCGGATAAAAAATACTTGGTAGGTTTCACATTAAGATATTAAAATAAAACGAATTTATTTTTGAAGAGACTTTAATCTTGATATATATATTTTTGGTGGCTAACCCATCGTCAGGAGCAACAGAAAGTAACGATGGGTTAGCCACCCGAAAATATATATGTTACCGGCCAAACCCGATTTCAGGACAAACTAGTTTTGCCTAGGCTAAACTAGTTTGTCCTATACGCGATAGGATTAACTAGTATAGCCTAGTCCAAACTAATTTGTCCTAAGCCCGATAGGATAAACCAGTTTAGCCTAGGCCAAACTAGTTGATCCTGATATAAATACGCACACTCTAGGATAAACTAGTATGGCCTAGTCTAAACATTATAGTATATTTAGAAAGTCAAAATAAATAGATAAACTGAATAAAATACTCCGTAATTGGAAAAATAATCATTTTTATTAAAACGATAATGATTCGTCGTTAAAAGTTATGGATAATTGGTAATACAAACTAAATCATACTATAACAAATTTAATGGAGGGGGAATATACCAATCGACTTGATTTGGGAATAATGGAATTGAAATAATTATCGGAAAAGAGGTTTTTTTATCTAATTAGATTTTTCCTCTTATTAAAAACAAGGACTAAAGATGAATAAGGACACTCGATGGTGGAGAAGTAATCTCCGGAATCGAAGCAAAAAATACAATGTATACATTAATTAATGTAAAATAATTGGTTTAATAAAATTTATAAAAAAAAAATTTAATAATAAGCGTTTTTGAATAGAACCAATTATTTTACATTAATTAATGTATACTATGTATTTTAGCTTCGATTCCGAGATTCTTCTCCGCATCAGTGTCTTACTTATCTTTAGTCCTTGTTTTTAATAAGAGGAAAAATCTAATTAGATAAAAAACCTCTTTTCCAATAATTATTTAAATTCCATTATTCCCCAATTAGATTGAAATAATATCCTCTCCTCCCCTTCTCCCTCTTCATCCTTTTTTAATAGAAGCAATAATCATATCTCAATTATTAAAATTGTTATTTATTTTTACATGGTGTGCTTTGGTGGCACTTAGAATTGCAGAGTATCATTGCCTTCTTGCACTGGCATCTGTTTGTGGAACAGTTTTTGTTGCAGCATGTACAAGTTTTGACATGTTTACTCAATTACCTTCGACTCTACTAAATTGGTTTAGACTAGGCCATACTCGTTTATCCTAGAGTGTGCGTATTTATATCAGGATCAACTAGTTTGGCCTAGGCTAAACTGGTTTATCCTATCGGGCTTAGGACAAATTAGTTTGGACTAGGCTATACTAGTTAATCCTATCGCTTATAGGAAGAACTAGTTTAGCCTAGGCAAAACTAGTTTGTCCTAAAATCGGGTTTGGCCGGTAACATATATATCGAGATTAAAGTCTCTCCAAAAATAAATTCGTTTTATTTTAATATCTTAATGTGAAACCTACCAAATATTTTTTATCCAATAATGTAAATTACCCTAATTGAAAACAGTATACTGAATTTCTCACTTTTTCCTCCAATTTTCATTCTCAATAAGTGAAAGTGAAAAAATTCCAAAACTGTTCTACAAATTATGTAAATGAAATTTCTATAAATATTTGTATATTTTTATACTATAATCATTGATTGATTTGATAAGTTGATAAGCGGAAGAGTGTAGGTGTACCTAAAAGGCAAATTGTAGATTGACCATCCTCCGGTGGTCCTTGGAGAACTTTTGGGACTGGACTCTTTGTTCCAGTTGTGATTTGGATGTTAATCAGGCTGCTGAGTGTAGCGACGCAAATCCTGTTTGATTTGCCCTCGGACGGAGATCGAGTCAATGTTCGCACTGGTAACTGATGACGTCACTGCCGTAACCCTAGCTGCTCAGCTGGCCTGGCTAACTCCCACGACCTTGACAGTCCAAGACCATTTGCATACATACATACATACATTGACAACAAGTAGAAAAAAAAACGTCACACTTGTCATCATCTTAATATTGGAACGAGAGAACAATTCTGACCTCTTTTTCTAAATAAATGAGAGAGAATGCATGCACTTGGTGGTTTTTGCGAGCCTAGTGCTTACGTGCTCTCGACTCGACGGCTAATGGAGGCTTCTGCAAATCTAGACCCCACTTCATCTTGTTCATTCCCCCCACAGCTTCTTCCGCCAATTCGGGGAAGATGGCCCGAAACGTTCAGACGTCGCTTTTCAGAGGAACAATTAATCCATAAATGGGGCCTTTGATAGCTTTCACATTTTATATATAAAAATTGTTTTTTTTTTCTCTCTCTTTTATTCCATTTTACGTATTGATAAATTCATGGTACATATTTGTCAAAATTCTTTATGTACAGCACACACTTGAGACATATTTAGAAGGAATGTTTTTGAAATAACGATAGAAGTTTGCATTTTAAAGGGTAGTTTATTTGAAGTCATTTTTGAAAAAAAGATTTATTTCTCTTTTGAAATATAACGTTTAAAAATTTTAAATTATTGTATATTATAAAACAATTAGTTATTAAATTCAAAGTTTTTTGCCGAGAGTAGCAGAACTTTTATATAAGTTGAAGGAGACAATAAAAGAGTGTATCTTCTGTTGGAAATTATAAATTTTATTTATATAAAGCTCTCGAAACTAGAGTCTCCTTCAATTAGTTATTATTAATTTTATTATAGTTTGAACTCAATTGCTTGAATATTTTTTAAGAAAATGACTGAAAAACTCCGAAAACCATCTTAAAAACGAATTTTTACAAATACACATTTCGTCAGGAAAATAGACTGTGAAAAAAGTTAAATATTCCAAAATAAAACGAATAATTACTATTTATTCAGTCAAAGCAAGGATGCACTCGAGTCCAATAAAATTCCCAGAATAAAGACGTTTTGGCCTGAATTTATCTGGCAATCTTCAGTTTATTGTGAATTATAGGTACACATATTACCATAAGACCTTGTGGAAGAGTTTGAGGAAGAGAAGAGGTCAGATGATGGGGCACACACTGAGACACGGGGGATTGCTTGGGGGGGTATCTTGGAGGGGGGTGTGGGGAAATAAAAGGGGAAGGCCCAGATTAAAATATTTCGACCAAATAATTGGGGATATGGAATGCCAGACATTTAGAGAGGTCAAACAGCTGGCGGGGGACAGAGCCGAGTGGAGACGGATTGTTTCGTCAAACCAGTCTTAGGACTGTATACTCAATGATGATGACATGTGATTGTTCCTGGTTTTGTCAACAATAAGAAATTTAACAACATATTCATATATTTAGAGTTGTGCTGGAGCCCAAGTTCAGAGATGAAGATGATCCGATAAATTCAGGCCGAAACGTCTTTTTGCTGGGAATTTTTTTGGACCAGGTGCATCGTTGCTTTGGCTGAAAAACTCCTTCAAGCCACTACTAATTTATTACTATTTATTTTTATTTTCGAAATTATTAATCGAAGGAGACAATAAAGAAGTTTGTCTTCTGATGGAATTATAAATTTTTAATTTATTTATAACGAGACTATAGTTTCGAGCGCTTTGCACTCTTCATCAGTCTATTACAATCGATTGACAGGAATTAATAATAATCTCGTTATAAATAAATTAAAAATTTATAATTCCAGCAGAAGACACACTCTTTTATTGTCTCCTTCATATATAAAAATTCTGCTACTCTCGGCAAAAGAAACTTTCAATTTAACGAAATTGTTAAGATTGTTTTAAAAAAATCTAAATATAATATTAATTTAAGACATAATTCTATAAAAAAGTAGCTACATATTTTGTGATTTTATTATTTGAAATCTTCAAAAAAGATTCATTTTATTTTGAACAGATTTCTTTTTTGTTATTTGAAAACCTATCTGCCCTTAATAGAAACATCTCCACATTCGAATTCAAGATGTATTAATAATGATATAGAAACTCGGATTTAGTATATGTATAATAATCTATTATAACAGTGGTTCCTAACCTAGGGGTTAATTACGTTGAAGGTGGTAATAAGATTAATTAATACATTATATGTTGACGGTAACGGATTCAATTTTTCTGCAAAGGCGATGATGAATGTTAGGGGGTTGAGTGCGTGGTGCTTGTCCGCGCTGCCCACCTAGTTGGTGGGCACCCAACAATGATTGGGCCAGGGCGATGTTCGTCCCTGGTAAAGAGCCGGGCTGGGCGCCACCCGCCTAGTTGGCGGGTGAGGAGCTCCTTGTTGGTGGATGGCTCCTCCTTCGATGATTAGTCGAGATTGAATTGCCTTATTTAATGCATGACTGAAACAGATTGTTAGGGGGTTATTTTTTAAAAAGGGTTAAAGATACATGGCTTGCTTGGTCATACGGATAATGAAATTGAAAAAGTTATGAACTACTGTATTATAATAATTGGCTTGCTCGACAATGATTGCGTGATCTCTCTGATTGGCCTTAAATAAATACGAGGAATTCAAAAATAATTTAAAATCTAAAATTTTCAAGGGTGATTATAAATTATACGTACCGGGGGTGGGACGACATCGGGGGGCGTAGTGTTTTAGTAAGTAAGATGCCTGCAGAAGGCGGGCTTCTCATCTGGTAAGTATATTATTGTAGATATCAACAGCATGCAGCATTAATTTTATTTTTTGATTAGGTAAAATTTTTCCAATTATTATTTATTACGAGGGGTGAACCGAGACTTAAAATCGTGTACACCTACTTCCACTTCCACTTTCATTTCCAAGTAGAAGACAATAGATGAAGGGGCAATATCTAATGAATTCCAAAATAATTCCACATAATTCCAAAGACGTGTACACCTAATTCCAATTGCGGTTCACCCCTCGATTTATTATGTGGAAATCTCAATTCCCAACTTCTCTATAATTCTAATTAGATATTTTATTGTTGTTAGAGAATTCCAAGTCTGTATGACGTATCTACCTGATGAGCCAGCTCTTCTTCTGATTGCTTTCCGGAATTCTTTTTTCGCGTTTTAAATATAGATCCCACTTGTAAGTTTCAACCTAGAGGGAGAAAAAAAAAATTAAAAAAATAGAATGAACCTATCCTAGTTAAAGCAAACACCTTCCAGAGTTCATTGAACTGATTTTCCAATTCGTATATTATTTTCACACTTTTGGGACAGAATAGGTAAAAAAACAAAAAATAAATAAATAAACGCTTGGATTGATTTATTTATTTGAAATGAAACATGTTTAACAAAATACACAAATAAACACATTAAATAAAACAAAAATATAGTTTATCTTCATCATCTAGGGCAAGATGATGATTAGATAAGGTTTTTTATTGGCAGCACCCTAGTCAATAATAATAATGAAATAAATTTAAAGATATTTATACAAGAAACTAGAAAATCAAAGAATTCACATTGATTTGCGGAACGTTTTCGTCAATTTCATTTAGGCTTCAACATTGGGTTTCCATCAAGCCGTTTTGAGAAAACCGAAAAAAAAGACTAAATTGCAAAATAGAAAAAAGCTTCAAGTAAATATAATATAACATAACTTCCGGTTCTTCGATTTTTAGCCAAAATCTCGAGGTATTTCTTCTAGCATCTAGATAGCTCAAGTTTCAAATCCCAAAGCTCTACAAATTACCTTAGCCGAGATATCAACGAATAAAATATTTATTTTGCGACTCCTAATTTACACCCCCTTCCTATATTTCAATCGGATTAAAATTTATACTCGACTAATAACTTATGACATTTGATAAGTACACCAATACAGTGGAACCCCGCTATTCGTCCGCCTCTTATTCGTGCTACAACTCATTATTCGTACAACTTTTTCTAGTAAAATTTAAATCGCCATTCGTACTCTTTTTCGCGATTCGGACTGCGTGCACGAATGCGCCACTGAGCGCAACTTTGCACCGGTACTGGACAACGCTTCTGCTCACCCTCCAGGTTTGGAGGAAGATCGACTGGTGAATACAGTTTCATTCAAGTGAGATTTTCCCCCTAACACCACTCCACTTATCCAGCCCATGGATCAGCAGGTCACTTCAAACTTCAAAAAACTTTATACAAAAGCACTGTTTCAAAGATGTTTCGAAGTGACCTCTGACACAAACTCACCCTCAGAGACTTTTGGAAGAACCATTTTAATATCGTCCATTGCTGGAGAATAATAGATAAAGCCTGGGATGACGTTTCTTTGAGGACACTGAAATCCTGGAGAAATCTGTGGCCAGACTGTGTGGCACTGAAAGACTTAGAAGATACTGCCACGGAAGCTGTTGTAGTGAATGAAATTGTGTCCCTGGGAAAATCCATGGGTTTGGATGTAGACAATGATGATGTGGAGGAGTTGATTGAAAATCATCGAAATGAGTTGACAACTGAAGAACTTCAAGAACTACAGAGAGAACAGCAGGAAATGATTGAAGATGTGTCTTCAGAGGAAGAGGAAAACATTTCAACTAAGGAAATTAAAGAATTGTGTCACCATTGGGAAAATATAGGACACATTGTCCAAAAATGGCATCCAAACACAGCTGTGGCGAATAGGAGCGTTAACTTATTTAACGACAATGTGATTGAGCATTTTAGGAGGATTCTAAAAAAAGGACAAAAACAATCAACATTGGATATCTTTTTAATATGTAAAGGACCAAAAAGACAGAAAAAAAGAATCAAGGGATAAATCATCTAAAGTTTTTAATATAGAAAGTAATGAGGAATTGTAATATGTAAGTAGAGTTTAAATAATAAAAATCGTATTAAAGAATTATACAATTGTACATTTTTTACTTCTACTGTTCAACTCATTAGTTTAAATAAAGAGTTTGGAACTGATTAATGCAATTTACATTATATCTTATGCGAAAAAAACGAAACGTTTGCCCCATTTAATTAAAAAAACTTTGCATTTGATTTAAATTCTGGTCCAACTCCCTACGATCTTTTTAAATATTTAACTTTATTTTTATTCATATCATGAAATCTAAAAAATATATTTGAAAATTTTTAAAATTGACTTTTGGGACATCACAATTTTTAAGATCCCCTGGCCCCCCTGTCACAAATCCGAGATGCCCCTACCCTCTTACTGTGTGACGTAATTTATGGTCGGCCCCTAAGGTGGAAGAGAAGCTAAAGTTCAGTTTAAATGTCGTTTTATGCCAAATTAAAAATATGACTACGTCTGTTTTTCCCACAGACCCTTCATATAACTTAGGCATGTAAATATACTTGTAAATAAATACACGGTTTAATTTCTTTTCGTCTGTCCCTCGATCCACCGATTAAAAATGAACAGACAGAAGACCTCGATTTTTCCCCACTATCTACTCGAAATTAACATGTAAAGCTGCGGCGACGCCACGGCGGAATGTCGATGTTGTAATTTGCGGACCACGTGGAGTCTGTCTGGCCACACACACTGGGATTCGCGACTGGATTCGTGACCAGATCCCCAGGCAACAGGTGGAAGACAAGGAGACCCTCCTCCTGTCCAAGGCACGTGGCTCGCAGAGTGGTTTCTTCAGCAAGGAGGTCCCTCTGCCCTCTAGGGAACCGCAGCCAAACCCCGTGCTAAAAATATACGGAAGTAGCTAGGTAGGTAGGTTTCGGAAGGATAAATGTTTCGTGAGTCGGTGAGCTCGCTTGGTTCCTTTCTCACCTGATGACAACCTAACGGCCCAACAAGTATTTTTAATGACATCTTAAGATGAGGCTGGCTGGCATTATGCTTGATTTCAGGCACACTATTATTAGCTAAGGAATGGCCCTTTTATCTCTTTTTCAAAGAACATCAATCTCAAGGAATGGATTGAGAAATGGTACAACAATTTTTTTAAATGTTGTTGCCTTATTTATTATTTTACGTTTGTTTATTCAAAACAACACGCTCTTAATGAAAACTACAACATTCATCAATTTACGAGAAATTCAATTGAAGTCGACAGATAGCCTTTTAGAAAAGTCTAGATTTTTGTAATATATTGTTATTAGGTACTTATTTGTTCATTAAATTAATATAAATGTGACCTTCTCCGAGAAAAGGGACCTAGTGTGTCAAAAAACGGGTTTGGACTTAAGAGTGGATTCTGGTACCTAAAAGGGTGTAGAATAAGATTATAAAAATTACTTCAAATTAACATCAGCTTAGTAAAAAAATTACAAAAGAACCAAAATTGCGAAACAACTTTTGAGATATTGATAACACTCGTTATACAATTGGCACAAGACTGAAGCGTCACTCTATTCTTTTCCTTCTTATAGTTATTTTTACAAAAAATACGTCACCACATAGGCATGACGTCACCAAAGTCGGCACCCAATCATAACTAACCATACCAAATCGCATCTCCCAACTGAAGGTGTGTTCAAAGTGATAATGCGTTATGAAACTTTAAATGCGGTTTTCTCAAAACTTCATTATCTACACACTAGGTCCCTTTTCTCGGAGAAGGTCACAAATGTTGACATAAAATAATTTAATATTAAAAGAAAGTTTAAACTGTATCCACCAATATTGTACAAATCTAATTATTTAAACTCATCAGAATCCACGACGTTTTGACACTTAGTTAATAGACTTAGGGCCAGTTGAATGTCGGTTGGTAAACTCTTCAAACGTTGACAAGAGTGCAACCTAAAATTCACCTTTTGCCCAGTGGGATGGCCAATCAGATGACAGGCACTTTCATCTGATTGGCCATCCCTCCGGGCACAAGGTGAATTCTAAGGGTTTACCCTTTGCCAACGTTTAAAAAGAGTTTACCAACCGACATACAACTTGCCCTAACCCAAGCACCTGAAAACGACTCAAGAGCTAGATCTTGAAACGACGTGTATTCTGATAAGTTTAATTAATGAAAGTCCAATACCGAAAGGGTTCTGTACCTTGTAACTTCTATAAAATGCTTGAGATATCAATTTAGTACTTATTTATCAAGGGTTGAAATCACACACAATTAATTATAATTATTTATTGAATACAAACAATTAATAATACAATATAACTATCAAGTATATGAGCACCGACCCCGATTTTAGTTTCGTTTAGTTATATTGAATTATTTGTTGTTTGTGTTCAATAAATAATTATATTTAATTATTTGTGATTTAAATTTCAATCCTTAATAAATTTAATCAAACAAATACAATCTTTGACAGCCACATACAAAATAAAAATATTTATTTCTTTGATAAGAAGAGAATAACTGATGGAATTCGAGGAATTTTTTTCATAATTTTACGTTACGCCTAAGGTTGCCGTCATTGTGCCATTGCTGACTCGGAGGAATATGAGGTAAGGCAATTTAAAAACCGGACTGACGCTACTACTGGCAAACAGAGAGTGCACCAAGGCAGATTTAAACATGATTGTGTCTAGTGATCCTTCCCCCATCCTCAGCTCGCTAGGCAAGGGTTCATAGGGTCAAATTTATTGGAAATTAGCTATATTTCAAGATTTCTATCGAATTACCAATAACTCTGTATAATAAGGATTCATTTCTTTTGTAATTGTTCTTCACTAAGATGGGAACGTGTGCTAAATATGATTATTTTATGATCACTCCTAAAGAAGTAAGACCCATGTTTAGAAATTTCTCCCCCACTGTGTGCGCCCTCACAAGACTGTCGCCCAGGGCATCGATCCCCACCTGTCCCCCCTCCTCGCTACGTCAATGACAATTAGTTTGTTTCACCTCCAAATTTTCTCATTTCCTTGTAAATTCAGCCAGTGTTTTTTTTCTTCTTTTTCAGAATTCGTCTAGATTAACATATTAATAGTATGCAAACACGTTTTTTGTTTTTTCTGATCTCTTGTTCAGGGAGCGCACCGGTTCCTAATTAGACCCTTAAAAGAAGCAAAAAAAAGCGATGCTCATTGTGTTTGTCCGAGAGGTGTCAGGGATATTTAAAATATGATGCCGGTGAATAATATATTTAAAAATGACACAACTACACCAACAAATTAAAGATAGTGAGCTTCTGATAAAAACCAAAAACTTTAGCCACCAACCACCCTACTCGCATTTTAATTCTATTGTTTTGAATATGAACAACCAACCCTCCTCACACGGGATAGACACGCCTTGGACAACAAAAAAGAAAATACATACCTACAGGGTGACTGGAATGCACTTGATTTTTATTTTTAGTCCCGGGGTTGCTACTAATTTGAATCACCGATGGGGATATTTAAATAATAATTTCTCACCTGAAAGAAATAAAAAGAGAGCTTGAATTTACATACAATGCCAGATGATGGATCTGTCTGTTTCCTCCCTGGACACGGATGGTCCATCGGAGTCATTAAGTCATAAACAAAAATAACATGACTTTTATCTTTTCATTCATGGGCAAAGAAATGTAGTTGAACCATCAAAAGGGCTTAAGTTGCTCATGAACATCTTCTCATGGTTAAAGGGTTATCCGAGCACATTCAGTTGATGGGAAAGGGATGAAACGAATAAATAAAGTCTATATGGTATATGGTATATACCAGGGGTGGCCACTACTCTTAACTTTGGGAGCCGCAAATTTATAAAATTGTTTCAAAGCGAGCCACATTGTTTGGAGATTAATTTAATGTTTCATTAAAAAATTTAATTTAATTTTTGTATTATTATTATTTTAATTTAATTATTATACAGGGTGGGTCATAAAGATCTACCATATTTTGATGATATATAAAAAATGAAAAAATTTAACTAGAAAAAACTAAATATATTTTTGATAAGAAAATAAATGAATTTTTTTTATATGTATTTTAAACATTATCAGACAAAAGGGGGGAGGGTCAAAAAAAAATTCTAGCCCTTTTGACCAAATTCAACCAAATTAATAATATATGGGCCCCTAAAAGGCTAGAAATGTAAAAACTAATCAAATTTTGTATACATAGTTTGGTCAAAAAGGCTAGAATTTTCATTTTTGATCCTCCCTCCATTTTGGGTGGTTAGTTTTGTATTTCTGAGGGTCCATAGAATATATATACAAAATTTTTTTTTTTTGGCTGAAAGGGCTAGAATTTTCATTTTTGACTCCCCTCCCCTTTTTTTTTCTCTGATAATGTTTAAAATACATTAAAAAAATTTATTTTATGTTCTTTTCAAAAATATATTCAGTTTTTTCTAGTTGAATTTTTTTCATTTTTTTATACCTCTTCAAAAGATGGTAGATATTTATGCCCCACCCTGTAATTTTTAAAATCAGTATTATTCAAGAGGGTTCAAGAGCCGCACGAGATTGGCTGAAGAGCCGCATGCGGCTCGCGAGCCACGTTGTGACCACCTCTGATATATACTATAATATGTATATTTATGTTATAGTAAAAGAAAATATACTTATATATACAGGGATGCGGGCGACACTTTCAAGAGGTCATAAATTTTGGAAAATATATATGTTTTTTGCAGTTTATAAGCTTTATATCCTGAAATTTACAGAATGGGATCAGGAGATTTGACAAAAAATATAAGTTTATTACATATTACTAATAATGGATTACAATTGTGATTTTAGTATAATTACAAAACAGAGATTTTTTTTTAGTAAACTTAAATTTTTTGTCATATCTTCTGATCCCATTCTGTAAATTTTAGAATATAAAGCTTATAATACTGCAAAAACATGTTTTTATTTAAATTTTTAAAAAAATACTATATTAATTTTTTGTTTTTTGAAAATTTAAAAAAATAAAAATGGGGCTCGGCATTGTCACAGTTTTTGCATGCGGGCACTGAATCGGCTTGTGGCGGGCCTGTATATATAATTACTTAGATATTGAACGTAGTTGAATTGTTAAAATATGCTATTCTAATTATTCACTTTCAGCCAAAACTTTTAAGTTTTTTTTATTTTATATGAAATACTTAAATTCTAAATATGAGGTCTCGCAAAAAAAAATTGAGGTCGAAAATTTTTCCAATCACTTACTTCCATACTTTTTTTTTACATGAGGTTGACGATTTGTAAGAAAGTAAAATAAGCTGACGTGTTCTGATGTGACCATCCACTTGACTTTACCACACAACCCGGCCCCTAATATTATTTATAATCGTGTAGGTGGCGCGGGTAGTTTTTGCATTTTTATACTTCTGGGGTCCCACTGATTATGTATACAAAATTTGGTTGAGTTTGGTAAATGGCCAAGATTTTTATTTTTTGACCCTACACCCCCTCCCCGCCCCCATTTTAAGCGGTTTGTTTTTGCATTTTTAGACTTCTGGGGTCCCACGGATTATGTATACAAAATTTGGTTGAGTTTGCTCAAATGGCCTAGATTTTTAATTTTTAACCACCCTCCACCCCCCTTAATTTTGGGTCGATATGCACCAAAATCTAATCAGCTCTTAATCTCAATGAACCAAAACTACGTGTGAAATTTGGTATCGATATTCACACTAGTTTTTGAGCTAGCTCGTCCACAAAATTTGGTAACGCACAGATTAACTAAGTAACTGACATTTTGACAAATCAATTATTATCTCAAAAAATTTAATTTTTTCGATGTTTACTTATTAGGTTAGAGCGAAATGCCATGGCTTCGATCAATTTTTTTAATCAAAATAGTTTCGGCCGTTTTTGAGATATTTCGAAAAAAAGAAGGAAAAAAACACTTTTTTCATGCACGATTACAATACTTGAACATACCCTGTATGGTTAAGTAAAAATTAAAAATGGGCTTAAGAAAAATTCTATCCTGGGAGTCCACTTCAACAAGGGGGGGGCATACAAAATTTAAAAATGTGGTCCAGAAAATTCTATCTCTGGAGTCCACTTGAACATTGTGTGGGTGGGGGGGGGGGGGGATATAAAAAAATTAAAAATGAGGACCACAAAAATCCTAACTTTGGGGCTCATTTAAACATGGGGGTGGGGGGGCACGAAACAATATAAAAATAGGACCACAAAATTTTTTAGCCCTGGGACCCGCTTCATCTTGCGAGGGTCGTGAAAATATTTAAAAATAGTGCCCAGAAAAATTTTAGTCATGAGGCCCAATTCACTATGTGGGGCTGCATTGATGACACGTAAATGCGAATAGTAATAAGCCGTTAATGCAGTCTTCAATAGAAAATTATTTGACAAATTCTATCTAATTATTCTTTTCAAAATGAGCGCGGTTGTTGAATGAAACATAAAGAAAAATATTGCAAAAAAAAATATTTTTTCATTGACTGTATTATAATATTCAAATGTTAAAGATTCAATGCTTACTTACTTAAGATGGCCATAACGCTCTTGTAGAGCCTCTCTAATGAGGCGTCTCCTAAATCATTCTATCTTGAGCCAATCGCTCCCATTAGTCCCATTCCACTCCCAGATCAAACTTTCATAGATTTCTGATGACATTTTCTAACCATCTTTGCCTTGGTCTGCCTAAAGATTCAATAACAAAATAAAATTCGATTGTTGTTATTAACCGACTTCAAAAAGAGAGGAAGTTCTCTATTCAACTGAATTTTTTTTTGTGTCTATGTTATTTCATATCTCCGCCAATTGTGAACCGATTTTGAAAATTCTTTTTGCATTGGGTTCAGTCTAGCTTCCGATTGATCCCGTTTTTTTTTCATTGGTATTAGACCGTTTTTGGTTAGGTTTGTTCAGGCCTAACTTCTTAGCTTATGAACCGATTTCAATGATTCTTTTTTTATTGGAAAGAGGGTATCTTAGGGATGGTGCCATATTAATTTGGTCAAGTTCTGATGATATGATCACTAATAATAATATCACTAAAAAGAGAAAAATAAAAATAATTTTTAAGAAAAAAATAAAACCGACTTCAAAAAATTAAATACAACAAATAAAATACACTAAAACGTATAAAATAATTATTATCTTATTTAGTTACAACTAAACGACGAAATATTAACATGAAATCACTTTTTGAAGTCTGTACCAAACAAACTATACCTATAATCGAGCATACCCTTCAAACGTACTAAGGGCCGTAAGTAAATGCTTTTTACCACTAACAAACGGTAGATGGTAAATGGATGACCTGATGGTTAATTAGATGACAGGCACTGAAAGTTCCTGTCATCTGATTAAAAAGCATTTACTTTGCGACATACAACCGGCCCTAAGTAAGATCCGTCGATTGCGATTCATAAAAGGTATATGTTTGGCACCGACTTCAAAAAGTAATTTCATGTTAATATTTCGTCGTTTAGTTGTAACTAAATAAGATAATAATTATTTTATACCTTTTAGTGTATTTTATTTGTTGCATTTAATTTTTTTTTGAAGTCGGTTTTATTTTTTCTTAAAATTATTATTATTTTCAAATCAATTGCTATTTAGTGATTTTTTCGTTGTTAAGTTGGCATAGTCATGGCGGCTTTTGGACAGATCCGTCAAACCATTACCCGAACAATTCGTCAAAATTCTGTTTATCCTTTGTTTTCGAAAAGGTTTTCAAATGCACCCCCGTCAGGATGGTCGTCCAGGGTGCAGGGGAGGTTTTACTGGCGTCGAGTGATCGGCCTCTGTCTAATCGGCGGGGGCGCAGCTCTGTTGCTGGCAGACAGGCTCCTTCGCCAGGAGCTCGTCGTCCACGCCTTGAAATTTAAAAAGGTAATATATACAAGCAACGTTTTGGGAATAACTATATATTATACTCTTAATAAAAGCAATGGCAAAACACCCAACGGTCCGAGAAATACAAATAATATTAAAAATGTCAATTAACTTCCGTGACAGCTCATGTCATGTTTGACAACTGATGAACTGACAGTTTACCTCTCAACAATGATAAGAAATCACTCAAAACTCAGGATTTAGGTGCCCCCCCCCCCCCCCTCCAGCGCCGTAACTTGCTTTTTTTGGGCCCTGTGCAAAAAAAATTTAGGCCCCCTATATTTTTTGGGAAAAAGTAATTATAGTTCAAACAGGGGCTGATTTAAGAGACCCAGGGCCCCTAGGCACTTGACATTTGCCCCCCCCCCCACCATCTCTAAGCTATTTTAGAAATTTAGCAAATTAAATGCCCTAGAACAGAACATTTTTTTTTTTATTCAAGAACATTGTATTTGTAGGGGCATCTAGCCTTTTTAATGTAAAATATTAGGCCAATTTAATTACAAAGAAAATAAACAATATGATACAAACAGATCAAGTAAGAGAGCTTTTGAGCTTATGTAAATGGAGCAGCAATCCAACGTAAAAACTCTTAGTAATTTTAATGATAATGTTAATCGATATTTGTTTAGCCAGAAATTGTGATTGTATACTTGTATGATATTTGTAATGTCTGTTGTAGATCCCTTGTGATCTTTTTAGGTTGAAAAAAAAAAAAAAAAGATTCCGCAACCGGGGCCCCCAGGCCGGCTGGGCCCCTAGGCCCGGGCCTTGTGGGCCTAGGCGGAAATCCAGCACTGAGTTCAAATAGATATCATATAAAAATTTATTGTACATAAAAATATTTTACATTATTTATATTATAAGAATATTTAATTTTCATTTAATTGTACTCTTCTAGCTTTCATTTGAGCAAAGTCATTAATTATATAGTCATAATTAATATCCTTTGCGATGTTATACTCTATCTATCTACTCTTATTAAACGAGAAAAAATTGTATATTTGTTTATATATATATTTGTATCAGTTCTATTTTGAAAACGGCTCTTAACGATTTTGATGAAATTCACGGGTTATGGGATTTTTGGGGTGACAATTCGATCTGTCGCGGTCTCATCTTCGACAAAATTGTTTTTTGATGGGTTTTTTCCGTAAACAAATTAATTATTCTCAGGTAGATAAATCCCATTCTTAGGGTTTAAAAAAAAAGGTTACTCTTTTACTTTTGTACCCAGACAGACAATGGGTTGGCTTAATTCATTGTTCTCAAAGGCCTTGAAGAACTATTGTGATCAGGGGTGAACCGCAATTGAAATTAGGTGTACACCTTCTTTGGAATTATTTGGAATTACTTTGGAATTCATTAGATAATCTATTGTCTTCTACTTGGAAATGAAAGTGGAATTGGAAGTAGGTGTACACGATTTTAGGTCGCGATTCACCCCTCGATTGTGATTCAACGTTAGAATTATTAACAAACGTTTTATAATTGTTTTTATAAAGAACCTTATTTATTTAATAGAATAAAAAATAATCAAGAATTTATTTAAAAATATCTTTCGCATAACCAGGTCTCAATTTTCAGAAAAAATAACACATTTTGATAGGTTTTATTTATTAACAATTGGATGAATAAAAATGAATCATGTGGTTGAATCAAAACAGGTGCAGGAGGTGGGGGATAAGGTCGAGCGGGGTGGAGGTGGGGGGGGGGGGCTACAGTGGTCAAATACATTATATATATTTGTATTAATTTGAAAACAGCTCTCAAATAAAAATCGACCTTTTTATCAGAATTTTAAATTAAAAATAATATTAAAATAAAGCTTTTGACTGAAGGAAGAAGTTACCGAACATCGCTCGGTGCCTCCAGGTACTAGATATTATGGCAAGATTGGATAATCTATCTTGTCCAATAGTAGACCTTAAATAGTTTTTAATTAATTTTAACTTGCTAAAACTTCTCACACACGAAGCAATTGATAGCATAGAAAATTCAATTAACAATTTCGGTTTAGGGCCCCCTAGATCTCTGGGCTCTGTGCGGGTGCACCTGTTGCACCTGCCTAGTTACGGCGCTGCCCCCCCCCCCCTCACAAAACAAAATGTAGGCCCCGATAAACTTTTGAAAATTCAATGATTAGGTACAAGGAAAAAAGTAATAAGTGCAATTTTAAATGTAAAAAAATAAAATATATAATAAACCACATATCGATTCTTAAATTCCAAAACTTCTTAACTACAAAACAACAAATTTTACAGTAGGCACAAAAAACTATTTTGCCATTCAACCTAAATAAGAATATTTGTTGTTATTGAATAATTAATTGATAAAGACATCTTCTTTTTTTTGCAAATTGGGGTTATTAATTATTTTTTAGTGTAGTTAAGAGATTTTGAATGTTGTCTGTGAAATTTGGATGGTAGATAAAAGGTTTTGTCTTTAAAAGAAAAGGAGTAAATAATTAAGTCAAGCATTCAAAAATTCTACGAAACAACTTCTTTTATTTTATTTTTAAAATACCAAAAATAAAATTACCAATTTATACATAATTACAACTAAATATGATCATTTCCAATAACTTAAACAAATCCTTTCCTCGAACACTATACTGACTGTACAGACAAAACCTTAATTTTATATATATATAGATTGGCATTAATGTCATTTTTAAGAAAATATACCGCATTAATTAATTGTATCGGAAAATTTTCTGATAAATCATTGCAATAATGTTTTTGTAATTCTCTTGTCGACTTTAGAGGGGTTTTTTTCTGATAATGTTAGCAATGTTTTTGGCCTTAAAAATCCAAAAAGATTTGCAATTTTTAACATTTCTTAAAATCTATTTTTAATTTGTGAATTGACTATGTTAACTGTTCTATAAAAACATTAACTTTAAATTTATGTTTTTCATGGAGTCTAATTCTAAGCTGCCAACCAGTAAAAGAACATCACATTTTCAATATCCATACGATATTGACTCCATGAAAAACAACATTTATAATTAAAAAAGACTGATGATGAAGACCAAGTCTTCGAAACTATAGTCTCAAACAAATAAATAATACTATATATAAGAGCATAGATTAATTTGTAACAACGCTGAGAGAATTTTCTTTAAAAAAATACCCTCTTGCCTAGAATCGAACCGACGAACTCTTGAACTAAGGGCATCAGCTCTAGCTATTACACCAATGAAACATTACTATTTGTAACTTGATTTCTGTTACTAAAACTATTTATTTTTGATTTAGACTTTGTGTCGAGATAATATTGTATTCATTTGAACTCGAATGAAAATGAAAAAACACCAATAGATTTTAAGAAATATTAAATATATATTAATTAACGAGGTAAATTTGAAATATAATTGTCAGCTCGGATTTTAAACTGATGCCTCCAATCGATTTTCATTAACCAGGCAAATTTGAAATATAATTGTAATTTTGACTCGAATTTTGAAAGGAAAGACTCCAATTCATTTTAAAAACATTAAATTAGAAACATTAAATATATTGATAATTATTCCTTCTGCCCCCCCCCCTCGCCACTCAAAATAAAGAGGCGAAACTTTTAAGAGACGATGTATTTTCGGTAGTTTACGGGTATACATTTGAAGTGTGGTTTTTTAAGAGGAACAAAAATTTCAGACCCAGACGCTGCCCGCCAGGTCACCAGCAAGGCACCCACGAAAAGCTCGTATATATATATATATATATATATATATATATACAGATATATCATCTCGATATATATGTGTGTATGTTTATTTGCATCAAGCAGAGGACAACCTCTTTGTTTCTCTTTGTGAATCAACAACTCTGCTACTCTCGGCAAAACAAAAACTTTTCAATTTTCAATTGAAAAAAATTGCCAACGTTTCGCTTTTTTTCGACCTTCAGTAGAGTATTGTTGCTAATAAAATCAGACCGAAACGTTGACATAAAATAAATAAATAAATTGAATAATTTGAAATGAAATTGAAGACATTCTATTACTTTATTACAATTAACAGGGAGTAGTTTAAAAAAAATGTCAGCTTTGGAGGGTGAAGACGTACGGATTCTTATTTTCCTGAAGTTTAAGGGGCGAGGGCCCGAAGGTAGTTTACAACAGTGTTTCTTAACCTATGGGTCGCGACCCAAAATTAGGTCGTGAAGCATATTCTTTGGGTCGCCCAGAGTCCAAATATTTTCAATAAGTATAAGAATATATTTTGATTTATTCAATACTATTAAAAGTGAAAATATGAAAAACACGTGCTTTTTCATTAGATTTTCATTGGATCGAAAAGTACCTTGGGTTATCTTAATTGTTAAAAAAAAAAATATATGCAAGTTAAAAAAATATCATGATTGTAAAATTTACAAAAATTGCTTAAGTATGGTCTAAATAAAGGTAATTAAAAATATATATCTTTTTTAGGGGGTTGCAACATAAAGATATTTCTCAAATTTGGGTCGCGGCTTAAAAAGGTTAAGAACCACTGGTTTACAAGACCACTATTTTTGGTCTAAATGTCTTAAACGCGTTCAATGTAAGTTCAATTTACAGCGTTGAGTTTGATAAGCTGAAGGGGGTTGATAACCATCGACCGACAAACACTAATACTTTATTCTAGTATTTTTTTAGTTTTTCTAAATATTTTTAAAAAGGGTTAACCAATTTTGATCAAATTTAATATTCTATTTTAGTACCCCGATGGCCCCAAAAAAGTGTTTTTAGAAAAATTACATTTTTAAGTACTTTGCAGTAAATTTTAAACCAAATTTATTTGAAATAAAGTTTTTTTAAAAAATTGGATTCAAAAGTGCTCGTGTCCTCTTTTTATTTATAAAAATAATAAATTTTGATACGGAAATTGAAGGCATTAATTTATTTGGTCGGTCCTTAATAGGAATTAACATATTTTAATATTTAAAATGACTATGGTTAAAGTTTAGCAACGATCCGTTAAAGTTAATAATTTTATTTAATTTTTAACCGACTTCAAAAGAGGTTCTCTATTCTACTGATTTTTTTTTGTGTCTATGTTACCTCATATCTCCGTCAATTGTGAACCGATTTTGATGGGTTTTTTGCATTGGGTTCAGTCTAGCTTCCGATTGGTCCCGTTTTTTTTTTCATTCGTATTGGACCTTTTTTGTAATGTATGTACACGCATAACTTCTTTGTTTATGGACCGATTTCGATGATTCTTTTTTTATTGTAAAGGGGGTGCCTTAGGGGTGGAACCATATTAATTTGGTCAAGTTCTGATAATATGATCAAATCATAAAATAACGGAAATAGGATCTTTTATATAAAAAAACAATCTTAAAACATTCATTTAAAACCAGCAAACATTTCGAGAGAATTTATATATTTATGAATTGAATTTTATTATCATTTTCTTATTCATTCGCCCGACGCTTTCTCTTACGAGATGCATGCAAGGTATTATATTAAACCACTATTAATAACATCACTAAAAAGAGAAAAACAAAAATAATTTTTAAGAAAAAAATAAAAAACCGACTTCAAAAAAATTAAATTCAACAAATAAAATACACTAAAAGGTATAAAATAATTATCTTATTTAGTTACAACTAAACGACGAAATATTAACATGAAATTACTTTTTGAAGTCGGTGCCAAACATATACCTTTTATGAATCTCACTCGACGGATCTTACTTAGTACGTTTGGCGACCGGTACGTTCGCTATAGGTATAGTTTGTTTGGCACCGACTTCAAAAAGTGATTTCATGTTAATATTTCGTCGTTTAGTTGTAACTAAATAAGATAAATTATTTTATACTTTTAGTGTATTTTATTTGATTTTTACATTATTATTTTTGACAAAATTTCACTAAACTATAGATTTAATTGTATTTTTAACCGACTTCAAAAAAGGAGGAGGTTCTCTATTCGACTGAATTTTTTTTTTTTTTTTTTTTTTTTTGTGCCTATGCTACTCATATCTCCGCCAATTGTCAACCGATTTTGAAAATTTTTTTTGCATTGGGTCCAGTCTAGCTTCCGATTGGTCCCATTTTTTTTTCGATTTTTTTTCATAGGTATTAGACCTTTTTTATTAGTTTGTTTGTTTAGACCTAACCTCTTTGTTTATGAACCGATTTCGATGGTTCTTTTATCCGAAAGGGGTGTCTTAGGATGGTGTCATATTAATTTGGTCAAGTTCTGATGATATGATCACTATTAATAACATCACTAAAAAGAGAAAAATAAAAATTTTTAAGAAAAAATAAAAACCGACTTCAAAAAATTAAATGCAACAAATATAAAAATACACTAAAAGGTATAAAATAATTATTATCTTATTTAGTTACAACCAAACGACGAAATATTAACATGAAATTACTTTTTGAAGTCGGTGCCAAACATATACCTTTTATGAATCGCACTCGACGGATCTTACTTAGTACGTTTGGCGGGTACGCTCGCTTATAGGTATAGTTTGTTTGGCACCGACTTCAAAAAGTAATTTCATGTTAATATTTCGTCGTTTAGTTGTAATCTAAATAAGATAATTATTTATACCTTTAGTGTTTTATTTGATTTTTAATATATTATTATATTATATTATTTACATTTAAACCACTAAACTATAAATTTAATTATATTTTCTAAAATCTGTTCTGGGAGGGTTCTAATATTGCGTCAAAGCGTTTTGGAAGTTATACTTGAACGCTCTCGCCGTATGGTTATATGGTATATTCAACTATTGTTCCTTTATCTAAATTTTTTCTTTCTTTATTTATATTTTTTATTTATTTGATTTGTCGTACAAAAATGTCTTCCTTCCTTCCCTTTAGGACAGTTTTTCGGGAAACATTCCTAAAGGATAGAAAATAAATAAACCGACAGGTCATCTACAGTTCCTTTAAAGGAATTATCAAAAAAAAAAAAAAAAAAAAGAAACGGTTTTTCTTCGAAGGATATAATTTCCCCAGAGAGAGAATAGTAGACTTTGGAGTAAAATTAGTTCTAAAATGACCAACGTTGACAACCAACTTCATGATCATAAATTAAACGACAACAAAGAATTAATGGATAATGATTTTTTTTTAAAGAAAGAATTGAAACTCGATCGGTATTAAAAAAAAAATATAAATAAAAAAATATAGAAAAATGTATAAATCACTAGAATTCCAACAACATATGTCCCTGGATCGCGTTGTTTGTTGTTGGTTTTAAAACAAGATAAATGATCAAAGGGTACAAGTTTGAAACTGGTATCGGGTGGAAAATTTACGGGCTCAGTTTAGAATAGAAAAACAGGATCAAAAATTCACCCCCCTCCCATCCCCTCGCCAGGAGTGCAAAATAGTCGATTTTTCAAAAACGCTTTCCCTTGAAGAGGTCTGATTACCGACCACTAACGGGTGGGACCACCCGAAGGGACATTTCGGTGGTATAAATTATTCTAATCATTAAATGGATTGGATAACATCAAGAGATTTTTTAAAACACCTTATCACCTGAAAGAAACACAAAATGTTATTAATGTTAAAAAATTAAAGTTGACACCATTTCTTATTTCTGCCCTCTTTTTCAAGGGGCTTTTCCCTCTACAAATCAAGATTCGTTTATAAGTACCTGGAGGATCGAGCGTTGCTGGATAACACTGCTCGACAAAAATTAAACATTTGTAACCTGTAAATCTAACATTTGTAATTTGTAAATCTTACAATGTATTCCAGTAGAATTTTATCTGACCAAAAACATAAATGTGAAAAAGGAGCCAAGTTCGGTACCAACGGCTTCGCCGACAAAAGAGTTGGGATCTAAACTGATACCAAGTTGCATAGCAGTTGCTTAAATCATAGCTATAGGGATGAACAACGATCTTCAATTGATTTAAAAGAAAATTTGTTACGTTCTTTGATATTAAATTTATAACTCTGCAAGTTATAATAGTTAATAAATTACGTTTAACGTGATGATATTTAATACAAGCTTAAAATTTATCTAGTTGTTCTTATTTTATACTACAAACAATTTAGTTGGATATAAAACTTGCCAAGTTATAAATTTAATATCAAAGAACGTAACAAATTTTCTTTTAAATCAATTGAAGATCGTTGTTCATCCCTATAGCTATGATTTAAGCAACTGCTATGGAACTTGGTACCCGTTTAGATCTCAACTCTTTTGTCGGCGAAGCCGTTGGTACCGAACTTGGCCCCTTTTTCACATTTATGTTTTTGGTCAGATATCATTAATTTTTGAAAAGTTTTATCCTTTAATTTATCTAAATAATTACATTTAAACATTTATATTAATAATAATTAAATATTTCTCATAAAATATCTGTTAAAAACCCGGTCGGTTTTTCATAAATTTCACCCCTTCATTTCGGACCCCGAAGAAGGGAAAGTTTCGGTTTTTCAATTTCCTCCTTTATTAATGTTCCAGGCTTTACCAGTATGCCAAACTTCAGAATTCTAGCTAGATTGTATTTTCACTATATGTTAAATAAGCCTATAATCAATTTCACCCCTTCATTTTATTTCCTGAAAAAGAGAAAGTTTCACTTTTTCGATTTTTCCCTTTAATTGTAGCCCAAACTCTACCAGTATGCCAAATTTCAGCATTCTAGGATCAGCGGAAGTACTTTAGGTTCTTGATATGTCAGTGTTAAAAATAGCACTTTTCATAGCTTAATAACTCAAGAACTATGTTAGATTTATTCATGAAATTTGGGATTCTAGGTGTTCTACTCGGGTATTATCAGGCATGCAAAATTTCAAGTCTCTAAGGCCCGGTTGTATGTCGCAAAGTAAATGCTTTTTACCACTAACCAAGGTAGATGGGATGGCCAATCAGATGACAGACACATTCAGTGGCTGTCATCTGATTGGCCATCCAGTGGCTCCATTTACCATCTACCTTGGTTAGTGGTAAAAAGCATTTACTTTGCGACATACAACTCGGCCCTAAGTCTAATAGTTTTTGAGTTATGGGGGGGGGGGGGTGTCTAAAGTAGCTTGAAAGGGTTCGTGTAAATATACACATGGCCGGTGCGTCGCCCGTTTTTCCGAACTTAGCTGACACACTTAAATATTTACCAGATAAATAATAATACAAAATTTCTAACCGTAAACCTAACAATGAATTCCTCGATTTTTTTACAACAGGTCAGAGTTTTGGAATATTTTCCGTCAAAACGACGAAAAATGCCATTTTGACCTATTTTTCGAGTCCCACAGCAATATTTTAAATCAAAACCTTTTGTTGGCGTAATAGAAAATAGCTTTTTCTTTTGATTTTAAAATTATTGTTTTTAGCTCAATTAGAAGTCGAATTATAGCTAAAAAAACTAAAAATATATGATTATAATAAAGGATAACAAACAGATAAAACATATGGGCTTTAGTTTTTAGTTATAATTCAATTTCTAATTGCACTAAAAACAAGTAGTAATTTGAAAATCAAAGCTGTTTTCTATTACCTCAACAATTTCATTTCAAATATTGCTGTTTACTATCTAATGGGACTCGAAAATAGGTCAAAATGGCCTTTTTCGTCGTTTTGAACGAAAATATCTCCAAATTCTGACCTGTTGTAAAAAATCGGGAAATCGCATGATATCAGCGTATAAAACTACTGGAATCCATTGTTAGGTTTACGGTTACAAATTTTTGTCGACCAGTCTTATTTTTTGCTTTTATTAATAATTTTTTAATTTTAAAATTTATTTGCTCTGTATTTGTTGACTATCGCTGTTTAGAATTGTTGAAACCTTCCAGGATTCAAAGTAGAGAAATATTTTAAATTATTTTGCGGATTCTATTCTTTCAATTAAAAAAATAAAATAAAATAAACAGTGGCGTTGCGGTACATGGGTGCTGTGGATGCGGCGCTTCCCTAAAATTTCAGAACGTCAAAAGTATTTTCATAGCGTGTCAAATTTGAATCTCATGTAGCCTTATTTCGCTATCGTTAATTTAAAGTTTATGGAACTTTTTAACGTTAAAATATGACAAGAATTTTCCAGATTTAATATTTGAATCGCTTGAGGTATCTTATAATATGAAAAATACTCTGATTTTATGAAGTTGAAAAGTGAATTAGTTTACATGTAAGTAAGTACTCGACTCGTTAGTTTAATTTTAAATCTAAAAATTGCATTAAAATTAAACTTGAGTAAATACATAGCGTAAATACATAGTGTTGAAAATTCCTCGAACACTGCTTAGAGCGCACAAGTCCTCGGTGGATAGTAGTCCTCTCAGATCAACTACAATCGTAGTCTTACAATACATTAACAAACATACTATTACAAGGAGGACCCTTTTGAAGTCCCGTTTGGCGCGAGATTGATTATCAATACTTTTACCCATGCTTCGCATTGGATAAAGTAAAAAAATTGTTAATAATGATGTTAATTACGAATAAAAATCTTTGTTTTGATAATATTAATAAAAAGAATAATGAGAAAAATTTCTCATAAAAACATTTATTTAACACAAAAACGATTTCAAGAAATAGAGTTGGAATTCTACATTAGTGCTTTTGTTATATTCGGTTGATTGCAAACAACTTTTTATTTTTACATTTATGAATAACTAATTAACTAGACTGTCAAATCTATTAGAAAATATATCATTCGATTCATAAAAGTTGAATTATTGATCTATATAAATTTGTTGAAAATGGTATAATTTGTATAGAAGTTATAGCCCTTTTAATAGCTCTGTCCATTTACTTCCATGTTAAAAGGACAATTTTCAATAATTTATTCCTCGGTAATGGAACAGACGATCAATTTCAAATTTCGTGAATAAATATTTAATACATCAATGATTCGATGGTAAAAATCTGAGAATTTTCTTATAAAAATGATAAATAGTCCCGAAACACATTAATCCGTGATTTTTATCGAAATCGTTCGAACCGTTATTAACAATCGATTCTATACAAATATTTATACCAAAATTGCTCATATAATATAATAAGATAGTGATTTTTATCGTCTTAAAAAACCCGGCGATCGTCCTTCCTTCTTCAAGGGTTTTAAGCTCTCTTTTGGAATTCCTCCACAGCTATTTGAAACCGATCAAAATAAAGTCGCAATTTAAGGCTTATGTTTCATCATAAAAAAATACCAATATGTTTACGTACAAAAATAAAAAACATAAAAAATAACCATTTTCAATTTAAGATAACTTATTGCAAATAGGGAGAGAAGAAGAAATTGCCCCTCGTGTTTCTCGGCACCCTGTAACCGCGACTTTCTCAACTTGGAACTAAGTACTTATGGAAATAATAATAATAAAAATTATTAATGGAGTTCTGAACAAGTTCTTGACAGAGGGTTTCATCCCCATCTTAAACATAAGATTATGTTCAAGGACCATAAATAGGAACTATTTCAATCTATTATAGGATGATTTAGCTATTAACTTTGGCAAGTATCTAAGTTAAACATTCCCATTATTATTATTATTTTATACGACAATCCAATGACGTCAGGATATCTTTTATATCTCGCTTGACACCTTGTAGTACATGTATTTGATGAGATAGTTGAAAGTCGAGGCCCTACGCTAACGGCACTCTTTTAATTGTTAAAAATGCAATTCGGTTTTACAATAAGAAGGTATACAACAGCTAATAAGTCAAAATTAACTCTCAAAACCTAGAACAGTGGTTCTTAACCTTTTATTGGTCGCGGCCCCCTTAAAATCCGAAAGTATATATACGCGGCCCCCTTAAAATACTAAAATATTTTCGCGGCCACTACCCCCCTCCCCCACACCATTAGGTAACTAATTACCCTTAAAAAAAAAAAACTCAAATCTAACGATAATTCATAAATAAATCAAAAATCAGAACTTAACATTTATATATGTATATTTTTTAACTTGAAAGTTTATAATAGGAAAATAAGGACAAGTTTTTATGTGTGACTTTTTTATTTATTAGGAAACGTTTCGTCCACTTTGCTGACTTCTTCAGGGCTTCAAATAGTCATATCACACATTCGTCTAAATTTTCTTGTTATCTTCGTTAAGAAAATTTAGACGAATGTGTGACATGACTATTTGAAGCCCTGAAGAAGTCGGCAAAGTCGACGAAATGTTGGCTGATAAATTAAAAACCTGTCCTTATTTTCCTATTATAAACTTTCAAATTAATACAAATTATGGACCGAAATGATAATAATAATGAAGTTAAATTTAGAGAACGAAGAAAAGATTATTTTTATTACAGACAAAAGGATCTGCCGGGGCTTGAACCCGGAATCTTTGCAATAATAATAATATTTTTTAACGTTTTTTAATGAACAAAAAATTCTTCATCAGATTCTCAGTAATAACACATTTCTTCAAAAATAGATATATTTGCAAATGAAAATATATTTGCATAAAGTATATAGTATAAAAATTTTAGACTTATAAAAAATATTTACACGGTTTTATTCAACTTGTAATTTTGTCTGTCTGTCTGTTTGTTTGGGTCAAATTTACCTATGCGCTCAACGTTTTCATTTAGTTTAACCATATTTAAAAATATTGAGATGTCATTAAATTCATCTGTCACTTATGTATCGATTATAAAAACTAGTAACATATTTTTTTACTTTATCCAATGCAAAGCATGGGTAAAGTATTGTAATCGCTCTCGTTTTATTTGTAAAGATATACAAACTTAAAAATTCTAATATTCCCCCCCCCTCCCCCGTTAAGAATCTCTGCCCTAGAAGAAAGTGTAGAGAAAATTTCAGGCGTCTGGTCGGAGTCGAAGCTAATTGTGGAGTCGTGTCTTGAAGAATTAAAATTTTTTAAATATATAACATTCAGATAGATATTCCAATTTCAGAAGCAATCGAAATGCCTTTGCTCATGTCGTCCTAAGGCTATATGAACAACGTACAATAATATTTATTAAATAAATAGCTGTTTAAGCTTATATTTTTTGATTGAATTTATTATAGGTTAATACTTGAAAACGATAATAGATTAAGCGATCGAAACGTCATAGTTATATTGTATTATATTATTTATTGTTGTTCAATAAAATAAATAATGATCTTTGATTTAATTTGATTTAAATTTAACCTTCAATCTTACAAACAAATTAAATTATACATTTCCGATAAAGGCGGCCGATTTGTCCTCCACCTTCGTTAATACTAATTTAACTACCTGAATTCCTAAGAATATATAATAGAATATCTTAAAATAGTTGATTTTTCACAAAAATACAAAACTTTCCTTATTACGATTTCCTTGTAAAAATAACTAATTTTATTTATTGAAAGGTATTTTAATTTACTGTTTGTGTGATTAAAGTAGAAATGAGTAACTCTTAACATTTTTCTTTATTTATGGATCCATTCTAAAATGGGATCTTCTTAGTAACGATACATCAGAGTATTGTAGCTGGTAAAGTAAATATAAAAGTTATACTAGAAATTTTACAGATAAACCACATCATATGCACTGTTTAATATTATTAAAGCCCTAGCAAATATACCCAAATTCTTATTGGCGTTTTAATGCTCATAATGTGGTTTATTTCTAATAAATTATTCAACCACCAAAGTATTATTCAATTTAAAAAAGTTATGTATTCAGTATCTCTGAAATCAAATAATAGAATTCGTTTCTCGAAAACGGCCCTAACGATTTCGATAAAAATCACGGATTAAGAGGTTTAGTGGGTTGACAAATCGATCTATCAGGGTAACTTCAATTTGATTGTTTTTTCCTAGTTAAAATAATTATTATTAACAGGTGGGTGTGTCAATAAAAATTATAATACAATATTTTTATCAATTCCCTTTTAGTAATTAATTGTTTTGTTTTAGTATTTTTTTTTAATTTTAAAACCCACTATTAGTTCTTTGTAAATATTATTAAAATTATTAAATTTAATTAATTACCATAGAGGGATTGATTGAAAGGGGAAGATATTGAGGTAACCAATCGACTTGATTGGGGAATAATGGAATTGAAATAATTATCGGAAAAGAGGTTTTTTATCTAATTAGATTTTTCCTCTTATTAAAAACAAGGACTAAAAGATGAATAAGGACACTCGATGGTGGAGAAGTAATCTCCGGAATCGAAGCAAAAATACAATGTATACATTAATTAATGTAAAATAATTGGTTTAATAAAATTTATAAAAAAAATACCATAGAGGAATTGGTGGATGGAATTGGATGAAATGGAACCAATCGACTTGATTGGGGAATAATGGAATTGAAATAATTATCGGAAAAGAGGTTTTTTTATCTAATTAGATTTTTCCTCTTATTAAAAACAAGGACTAAAGATGAATAAGGACACTCGATGGAGGAGAAGTAATCTCCGGAATCGAAGAAAAATACAATGTATACATTAATTAATGTAAAATAATTGGTTTAATAAAATTAAAAAAAAAAAAAAAAATTACCATAGAGAAATAGAGGGGAATGTAGAAAATGATGGAATTGAAATAATTATCGGAAAAGAGGTTTTTTATTTAATTAGTTTTTTCCTCTTATTAAAAACAAGGACTAAAAAGATGATCAAGGACACTCGATGGTGGAGAAGTAATCTCCGGAGTCGAAGCTCAAAAACAATGTATGCATAAATTCATGTAAAATAATTGGTTTAATAAAATTACCATAGAGAATTGGATTGAAAGGGAACGAGCGATCGATTGAATATGGAATTGGAATAATTATCGGAAAAAGAGTTTTTTTCTTTAATTAGTTTAATTTCTTAATTTATTTTATTTTATTTATTAAAACATTGTATCTATAGGGCCATCTGGCCCTTTAATGTACAATTTTAGACCAAAATATTTACAAAAAAAATTAATTAAACAATACAAGAAAAAACAAAAAATCAAAAAGAAGAAAAATACATACTTAATATATGAAACAAAATAAAAAAGATACAAAATATATAGAATGAGAGGAGGAGAAAAAGAAAAATAAATTACAATATATAGGATATAAAAAAAAATACAATATGTATGATATAAAAACAAAAATTACAATAAACAGGTTATAAAAACAAAACAAAAAAATAACAATATATAGGATATAAAAACAACAAAATAACAATATATAGGATATAAAAACAAACATATATATATATTCGGCTAGGTGCCTCCGTAGCTCTGCTTCTTCATGGCGGAAGTGTATTGGTTGGTTGCTAGTTTAAACCTCGCTGAATGCATCGGAATTGCTAGGCTAAATGCCTGTGGAGTTCTGTCTCTAATTTCTTTAATTAGTTTAATTAGTCCTTGACGTCTTTTTAGTCCTTGTTTTTAACAAGGACTAAAAGATGATCAAGGACAGTTGATGGTGGAGAAGTAATCTCCGGAATCGAATCTCAAAAACAATGTATGCATAAATTCATGTAAAATAATTGGTTTAATAAAATTTATAAAAAAAAAAAAAAAAAATTACCATAGAGGTATTCCTATTGAAGACGCAGTGGAAGAACTCAAAAGCAGCCCAAGGATAATGAATAAAAGAATTTATTAGAACGTCATTTTCATTCTCTTAAAAAACCCAGACGAATCGGAGTATCGACCCTACTTCTTCAGGGTTTAAAAGGGTCAACGAACGACCCATCGTGTATATTAATATTATCTTTAATTCCACTTAAGTTCAAAACCTGAGCGGGTCAAAACGTTGGCAAAAATTATTATTATTATGTTTTTTTTTCAATTTTACTATTTAATTCTGATCGACCTGTTTACCTGAATTTACAATTAACAATAATATTGAGCAACGCTCAGTCTGGCAGGCAGGGCCGAATTAAGCCATCTAGAGAACCCTAGTCAATGCAAATTTCTGGACCCCTCTCCCCTTATGTAGGTAGGTAAGTAGCATTCAAAACTTATAACAGAACCAAATTTTAATATCTCGTAACTAATGAATGTATGTAATTTATTAAAACAAAAATATTTACAAGTAATAGGTATAATGTTATTCAATTCATGCAGTACCTACTTTCACAGAAAAAAATACTGGCAATGATTGTTTTTGTGAAATTGTTTGACCTTTTAAAAAATAGACCTAAATCTACATATATAAAATTAAGGTTTTCTCTGTACATTGCTCCAAATCACGCCAAATTTTGGTTGCACACGTTTCAAGCAAAGTTATGAATGAAAACACCCTCAACAAAATTCCTGTCTGTCTGTATGTCTGTTTCAGTGGTTTCCGAAAAGTTGCTCACGATTCACGTAAAAACGGCTGAAGGGATTATTATGAAATTTCATATTTACATCAGATGTCTTCTAACTTACGTTTTTAGCTATATAACGTTTTGATATTTTAACCCCAGAATGGGGTTTGGGGGGCGCACGAATGAAAATTATCAAATAACTATTAACCATACGGCAAATTTTATGATAAACAAAGTTGTCAGGAATGTGATTTCTGACAACTTTTGTTTAAAAAAAATTCCCCAAAAAACCACCCAAAAGGGGGGGGGGCGTGAAAAAATGTAAATTCTTGCCCTTGGAGCAAACTCAACCAAATTTCGTATACATTATCTCTGGGCCTCTAGAGAGCTAGAAATGCAAAAACTAACTATCCAAAATGGGGGGGAGGGTCAAAAAAATGAAAATTCTTTCTCTTGGGCCAAACTCAACCAAATTTCATATATGTACATAATCTGTGGGTCACTAGAAGGCTAGAAATGCAAAACTGGGTGCGGAGGGAGGGTTCGGGGGTGGAATGGGGTTGGGGTGAAGAGTGAAGCGGAGTAGGGTGGGGTGCAGGGGGTGCTGCGGGATGGAGTCCATGGGGGCATAGGGGGGGTCCAGAGGGCTCCCCGGGGATGTGTGCGCAGGGTTGGAGGGCACCGGGTGGGGTCCGGGGTGGGTGGGGTGCGGGCGGGGGTTGGGAACGGGTGCGGGGTTGGGGGTGCTGGGGGGTTTGGGGTGGGGGTGAGGGGGGTTAGTGGGTTAGGATGTGGAATGTAGTGTTGGGGTGGTGGTGTGGGGACGGGGGTTGGGGCATGGTGCGGGGGTGGGGGTGCTGGGTGGGTTTCGGAGGGGTGAGGGTTGGGTTCGAGGGCTGGGGGTCCAGGGGGAGTGTCCCCTGGTTAGCAAGTGGGCCGCCGAAGGCGGGCCTTGCAGCTAGTCCTTTATAAAATGAAAATGATCAAATTAAATTAATCAAATCAAATTAAAACTATGACTTATTTTTCTCAAGGATTGGGCCCCATAGGCAGTTGCATATTGGATAATCCGCCCCTGCCGCCAGGTACTTATTATGATAAAAATAGAAATACGCCATGAAAATGTGTAAAAAATATTTCTTATGATTTTATGATTAATGTTATTTTCATGGAGAACGTATAATAAAAAAAACTAGTCTGGGAAATTTACGTTACTTTTTATATAAAATAATCTCTACTCATAATTCTCAGCTAACGTATTTTATAGTATACTATAGTTATATGTCGAGTAAATTAACCAAAAAAAGTGTGAAGAGAATTGTAAAATATATTATAGATCATCAGTTTTAAACAGCTACATAGGGTAATATGTATGTATGTACGTCCCCGAAAAAAAAGAAAGCGTCCAAATATTTTGAATGGTGGGCAAATAAATAAAAATATTTCTTTTAAGATGTTAATCTTTTTCTAGGTAGTATATAGTAGAAGGTAGGTAGGTAGGGTGGGATGTTTTATGAAGTGAGGTGCTGGCAGTCAGGGGGTGTTCATAAATACATCTGCCCTTGTTTGGGGCCCACAGTGTGTCCAACCCGACCCTATCTATCTCTATCTATTGGGAGAGAATCCTCTGATGCTCTCCGACCCAATGAATAACAACGGCTACGCCACTCTTTTTTTAGAAAAAATCGTTCTCTCGACTTGAATACATTTTATCTGATCGTAAATTAATGGACACGGGGGACACAGACTGAGGAGGCGCGTTTTCTCGCTTTCAAGTTCAAGGCAACTATTTGCACTAGGCCTATATTTTTTGGGGTAAAAATATAAAACGACGTAAAGTGGTGGGGCGTTGTTGGATGGATTAATTACGATTTCAGCAAGTTAATTATAACACACTAACCTAGAAAATAAGAAGAAAAAAATAAATAAAAAGGACATGGTATGTTAAAATAAGTATGTCAGAAAAAGTATTAATATCATGTTATATCACTAGTATCTATATTAAAATTCATATAAGGAATTTTAGGGAACTGGATAAAAATTTTAAATTAAAACATAGAGCTTTTATTAAATAAGCCAGACGTTTCGTCAATTTATTTTGACTTCCTCAGTGGGTCATTTCATCTCTCCTTGTCAAAAAACAATAAAAACTTTTTTTTGACAAGGAGAGATGAAATGAGCCACTGAGGAAGTCAAAATAAATTGACGAAACGTCTGGCTTATTTAATAAAAGCTCTGTGTTTTAATTTAAAATGTTTACCCACTTCTCTACGATTCCTTCTATGTGTATTAATATAAATATTTACAACCAATTGAATATGGATGGCCCCACATCGACCTATATGAACTGAATTATTTTCAAGGGAAAAATCACAGAAAGCCAAATAATATAGTCTTCATTAATCGACGTTTCGAATTTATTTTTCAATTCTTCATTAGGATTATGGATTGTGTAGATAGATACATAAAATAACAGTTTTCACAAATAAAATAATACGTGATAATAATCTATACTTATTATAATCGGCTTGCGCGGCGTCGACGTGATTTTTTTAATTTTAAAACCCCCACTAATAGTTCATGAGAAATAAAATTTATTAAAATTAGGAAATTTAAATTATTATTTTAAAACCCTCTATCGAATCCAGGGGGCGTAACCTTCTGGCGACCAAGGTGTCAGCCAAAGGTGGGCTTCGCAGGTGGTTATAATATAAAAGACGATTGTAGTAGTGTTAAAACTTAAAATTTATACAGAATATCAAAAGAGATGGTCATCTACTGCATCCGAAGTGTTACGGATTTTCACTAGGTACGCGCGCCCGGGCAAGCCTAATATTGTCATTCAAAAATTTTCAATTTTTTTCGTGTTCAAAAATGTCTTAAATAAGGAGAAAAATCATTTTCAATCATGATTTTGTTCTTCCTGTGTGTCTGGATTCATATACCCACAATAACTTAAGACCAAAAAGTCGTAGAAAGTTCTTGTGCTAAAATGGGTATATTTCCAATACTGAGAATTGCCTAGAGCTTTCTAGCTCTAGAATTTCTGGCTCAAAAATACAGAAATTTTTTTGCATAAATTTCAATTTAGGAGAATAAACGGTAGATTCTTAGTAAAAAAGTCAAAACCCATAAAAGACATAATGACAATACATATATATATAGGTATATATTAATACCGATTTTTTTTAGTCTTGTCCACTATTTTTGTTCATTATATTTTATAAATTGATAGTAAAAAAAATCTATCTTAAGTATTAATATTTAAATGTTGCTCGAAAATGTCAAACACGAATCACTAAAAAAATCTTGAAAATTCTTGAGTTACCTTTCGAAACTCCAAATTTTAGGCTGAAATTTCGTAACAATTATTTTTAATAAAAATTGAAAGAATTACTGTATAGAAAATCTTTTTCGAAAAAGAAAAAAATTGATTTTTTTACATTTTTGAGATTATCAAAATTTTTGATCGACCTCTAAAAAATTTTTTATCAAGATGTTTCTTAAAATAAGAAATAATAATAAATTTTCATATGAGACTCAAAAAAGAAAAATAGATAGTCAAAATGATTTCACCTTAATACATATGCATATTCATATTCATCATAATACGAGCCCCGTCCCATCTCAATTGGCCCACCAATATTTTTCTTTTTAAATAAAATTATGCTAATTCACGGTAAATTTAATTTAAATATTTATTTTTATTATCATTTCGAACAACATTTTAAACAATTTAAAACATTTTATTGTAACATTTAACTTAAATTGGGGGGGCCGATAGGCTAGGCGGTGGCGTGACAGCGAGCTAACCGAGAGGACCCGAGTCTCGAATCCGACTCGAGGCATCCAGCTAAAATCTGACCCCCGAGGGTAGAGACAAATTTTAAAAGAATTATAACATATATCGTAATTATGGCTTATGGCTAGAAAGGCCGAAAAGCCAAAAAAACTTAAATTATTTTTAATTGTTAAAAACAAGGAAAACATACAAAATACAAAACCTTTACCACTATGTGACGTCGCATTCGCCTTTTATTTTTAATTGAGGGCGCGAATTCTTTTTGCCAACGTACTTATTAAGTTTTGACTCTCATCTTGAGTGAAAGTATCCCAAATATTTTGAAGTTGTGTTTTAATTCGACTACGTTTCTAGCTGGTTCTATTCGTAATAGCTTTTACATTGTGTGCCAAAAGTTTCTATTGGTGACAAGTCGGGACTGTTTGCCACCCACTCCAAAAGTGGAACATTATGATCAGAAAGCCATTTTAAAGATTTTCTTGATGTATAGCGAGCTGCCTGTCTTGTTGGAACACAAAGTATTATTATTCTGCAATGCATCTGCCATTGTTGGAAGTAACGATTTGTTTAAAATCTTTAAATATTTATTGGTTTTACAATTCCATCAATGAAGTGAAGTTTTCAACACCTCTAGCGGACATTGAACCCCATACCATAACTGAAGCAGGAAATTTTACTTTCTTTTTTAAACAATCTGTATTGAAAGCTTCACTTTTTCTGACGAATAACTCTGCTTCGATTGTCCCCAACACAAACTTCAAAAACGGAGACTCATCATACCAATGGACACTATTACATTCATCACTCGTCCAATTAATGTGACTTTTAGCCCATTTAAGCCGGTTTTTCTTTTGTTTTAATGTCAAAAGTGGCTTTTCTTTCGCCTAAAAAAAATTAGTAAAATTACAAAAAAAAAATTTGGAATAAGTTGCAATAAAATTACCTTATAAGTTTTAAAACCTAACCTAAGGGCTTCTCTATGGCACGTGGATCTTGAAACACTTCGCCCCACAGCATCGCTCCAAAGAACAGATAATTCACCATAGTTCGAACGCCTGTTTTTTCTAATAATCTTCTTCAATGCCCGTCTATCAGCATCTGATATTTTGGATTTCGACGCATACCGAGGTTTTGTAGCTATTGTACCCGTTGTTTTATAAACTCGAATAATATTTCTGACAGTAAACTTTGATAAATTAACTAGATCGCCAATTTCCGCGTTTGATTTTTCCCTTTTTAAATAAATTGATAATAATTGAGCGAATTTTTTCATCAACAACCTTTCCACGAGTCATTTTTACTAATAATAAACAAAACAAACTTTCTTTTGTTGGAAAAAGGCAAAGCCTACTTGATTATTTCACATATTCAAAGATTCTTAAAAAAAAATCGTGAAAAGCAAAGAACTATTTTTTATATAAAAATATGTTTTTAACAATTAAAAAATAATTTTAAGTTTTTTTTTTTTTTTTTTGGCTTTTCGGCCTTTCTAGCCATAAGCCTAATTACGATACTAGCTATATTTTTTAAAATTTGTCTCTACCCCGGGGGTCAGATTTTAGCTGGATGCCTCGAGTCGGATTCGAACTCGGGTCCCCTGGTTAGCTGGCTGACATGCTACCGCCTAGCCTACCCGACCCCCCTAATTTTAAGTTAAATGTTACAATAAAATGTTTTAAATTGTTTAAAATGTTGTTCCAAATGATAATAAAAATAAATATTTAAATTAAATTTACCGTGAATTAGGATAATTTTATTTAAAAAGAAAAAATATTGGTGGGCCAATTGAGATGGGACGGGGCTCGTATATTATGTTTATTTGCATCAAGCAGAGGACAACCTCATTGATTTCTCCTTATGAATCAACAAATTATATATTTTCAATTAAAAAAAAAAATCCTACTTGAAAATGAATTTTCTCGACTTTTTAGACTATTCTAAACACGAAATAGCAAAAAAACTAAAGTTTTTAACCTGTAAACTCCTGATGATGGACTAATAATCCGAAATATATTGAGTTTGTATAAACCTCTTTGAGTGTGAAACTACACTCCCTTTACTTTATTAATTAAAAAAACTAAAACTACCTAAAATACACATTTTTAATGAGATCACATCAGAATATAGGATATTTTGATTGTACTGGGGAAATCCCAGCTCGTGAAAACAAATCCAGAACTAGATGACAAAATTTATGATCAGTTTATTTTATTAAAAAAGTGACAATTTACGAGTTTTCAGCCCATATTTAACTTTTTTTTAACAACTCAACCAAATCTACAATGCGATGATACTAATTAGTTATCGTATCGCGTCATTCAAATAATTAACCTACTGTATTCAATACGATCGTTTCTTAGTATTATAATAAGGTGCTATGAGTGTTAGTTAAGAAGCTGGGATTTTTTCTTTCTCTCTCCTTGAAATTCATCCACATTGACTAATTACATAAGCAGTTTCGATACCGTGTGTATTTTTAATCTGAAAGGACAAGGTCGACCTGCTGCGTGCCTTAAAACACGTAATGTACTGATCTGAAACTGTCACCTTTCCTTCCTGCTTCCTCAAAAGTGACCATATTGCGGTAGAACCAAACCTTGATCATTTTATTGCTTCTCCATTGGCTACGTGCACTTTGTCAAATGGAAAAACCAGAAATTCTATATTCTAACCATCGAATTCGTAATATCTCCTAGAATTTATCTTTCGGGAATCCTTAAAGGACGTCGCCGTCGCGTCGGCGTCGAGGTGCCAGCTAAGAGATTCGTTGAATTGATATAATTATTTAAATTTTTTGTACAATTTATTATTATTGTACAATATGCACCTCAACTGCATGGTTTCATTGCTCTGCATTTATTTATTATTTATTTTATTATTTTATATTACAATTTATTAATATTTAATTTAAATTTCGATAGCCATGACACCTCTTTGCGGTATATACTAGTAGAATTAATTATTACAAGTAAAATCACGCGAATTTACCCCTTTTTACATCTATTGGCAGAAAATTATTATCGAGGGAATAAAAATCTTTTCTCCCATTAGAATTATACAGTTTAACTTCCCCTTAAGTAGAGCTCTTAACTCAGGTCTCGGTCACCTTTTTTTATCTACTGATCAAAATCAACTAAAATGTGCTGCTAATTAAAAAGACGTTTCGGTACAGTAAATATTTTTTTTTCATTTTATAACAGTTTTAAAATAAATTCTATTGAGAAAATAATAACTATCTATATATACTATATAAAATTAAGGTTTTGTCTGTACATTGCTCCAAATCACGCCAAATTTAGGTTGCACGCGTTTCAAGCAAAGTTATGAACGAAAAGACCCTCAACAAAATTCCGGTCTGTCTGTCTGTATGTCTGTTTCAGTGGTTTCCGAAAAGTTGCTCACGATTCACATAAAAACGGCTGAAGGGATTATTAAATTGAAAGTTTTTGTGCCGAGAGTAGCAGAATTTTTATATATTGAAGGAGACAATAAAAGAGTGTGATCTTCTGCTGGAATTATAAATTTTATTTATTTATAACGAGACTATAGTTTCGAGGGCTTTGCTCCTCTTCATCAGTCTATTACAATGTGATTCACAGGAATTAATTTATGAATTCATTCATAAATTAATTCCTGTGAATACACGTAATAGACTGATGAAGAGGGCAAAGCCCTCGAAACTATAGTCTCGTTATAAATAAATAAAATTTATAATTCCAGCAGAAGACTACACTCTTTTATTGTCTCATTCAAGAAGGATTATTATGAAATTTCATATTTACATCTGGGTGCTGGGTGGGTTTCGGGGGAGGAGCGGGATTTGAGGGCTGAGGGTTCAGGGGGCGTGCTTGTAGCACCTATGAAGGCCGCCGAATGCGGGCCTTGCAGCTAGTATAGGTATTATATATGAGTTATAACGAAGACTTTTTTGCTTAAACAAAACATATAGGTATAAAAGTATAAATATTATTAAAATTTGAATTTTTATTTAAATCAAACATAATTAATTATAATTATTTATTGAAACAAATAATACAGTATAACTACGACGCTTCGATCGACTTATTCTGGGATCGTTCTCAAGTATGAGCACCCCTTATAAATATTATGCCTAATTTGAGAAATCGCCTATTTCTGGAAATATGCGATTATATTTTCTGATCCAATCGAATATTTATCTTGATAAATTTTCAATTTTGTAAACCAAATTCGATTTAATTGAGGATCAATTTTTATTACTTAATAAAGAAAAGATTATTAATACAATCGAACCCGCTTATAACGAGAAGCCGGATTTAACGAGGAAATCGGAAATAATTGCTTGGTACAGTTCAAAAGCTTATAATGGGAATTAAGGACAAGTTTTTTGTGTGATTTTTTTTATTTTTCAACCAACGTTTCGTCGACTTTGCCGACTTCTTCAGGGCTTCAAATAGTTACATCACACATTCGTCAAAATACATTATTTTTCTTATCTCTAATGTATTTTGACGAATGTGTGATGTAACTATTTGAAGCCCTGAAGAAGTCGTCAAAGTCGACGAAACATTGGTTGAAAAATAAAAAAAATCACACAAAAACTTGTCCTTAATTTCCATTATATACTTACGAATTAATACACATTATGGACTGAAATGATAATAATGTTGGTACAATGTTAAGTTAAAAACGAAACCGTTTTTTACGAGCCCTTGATTATAACGAGTAAACATCAACAAAAATTGTCAAATTAACAGTTCTCAAAATCAATAAGAAATATATAACATGTAACGTAGTTATTTCTTAGATAGGTGACCGTCTACATACATAATCATGTGCTGTTTGCATATTTACAACCTTCTCAATACCAGTCATGTTGCTTGCATCCCAATTAAATAGATTAAGAAGGCCAAAAATTGAATACTATTCATTATGACACTTCATCTCAGAAATGCAATGGCTATACCCCTTATAGATGTAAGACATTTCCAGAAAAAGCTCAAGTTGACTGACAAAGAGAAACAAAGAGGTTGTCCTCTGCTTGATGCAAATAAATATACACACATATATATCGAGATGATATATCTGACAATATATATATATATATATATATATATATATATATATATATATATATATATATAAATTTAAAATTCCACCTTTTAAATTCAACATCTTAATTTGGTTTCGTAAAGTTACTAACTTGATCTCCCTAGAACAATAATCAGTTAATGTTTAAACTCTTAAGACATGTCATTATATATTACATTTATACATTAAAAGATAATCAGTTATTTAAAAACCTGTTGCTATTTGAAATCTACGAATAAAATAACTAATTATTCTATTCTAATATTGTTTTAGGTAAGATAACTCAAATTAAGATTATATGTCAATATTTTTGTAAATACGTTTTAATTTAATAAAACCTAATATTGTTTTAGCAATCGAATAAAGTTGTTTTATTTGCAAACTTACAAATAGAATAATTGTTTAATAATGGCAACAAATAAACTATTTGTTCATATTATCAAAAAAGAAGAAACATTGTATCACGTGGCGGCGATTTCAGAGGATAAGATCACCTGGTATAGTATACCAGAAGAAGAACGTGACCTCGAAAAACATATGTTGATAAAAGAAAATAAAAATGTTCAAAATAGTTTAAAAACTATTTCGAAAATAGGAGGATTCCGGAAATTAGGAATTAATTTCTCGAAAGAAATGAACATTTTTTACTGCGATGATGAAGGAAATTTCTCAAACTACGACGAACTTGAAGAAGAAAACAAAACAAAAAGTGAAATAAAACATAATAATGTCTTATTAAAGAAGATTGAAGAGTTAGAAAAAAATAAAAGACGAAATTAAAAACGAAAAACATGTAAAAAAAGAAGGTGATATTAGTTTCAAAATCAAGAAAAATAAGAAGAGAATTTACATATCAGAAGAATTTGGTTTACATTTAGTAGAAAAAATACATAAATTTTATGGTCATATTGGAAGCAAGCAAATAACAGAAAAATTAAGACCACACTATTTCTTCAAGAATATGGATAGAATAGTTAACGATTACTGTAGGAGTTGCGAGATTTGTATAAGAAATAAAACCAGAAGAATAAGACCTATAGGTAATTTGTCAAAACTGGGCCCAGCAAAGGCTCCATTTGAGATTATGTCTTTAGATACTATAGGTGGTTTTGGAGGAAACAAATCAACAAAAAAATACATGCATCTATTGGTAGATCATTTCACCAGATATGCATGGATTCTAACATCAAAAGAACAAACTACAGAAAATTTTATAAAGTTAATACAGCCAATTGCAAGAGAAAATAAAATCAAGCAATTAATGGTAGATCAATTTGGAGCTTTCAACTCAAGAAAATTTAAAGATTATTTGAAGAAACTAAATATTGAATTGATTTTTACCTCAGTGGATAATCCACAGTCGAATGGGCTTAATGAGAGACTGAATCAGACATTAGTCAACAGAATCCGCTGTAAAATAAACGATGAAGAATATAATGAATCATGGACAAAACTGGCAGAAATATGCACGGAAGAATATAACAAAACAACTCACACTTCTACGAAATTTGCACCGGCATATTTATTATATGGAGAACGTACAGATATTATTCCGAGTGAATTACAAGAAAAAAGAAATTTAGAAGAAGATAGAAGAAAAGCATTTGAAAATTCAGAAGAAAATTTCGCGAGAAACAAAAGAAGAATAGACGAAAATAGGTCGGAACACGAATTTAAAGAAGGAGACTTAGTTTTTGTCTCAAATGGGAACAAACTAAATAGGAATAAGCTAGAAGAGATTCGAAAAGGGCCATTCAAGATAAAGAAGAAAGTATCCAAGACAACATATGAAATAGAGGACGGCAAGAAACATAAAGAAGGAAGCAGATATCACAGTAATAAGTTGATACCCTACTCTTTTAATACTGCTGTATAAAAGAGTCATCGACCAGGGAAGATATAAATTTAAAATTCCCACCTTTTAAATTCAACATCTTAATTTGGTTTCGTAAAGTTACTAACTTGATCTCCCTAGAACAATAATCAGTTAATGTTTAAACTCTTAAGACATGTCATTATATATTACATTTATACATTAAAAGATAATCAGTTATTTAAAAACCTGTTGCTATTTGAAATCTACGAATAAAATAACTAATTATTCTATTCTAATATTGTTTTAGGTAAGATAACTCAAATTAAGATTATATGTCAATATTTTTGTAAATACGTTTTAATTTAATAAAATCTAATATTGTTTTAGCAATCGAATAAAGTTGTTTTATTTGCAAACTTACATATATTTGTTTGAGACTATAGTTTCGAAGACTTGGTCTTCATCATCAGTCTTTTTTAATTATAAATGTTGTTTTTCATGGAGTCAATATCGTATGGATATTGAAAATTTGATGTTCCTTCTTCACTGGTGGTCAGCTTAGAACTAAAGACATTCTTTTGGTTCACATTCAAATCTCTTTGTAAAACAGGAAACATATGGTTATATTTGAATGTGAACCAAAAAGAATGTCTTTAGTTCTAAGCTGACCACCGGTGAAGAAGGAAAATCAAATTTTCAATATCCATACGATATTGAAATTTTCACACAACATTCCATTCAAATACACGAGTGTTTTTATATAAGTATAGTGTTTTTATAGATATCACACCCGTGGCATGCAAAAAATATTTTTTCGAGAAAACAACGCCAGCGCCTCTCTGGGTGGTAAAAGCAAACAAACAAGGTGGCCGATAATAGCTTTTTGGAAATCTTTCAACTGTCAATATTATTTTTGGTTAAGGGAACAATTTTGACAAACAATATATAATTCATTTACTGTTTTAATACCTATTCTATAATTATTTGCATTTTCAATTTATTTTCAAAACTATTATCATTTTTTAAATATGTTTAAATTTTTTATCAAATCAATTTTGACAGGTAAGCAATTATCTATATAAATTTTAACCATAAAACGAGACGCTCGCCGACAGGGGCTAGGTGACGCCGGAGCGAAGGCCCGGGCGTCATCTAGTAAATAAGTAAATTTTAAGAGGCTGAAAATTTCGTGAAATTGTTTAATAATTGAAAAAGAGATTTGAAGGAGAACTGAACGACGATAGGCTGGCTGGTTCCTGGTTCATGGTTGATCAGGTCTTTCTTCTTCTTCTCTCTGGTTGAATGAGCATCGCAGAGAGAGGCTGCTCCTGTCTGTCTGTCTGTCTGTCTGTCATCTGACTCATCAAGTTTTGGGAATGAATTGGCATGCAAAGAGATTTCTCCGTTGTCTGCTCCATTGAATTGAGAATACCAACAGCCCCACTGATTATTTCTACCGATTTCTTCTCCAATGGGCTTTTCTTTTCAGTCCGATTACAATTTCGCCTCTTTTTTTATTATAAGATTGATCCTTATTGAAATAGCTAGTGAAAGATATTGTTTGAAATATTAGAAATTATAGTTAAAATATGGTATAAGAGCTTATTGAATATCTTCACTCATCCAAAATACCATGCTGAAAATGGGATTAAATTAAATTAAATCAAAACAGTTTAGTTCAACATTTTTATAACTCTGTTGACAGAAGCTTCTTGTATTAAATAAATACAGTTATTTTATAAAACGACCTGAAAACGTTTATTAATTTTCCAAAAGTTTGAGGAGAAATTCTTTTCTTAATCAATGAAAATTTGGAAAAATAGTTCATTTAAAAAAGTACCTAATATAAAGCAACTATTTATAAACATTTTGAAAATACGTAGATAATGCTACAATATGGAGATGAAATTACCTTGAAAAAATTTTAAGAAAAAAATAAAACCGACTTCAACAAATAAAATACACTAAAAAGTATTAAATAATTATTAACTTATTTAGTTACAACTAAAGTACGAAATATTAACATGAAATTACTTTTTGTACTCGGTGACAATGCGATTCATAAATGGTATATGTTCGGCACCGACTTAAAAAAGTAATTTCATCTTAATATTTCGTAGTTTAGTTGTAACTAAATAAGTTAATAATTATTTTATACCTTTAGTGTATTTTATTTG